>CM037872.1:35881760-36481760 GCA_021292105.1 Anadara kagoshimensis | reverse complement strand
TTCGATAAGGTTGTTATGTACATGTAACATTATGTTGAATGAATTATTCACGTGTTATTTTATTTACTTCAAGCAACATCATCAAATACAAACATAACACAAAGCGTAGGGACCATTTACCAGAATTTAATTTACTTAGGGAAATGATGCAAATGTCATTAATTGTATATTAATATTTTACTGAAAAATTATGTTCATAAGGGAAATAACGCACAAAAGCAATATGATTATATTTAATTATACTAGCATATTTACAAGATCAATATATTGTTTTGAGAGAGAGAAATTATACTGCAAAATCTGAATACTATAAAAAAAATACTTTCGCGGCGTTTACTTTCCATGGTTTTAGGTAAACATGGCATTTTATGGGGCAATACATGCATCGTTTGAGATAAACCATTAACATAAATCTGTAAAAAGGGATACGTTCCCTTCCAGAGCACCCTACCTCGCATCCATGGCGGACGTTTAGGTAGGTTAACTTAATTTGCAAGTTTTCAAAGTTAATAATTTTCCTTTGGGGTTGTGATTTGAACATAAAATGGATACCATAAAACGTGATCAAAATTTGTATAAAGTACATTAAAATCATTTTTGATATGTCATTTAAGTTAATTTTAAATTTAATAGCAATTCTCTCTTGGCCTTTGCTCTTTTAACTCCAATTATAACGTGTCCACATTCGGTATAGTTTTTGAAATGTTTTTGTTCAACTCTCTGTGCTTTTCTTTCTCGTAACTCCATGTGTAAATAGTGCGGTGTCCAGGTGATCTTCGTCATAAGTTTCAACAGATCTGTTTGTGCAAAATCTTGATTTCCCTAGCACCAAGTACTATTTCCCTGGTGGAAGTTTATGTGTTTGTGGTTGTAATTTGAAGATGGAGCAGTATGCTTGAAACTGTAACTGTGGGAGAGTTTAGTGTCGGAAAGATAACGATCGCAAGATCATCAACAACAACTTCTGAAAATGAGCTTGCAGTCTTCAGTTGTTTCAATCGAATGATACAGAGACGTGCAAGAAGTATTCCGACTCTTTTTAAAATCCTTTTTTCGTTTATATAAAGAGCAATTGTAAAATAAATTCTCAAAAATTTATTTCTAGGTCAATTTCTATGAATTTTTTACTCTGTAGATTAATTTATAAAAAAACCAATGAAGTTAACACGTAGTTGTGTTCCTTTCCGTAACACCCAGCACCACTTTCTAGGTAGTGTTATACTTGATTTTGCTAGATAATCTTTGCTGAATTGTGATTTTAGCATGAACTAGTACGTTTGCTAGTGACTTTGCTAATAATAAAAATAATAAAAGATGCAATTTGTTGTAAAACTCATTATTATTATTCGGCGATCCTTCAGTGGTGGAACCAAATAAATAAAACCAAAAGAAGTAATATTTTACCGACCATAGTCTGGAGTACTAGTATATGGATAGACGTTTTGTCGTGTTTGCTCTTGGTTGATTTTTCTCTCTCTCTCTCTCTCTCTCTGTGTGTGTGTGTGTGTGTGTGTGTGTGTTTCCGATTGTATAAGTAGTGTTGTCAAGTAATAGACTTATTTTTTAAATAATAATTGTTTTCTTCTATCGAGTCCTTAGAAGTTTGGTGATTGTCAGTAGTGTCCAATTTAAAAAAAAAACATGTATGATGTGACTTTTATATTTGTAATGGGTTTATCAATCAAACTGTGTGAGACCAAATGGCAATTGTCATTGCTAATGTGACGTAACTCATCTTTTGCCTATACCCTTAGTGTGCTTGATTGGCTGCCCCAGCAATTTGACTGTCTAAAGTGGCGTTTCTAGTGTTATAACTTTCATTGCCGTGCAAAGCAAACCAATCACCTTTTGCTTATGCCTATGCGCGTAGCAATGGTTAAAATTAATTAAGTGTATATACAAATGTTACATTTTATTTAAATACTACATATATACATTTAAGATCAATTGTTTGAATTTGTCTGAATAATTCTGAATTAATTTTTTTCACAGATCAGACTGTACAAAATCGATCATAGTTTTCCATAAGCAAAAACAAAATGTTTATAAAAACTCGTTCATAGAAATATTCTTAAAAACAAGACTGATGTTGAGTTGAAAAGCACCTCAAAAATACGAAGAAAACTAAAAAGATCAAATATGTTTTCTTTTATAAAAACATAATGTATATTTATATAAAGTTATCTGGAGCTAAATGTCAAACGACAATAAACAAATACAAACATACTAATTCATGTCCGAATCACAATCCAGAAGCAAAGTAAAAACTTTGGGACTGACAAGTTAGGTTAGACACGTGAACTTCCACCAGGGAAGTGAGGCCGAATGCTCCAGATAGGTAATCACAACACATAAAACCCGTTTCCAATATGAAGTATAATTAGTCAGATACTAGGTTTCCCATATTTGTTATTCTTCCAGTGCTGGTATCATATATCATAATCACAATTAATCATAGAGCTGACAGGAATAAATCACATATCTAATATAGCACATCAACCGTGAAGGCTAACATGTCAATCACATGGTTTTTTTTTGGTAACTGCGTAACACAGCTTTGGGATAGCATCCATTATAATACACCACTGCACATGTATCGGGTACATTCAATGCTCCACCAATTCTGCAAAACAATTTTACATTTTGTTATAATGAAACATTTCAACATACCAAGTAATTCTTTCTCATTTCCTTTGTTAGTAAGTTTCAATAACATAGAATAAATCTCTCTCTCTCTCTCTCTCTCTCTCTCTCTCTCTCTCTCTCTCTCTCTCTCTCTCCCTCTGTGTATGTGTGTGTGCATTTAATATCATTATCTTGTATAGTTTTGTGTTATACTTCAATAGTGTTAAAGTGTTGGAAATTGAATTAAATAAAAACAGAAATTTACAAGTAAAGTGTGTTTGGCTTCTCAATTCAGACTGGTATTGACATCAATTAAGGCATAACTGTCATCTTATCTTTTATTAAAGAAAACACACTGTGTGTAAATCGTTTATTTCTTTTATACGCCAATAAAAAAATGATATCACAGTCATTCCTTTAATGTAATTAAGGCATACATTCAAGAAATAAACAATAAGAAAAACATTAAAAACGAAGAAAAAACGTTCAATGTAAGTTGATTACGCGAAATAATATTTGATAATCAACGTCAATTAGGTCACAGATGAAGTTGGACAGCCAATCAATGAAAATAGAATGTGTGATCAGTGGCTGGTCGCCGTCATTTTATGTTTAGACACAGCAGTGAGAACATGGCGTTTGCATCGGTTTAATTACATTTCTGTTTGTAAATTCTAAAGTGCCGTGGTAAAATGACGAATTGAAGATTATTACAGATGAGATAACGATACTACTGGAAGTGACATTTGATCCAAAAGCCTGTGGAAGCATATTATAAGATTGTTGGAGAGAGAGAGAGAGTGGAGGGCATGGCTTACTCCGGAATGATCGAGGGACCTTTCTAATTAGTTAGATTAAGCAGGCACTATTTGACTGCTCTTGTATTTCTTTTGAGTATAGTCGTACCAGTTGTATGCATACATATCTTCTTACAGGACACACTTTCGATTGCTGTTCATGAACATAATGTGTCAAAGTTCCATACCGGCATCATTCAGAGGTTGGATGATTGTTTCTTGAAGACAGTGAGACAGGTATTTAGTACTGCAAACAGCATGTCTATTTTTTTCCGACATGCAACGAAAACTGATATGCTCTTACAGGCTAAGTATTGTACCGGACAACCGTTGAACAAAATGAATATGCATCTGATTTAATTTTGGATAAATAATTTAAGTGCCGTTTTTCCAGGACAACATTAGTGGCATACAACCGTTTGTCTGATGTGGCTTCGACATTTTTCTTAAGTACATTGCTAATAAAATAACAGAAAAATAGAACACACATCATGGTCTCGAGATGTTAGTACAGTTGGGTGTGTATCGAATATGTAAACAAAGATAATTTCGTTCCGCTTGTCGTATATTTGCGAAAATGGGCGGGGCTATCTTGAATTTTTGTTATTGAGGATTAAAGAAAGTCCGGTCATCTCCATTGTTTTGTTATGTGTTTTGTTGTATAAATCAAAAACAAACATGTATCCATGTCCGAATCACAATCCAGAAGCAAAGTAAAAACTTTGAAACTGACAAGTCAGGTTAAGTGTGTGAACTACCACCACTAGGGGATTACGACCGGGTGCTCCGGAATGGTAAGCGCCTGTTAAGCTAACTACACCCGCCACGTGTGTAATCAAAATTGTGTAATAGGAACATGGAATTATCGGACTGTGCGTATCTGCAAAAATGTTCTGAGAGCAGAATGTCAATGAATTACTAGAAGCAGCAAGGTCGCCTGATTTGTCATAGATCAACCATGTTGGTAACTAAAGACCAACTAAGAATGTTGTCGAAATTGGAACAAAAATCTATATTCTGATCTAAATCAATCGTATGAATTTCTGTCAAAAACAACAAAACCGAAAAAGCAAAGTCAAAATTAGCACATTAAATTAAATACGTGAACGTCCATCAGAGTAGTGAAATCGGGTATTTCGGAAGGGTAAACACCTATCAAGAAGAATTACAATTCGTATTTAATTTGAAACATTTTGGGTTATACAAAAGTTTGTATTATTCTTACCTACAACACCGAAAATGTCCGATTTTGAACACAAACAATTCCAATTTTGAAAAATTTGTCAGTTCACTCACGAATTTTGGACACTCCGGTTTCCTCTACAGTTCTGAACTGACAGCTTTTAAATCAGTTAAATATTTTTGACTGGGACCTTCAACTAACGCTAATGCACTCACTAGCTTTATTATCTGTATGATGGAAAATAACAAAAGCGCAATGTTTATTTTAAATATCAGAAAAGTTGTTAGAGAAAATAGTTAAGACAATACTTCAAATTACGACACTATAGAACGGTCAGCTCAATATAGACGAATACAGAAACTGAACAACAACAGAAATCAAATGTAAATAGTAAAATCAAAATATTGTTGATAAATATAACCTGTATCTAAAAGTATCCTGGATTCATTCAATGTGTCATGTGTCGCTTTTATTTTTAACTTTGATTTTATTTTCTAATAACTAACCAAACATAAGAATTATTCATATCAATCCAGGCAGATATCTCACACTAGTTCTTTAGACCTGGGCATTTGCCTAATTCACACTAGTAGCAATACTAGCAGTATAGTCCTCATACAGACTATTTCAAATACATTTTTGTCCCCCAGACAGTCATCAGATGGAACTCTTCACCACTTATATCGTTTTGGTTTCATTATTGAATCAATTCAAATCACTGATCCATCAAAACATTTTCCAAAAATCAGTTCATTAATTGTAAATATATATTTATTTGTAAAATTATTTATATTTAATACTTCTTTTCCCTTTAATCTGTTTATATTATTCTTTAAATTTTTGTTTTGTTGATGGAAGCAATGTAATATGTTGATATAGATGAAAAGAAACTTACCCTTCTAGAGCAACTGGTTTACTTTGCTGATAGATGTCCATGTGTTTCACTAAGCTTGCAACTTTTCAAAGTTTTTTGATTGTGATTTGGTATGGTTGTTTTTACACATATCACAGAGATGCCAACTATTACGGATTCTCCGTAATTATTACGATTTTATTACTTAAATTACGATATTACGGTAGAGGTATCAGCAATTACGGCAAAAACAGAAATTCCGGTCAGGGTTGTTTTCGTTATCAACATGGTTTTTAGAATGAAGTCATCGTTTCCTTTTGTTGAGCAATACAAAATAGGCAGTCAACTGGCATCGGGAAACCAGTTATAAATGACGTAATTTTGATTTCCGAGTAGCAAATCTCTGCCTTCTTCATTGTTATACTCTCATATTTATTTAGAGGGTGGGATAAATGAGGCAGAACTTATTCTTTTAAGAGTAAGTATTTTATTTATATGATGTTAAACACAATTAAATCATGTTCAGTACTAATTGTTTGGCTTTTTTGTTTAATTGATATTTGTATCAAATCAGATATGTCCCGAATATGTCATTATTACTGACGGGGTACCCAAAATTACTGAAAACATGAGCTGGTATTACTGATGACACTAGGTTGGCATCTCTGATATCATGCTTTAAACAAGTGACAAAATGCACAATTACCAATATATATCAATAATAATGCACCTAAACTTTAAAATTATCTTCTTGACAAAATAAAAGGTGGATTATATTTGCAAAATACCTAGCTTGTATGAATCAAGTACCAAGTAACGCCCATTTAACAAACTTAAGTTTAAGAAGTTAATATATCAATCAATAAAAATGTTAATGTTCTATTTTGTATCAAAAAACTCAAAATTTTAATGTATAAATTGGTGTAGCACTTTTATTTACATTATACATTTGTTTACATTTGTAATCATTGTTTTGAATTTGTCTGCATCATTCTTATTTAATTATTTGACAGATAAGACTATAAAATCGATCATACAAATACATATAGTTTAATATCAGCACAAAACATGTATTTTAAAAGTTAAAATATTTTTAGAGGACAATAATTTCAGAAAAATACATGACTGATATTTTGTTGAAAAGCAAAACGAAAGGTCGAGAAAACAGAAGAAAACTGAAAAGATCGAACCGGATTTATTTTTTAAAAAACATGATGTACATTTATATATAGAAGTTAAATGGAGCTAAACGTAAAAAAATGAAAACAACACAATAATCCGTTCCGAATATTAAGTATAATTAGCCAGCTACTGAGTTTTCCAGAGTTGTTACTCTTCTACTGATGTAACGTTAACAATAGTATAATATACACAGTGTATCACATATCCAATATAGCACATCAACCTTGAAGACTTACAGGTCCATCACACGGTTTTTCTGGGTCACTCAGTAACACAGCTTTTGGAAAGCATCCATCATACACCACTGTACATGTATCGGGCGCATTTAATCCTCCACCAATTCTGTAAAATTTGAAATATCATTCCAGTTACTTTTTCTCATTTTCTTTGTTAGCAAGTTTTTATAATTTACAAGTGTTTTGGTTTGAATATAGCATGTATAGAATAAATCACACATAAACGTCTCTCTCTCTCTCTCTCTCTCTCTCTCTCTCTCTCTTTCTCTCTCTCTGTATGCGTGTTTCTCTTAAACATTTATCATACTTTGTAAGTTTTATGCGTTGTACTTGTATAGTATTAAAGTGTTGTATATTGAATGAAATAAAAAAGAGAAATACAAATAGAGTGTATTTGACTTCTCAATTCAGTCAATGACATTCACCAATGAAACATTGAGCCTGCGGTGAGAATAATTTATGTACTATACCTTTGTTGAATAGGCATAAGCAAACAATTCGAATTCTAAACTTTAATCCTCCTAAATGCCTAAACGCAATTCAAAGGCGGGTTTGCGTCACATAAAATTGTTTCTCCTCATTGAACATTCTGAAGGACAATCTGTCGTCTTGGAAAGCTAATTAGATAGATTGGATCAAAGACATTCTAAGATTTTTCCGAATATTTTCGTTTTGCTTATCAATAACTAGATGCACGTAACGCCTTGCAGTAGATTAAACCAAGCAAGATGTTTTACTTTGTGTATCTGCAAAATGGTCTGAGAACAAAATGTCGATCGATTGCCACGAGCAGCCCTGACATCTGATTTGTCATCGATCAAACATTAGGATAACTAACGTCCAAAAAGGAATGAAGAATGTAATAAAAATCACTGTTGTAATCTAAATTAATCGTATCAATTTCTGTCACAAATGACAAAACCCAAAAAGCACAGTAAAAATTATTAAATTAAGTTAAACATGTGAAATTCTATCAGAGAAGTAATTGGGTGCCCGGAAAGGGTAAACACCTCCTATCTTGAATAATTACAATTCGTATTAATTTATTAAATTTTGGGTCATACCAAAGTTTGTATTATTCTTACCTACAACACTCCATATATCCGAATTTTGAACACAAACAATTCTCACAGTCAATCTGTAAACCTGAATCTAACGGTATAAAATGTCCATTGTAGATACATCCTCGAAGTCCTACAGTGGAAGTTTATACAATTGTTTTGAAAATTATTCAAGAACAAACACACAGATCCATGTCCAAGTAACAATCCCAAAGTATAAACATTGAAACTTGCAAATTGAAGTTAAGCATGTGAACTTTCACCAGGAAAAGAAAGCCGGGTGCTCCGGAAGTAAGAGCACCTTATGTTTAGCTAAAAACACCCACTAGGTGTTATCATAATTAAAAAGGAAAAGAACACAGGACTGTTAAATGTCAAAAAAACCCTGGATACTTTTAGATATATCTTTACAAAAAATTGCAAAATGCAAAATATTTTCATAGGTCCAAAAGAAATAAAAAAAAACAAAATGTCATCGGGAAGCAATTAGTGTTTAATTTCACAGCACAAGATGGCTGTTTCGGAATACAATTTCTCATCAGTATTGCTTGGACCAAAATTGTAAAAGCAAAATTTATTAAAGGGTTGCAAACATATTCAAAGTACAAAAATATATTAAATAAAACTATAAGTATTTTAATTACTGGTACCGGGCGGAAGTGGTATGAGAACGTTCTTCCTTTATCTGATGAGTTTTAAATATTCAATAGGATTGAGCTATTTTTTGCATAAAATGCATGTTAATTTATTTTAATTTTTACCTGTAATAGGAATAAATCCCATGCAATCACCTTTGCAAATTGTAAACGTAGCCTGAAATGTAAGTAAAACCAACTGGTATGCCACCAATGTTTGGTTCCGGTTTCGCGTTTGTTTTTCCATCAGTGCTTTGTTTTCTGTTTGTGTTTGGTATCACACTGGTTGTAATTTCCGAATCGTGCCGTGTAATACACTAGTTTGCTCTATCCATGCTGCTTAAAATTATTGTCTGATATTGCATTAGAGTCGAGACATTACCGTCAAAGAATAAAAATATTGGTATTTTAATGATATTAATAATGTGTCTTTGCCTCATGGTATTTACATAAAATTTTACGTAAATACAACTAAATAATTAATGTCACTCCGGGGAACATCTAGCTAGCTTTGTTTTGTTCGCGACGACCGTGTTATCTAAAGCGCGTGATTATGGATCACTGAGTTTCTAAGCTCTAGGTGACACATCTTTATTTTGATATTGTCAATTTGCTTATCGAATTTCGGACACTCCGGTTTCCTCCATTCCTGAACTCACAGAACAAATTGTCTATTTAAAATATCAGAAAGGGTCTTAGAGAAAAGAGCAGACAATAGTTCAGATTATGACACTAGAGAATGGACAGCTCATTATTATAATTTCAGTAATATACAAATACAGAATCTGAACAAGACCAGAAATCAAATGTTATTAATAAATTTATTTATAGACGTGAATTGTTGACAAATATAATCTGTATTCAAAAGTATCCTGTGTTTATTCGATGTATCATATTTCGTTTCATTTGAAACTTTTTATTTTCTACACTTGGTAAAGCAACTGGCTTCAATTCGCTGCTGTTTCACTAAATTTTACACTTTTCAAAGTATAACCTTGTTTTGGATTGTGATTTAGACGGACATGGATTTGTATGTTTTTATTGAAACATATCTTACTTTAAACACATGACAGAATGCACAATAATCAAAATCTATAACATGTGATATGAGTTATATTTGCAAAATAGTCAACTTAATTAATTGAAAACAAACCAATATATGTTTGAATCAAAATTCCAAAACAAACTAAATGCTTTGAAACTTAGAAATAGTAAACACGTAAACTTCCACTAGAAAGGTAAGGTCAGGTTCTCCGGAAGTTCAATTGAGTAATGCATTTTAAATGCCCTAGTCAAAAATATTTCACTCATATCAAAACGTCGCCAGCTATAGGCGAAGTTGCAAAAATTGCCTGTGCTTTTTGCTGTTGGCATTATGCAGCACGGACCTTTATCGTGCCACACAAACCGTGACACGTGTCCTCGTTTATTTTAGGTTCCCATCCAAAAGTACCGTGACTTTCATTTAGTAATACCAGGTGCTTTGCGAAAGAACAGTCAAATTCCACTTTTAAGTCATGGTTCAGACGCGGTCGGGGTCGAAACCACGCCCTCCCATTTACAAACCAAGCACTCAACTGACTGAGCTACCGGAGTGTAAGGTGCTCCGGAAAAATACAAGTTTTTTTTTAAATTCCAAAACATTTACTACAATAATTGTTTATAAATATTATGTTCATTAATATATTCATCGGTTTAGTTACCTCATGTAAGGTGTAAGGGAGTCAATTATATGTCGTATCCTACTATTCTGTGATAATTCCGAATTCCACAATTTATAAAAACATTCACGTATACCGTGCTTCCATAATAATTATTCAACTTGGTTTTCTCTAGACGATACAGAGAGAAAGTCTATTTACATTAACTTTAATGATTAAACGTTATTCGTAATGCAGAAAGTCCCAAATGTAAATGGTAAAGAATTGCTTTCTATAGAATATGTCAGACAAACATGATAGATATTATTCCCTGGTGAATGCTCACCTGTTTTACTTAGTATGCCAGTTTCTGATTTTGGACGTGGAACGGTATGTTTGTTTTTGAGATGGGTAGTGTCGAAAAGATAATGATAGCTAGACCATTAACAGATATTTCTTATAATGAGTGTTCGGTCTTATTTTTAATCACATGATGTAGATTTACCCAATAAGAAACAGAAAATTAATTTATAGTTGTTATAGTATCTTCGGAGTGTTACTGAGAAAGTAATGAGTTTTACAACCAATGGCGTCTTTTAATGACGGAGTTGGGCACCAACTTTATGTCTTTGTTTGAAATTCAACAGTAATGCTTACTATTATATTACATTTATATTGAAATAGTCAAATACAAACGTATAAGTTGAAGTTAAAATCACAATCCGGACAGCAACGATAATCTGGCAAAACCAAGTTTAACACTACTACTTATTCTATTTAAAGTAAGGCCGGTTGTTACAGAAAGGAACGCAAATTAATTAGCTGTTTAATGGGTAAATTAATTAAAAATGTAAATATAACCATTTAACTGTCAAAATGGCTTTAAAAGTGCCATAACTACCATAACCGTGCAAACCAAACTATTAGTAACGCACTAAACAGTCCAATGTGATACACCTACCAAGTAACGTCCACCTTCAACAAAGTAAAATTTATGAAGTTAATACACCAATGAATAAAAAATTTGTTGACGTTGTATATGTAATAAAATTAGTAAAATGTATATATTTGTGTAGCATTTTTATTTACGTTCTACATTTGTTTACATTTGGGATAAATTGTTTGAATTTGTCAGAATCATTCTGAATTAATCCTTTGACGGATAAGACTATACATGTACAAAATCGGTCATATAATTACATATAGTTTAATATAAGCGGAAAATATGTATTTTAACAGTTAATTCGTTCATATATTTCTTTTGAGATCAAGAAAATAGATTCAGAAAAATACATGACTGATATTTAGTTGAAAAGCAAAACACAACATAAGATAAAAACCAGAGTGAAACTGAAAAGATCGAACCTGATTTCTGTTTGAAAAAAATGTACATTTATATGTAAAGATTATTGGAGCCTAACGTCAAACGACAATGAAACCAAAACAAAAATCCGTTTCCAATATTAACGTTATATTAACCATTTACTGGGTTTCCCAAAATTGTTATTCCTCTAGTGTTGTAACGTTAACACTTGTATTATATATCATCATCACAGTTAATCATAGTACTGACAGGAATAAATCACATATCCAATATAACACATCAACCCTTATGGCTAACAGGTCCATCACACGGTTGTTTAGGGTCACTACGTAACACAGGTTTTTGGTAGCATCCATCATACACCACTGTACATGTTTCGGGAACACGCAGTGCTCCACCAATTCTGCAAAAAAATTTAATATAAAGCATTCCTTTTGTTAAAATGAAACATTGCAATGTATCAATTACTTATTTCTCATTTTCTTTGTCAGTACGTTTTAAAAAGCGTGTTTTGGTTTTAATATAGAATAAACCACACATATAATCAGATGAACGTCGGTAAGCAAACGAAACAATGCATTTTAGAATAATCTACGATATGTTCAGGCGTTGAAAAAGTATTGACGAAACAGTTGCAATTCTTAACCTCGGGCATCCTTAAATGCATCAACCTCATCAAAACCAAAAAGTCAGTTGAATGCACTGAAGGATTCTCAGTCGTCTTTGAAAGCGCTTTATATTGACTTGATCAATGCCATTCCAAGATCTGGTAGACTATTTTCGTTTTGTTCATTAATGACCACATGCACGTAATATTCATTTCATTAAGTTATGTCAAACAGGATGTTATACTGTGCGTATCTGTAAAATGTTTTTAGAGCAGAATGTCAATGGATTGCCATGAGCATCAATGTCGCTTGATTTGTCGATCAATTTGCTGTATCAATTGTATCTGTCACAAATGTCAAACCCGAAAAACAAAGTAAAATTAGCAAATTAAGTTAAATACGTGAACAGCCATCATAGATGTGAGACAGAGGCTGGGTGCTCCGGAAGGATAAATATCACCTTATTAAAAAAGTGAAATTCGTACAGAATTTATTACATTTTCGGTCATACAAAAGTTAATATAATTCTTACCTACAACAATGCAAACTTCCGAATTTTGAACACAAGCAATTCATACAATCGATCTGTAAACTTGAATCTAATGGTATAAAATGTCCATTGTAGATACATCCTCGAATACCTACAGTTAAAGTTTATACAGATGTTTGAAAAAATCATTTGACATCTAAAAACAAACACATAGATCCATGTCCAAAAAAAAACAATCCTAATAAAGTAAAAACTTTGAAACTGGCGATTTAAGTTAAGCACGTGCACTTGGACCATAAAAATGTGATCGGGAGCTCCGGAAGTAATAGCACCTAAAGTTTAGCTATCTGAACTGTACTTGCCAGATGTGTCATCATGATAATGAAGACAAATAACATAGAACTATTGAATGTCAAATAAACCATGGGTCATTTTGGATATATCTTTGCAAAAAATAGCAAAATGCAAAATATTTACATTGAATCGTAACAAAAAAAAGCAAAATGTGCTCGGGAAAGGATTATTGTTTTTAATTTTACAGCACTTGATGGCCATTTTAGAATACAATTCCCTATTTGTACTGCTTAGACTAAAATTGTGAAAGCAACATTTATTAAAAGGTTGAAAAAATATCCGAATAATTTAAATATTGTAAATAACTCTTCAAGAATTGATTATACCGGTACCGTGGAAAAATGGTATGAAATTTGTTCTTCATCTAACCAAATGGTTTATAATATTCGATAGGATTAGACTGTTTTTGCATGTGATATACGTTAATTTATTCTAATTTTACCTGTGATTGTATCGTATCCCATGCAGTCACCTTTGCTAATTGAAAACGTGGCTTGAAGTGCAAGTAAAACCAACTGATATGCCATCAATGTTTGGTTCCCTGACCGTACATGGTTCCCCATTAGTGCTTTGTGTTTGATATCACACTAGTTGCAGGTTTCTAATTCACGTCAAGCATGCGATTTTCTGTTCATGATCCTTAACATTAATGCCAATATCTGGAATCACATCAATGGCAACCCGTTACCGTTAATGGAAAACATATCGATATGTTGAATTATATAAATATTGTGTCTTTGTCTCATGGTATTTACATAAACTGTTAAGTAAAAACAACTAAATAAACATTTTTATCTCAGTAATGTTACTTCAGGGAAAATTTAGCTGGCTTTCTTTTGTTCGGTGGCCGAGTTATCTAACGCGCATGATTACAGATCACTGAGTTTCTAATCTCCTAGGTAACATATTCTTATTTTAAGAGATTTAGTCAATCCGCTTATCGAATTTCGGACACTCTGTGAAGTAGAAAATACGCCAATACACTCACTAGCTGCTTTTTTATAGAGTGGAAAGTAACGAAAACACAACTCTATTTGAAATAAAAGTTGTTGGAGAAACGACCAGACAATAGTTTAATTTACGACACTAGAGAACGGAAGCTCATTTTTATAATTTAAGTAATAGACGAATATAGAATCTGAACAAGACCAGAAATTAAATTTTATTATTTAACAATCAAAAACAAGCATACTAATCCATGTTCGAATCACAATCCAGAAGCAAAGTAAAAACTTTGGAACTGACAAGTTAGGTTAGACACGCCACCATGGAAGTGAGGCCGGGTGCTCCGGTAGGGTAAGCACCTGTTTAGCTAGCTACATTCGCCAAGTGTATAATCAAAATTGTGTGAAAGGAACATCGAACTATGAGACGTCAAATATATCCAGGGCAATTCTGGACACAGAGACATCAAACTTATCAACAATACTGTGATGACAGCCATAAACTTTTTTGAGGGCCTTAATAAGTCTAGGCTTAATATCCATGAGTAAACAATTTATTTGTAAGCAGCCTACTTTGCTGTACAAAGTCCCCGTAGTGGGAACAAGCTCTAGCATAGCGTATTAATTAATTGGGAAACAAATACACCATAAGCAGGAGAAGCAGGTATATTGCTGCAAAAAAGAGGGAAGTTGACGATAGAAAAATTGAAGTCATCATGTTTGTCATAAAGTTTCAAATTTAGCCTTTCCTGTGCGTCCCAATTCAGGTATACATTTATTTTATGGACGTAACCGCAATTTTGTTGACAAATATAATCTGTATTCAAAAGTATCCTGGGTTTATTCGTTGTATCATTTTTTGTTTCATTTTAAACTTTTATTTTCTACACTTGGTGGAGCAACTGGCTTCAATTCACTGCTGTTTCACTAAATTTCACACTTTTCAAGGTATTACTTTCTTTTGGATTGTGATTTAGACGAAAATGGACTTGTATGTTTTTATTGAAACATATCTTACTTCAACCCCTTCCCGTTCCTAAATTGTCACACTTTCACAGAAATTTGGCAAAACAACTCAGCACTGAGAGAGTTGATGTTGAAAAACAATACAGCACTAATAGGGTTAATATATTTATCGGTTTAGTTACCTCATGTTGGGTGTAAGGGAGTCAATTATATGTCGTATCCTACTATTCTGTGATAATTTCGAATTCCACAATTTATAAAAAAAAATTCACGTATACCGTACTTCCATAATAATTATTCAACTTGTTTTTCTCTAGACGATACAGGGAGAAAGTCCATTTACATTTACTTTAATGATTAAACGTTATTCGTAATGCAGAAACCACTGCGGTAGCTCAGTTGGTACAGTGCTCGCTTCATAAGTGGAAGGTCGTGGGTTCAAACCCCGGCCGGGTCTGATCCAAGACTTGAAAGTGGGTAGTAACTGTTCTTTCGCCAAGCACTCGGCATTACGAAATAAAAGTCACGGTTCTTTCGGATGGGAACTTAAAACAAACGAGGTCCCGTGTCACGGTGGGCCTGCTGTATAATGCTATAAGTGCAACACACAGGCTAAATTTTTGCATCTTCACCTATAGCTGGCGAGGTCTCGATATAAGTGAAATATTCTTGACTGGGACGTTAAACACCATTACTCACTCACTCACTCACTCGTAATGCAGAAAGTCCCAAATGTAAATGATAAAGAATTGCTTGCTATAGAATATGTCAGACAAACACCTGTTTTACTTAGTATGCCAGTTTTCTGATTTTGGACGTGGAACGGTATGTTTGTTTTTGAGATGGGTAGTGTCGGAAAGATAATGATAGCTAGACCATTAACAGATATTTCTGATGATGAGTGTTCGGTCTTCGGTTATTTTTAATCACATGATGTAGATTTACCCAATTAGAAACAGAAAATTAATTTATAATTATTATAATATCTTTGAGTGTTACTGACAAAATAATGTGTTTAACAACCAGTGGCGTCTTTTAATAACAGGGTTGGACACCACCTTTGTGTCTTTGTTTGAAATTCAACAGTAATACTTACTATTGTATTACATTTATATTACAAAAGTCGCATACAAACGTATTAGTTAAAGTCAAAATCACAATCCCGAAAGCAAAGATAAACTGACAAAACCAGACTAAACACTACTTCTTATTCTAGTTGACGTAAGGTCAGGTGTAACAGAAAGGATCGCAAATTAATTAGCTGTTTTATGGTAAATTAATTAAAATGTAAATATAACCATTTAACTGTCAAAATGACGTTTAAAGTGCCATAACTATCATAACCGTGCAAACCAAACTATTAGTAACGCACTAAACAGTCCAATCTGATACACCTACCAAGTAATGTTCACCTTCAACAAAGTAAAATTTATGAAGTAAAACATCATTTGATAAAAAATTTGTTGACGTTGTATATGTAATAAAATTAGTAAAATGTATATCTATGTGCATTCTACATTTGTTTACATTTGGGATAAATTGTTTGAATTTGTCTGAATCATTCTGAATTAATCCTTTGACAAATAAGACTATACAAAATTGACCATATAATTACGTATAGTTTAAAATCAGCAGAAAAAAAACATATTTCTTTTGAGATTAAGAAAATATATTTAGAAACATACATGATTGATATTTAGTTTAAAAAACAAAACAAAGCATGAGGAAAAAACAGAAGAAAACTGAAAAAAAAATTCTAACCTTATTTCTGATTTCAATACATGATGTACATTTATAGACAGAAGTTAAATGAAGCTGAACCACAAACGACAATACAAATAACACAAAAATCCGTTTCCAATATTAACCTATGATTAGCCAGATACTAGTTTCCAAAATGTGTTAGTTATCTAGTGCTGTAACGTTAACACTAGTAAAACAAAGTATCATTATAGTTAAGCATAGAGACGAAAGGAATTAGTCACATATCCAATATAGCACATCAACCGTGAAAGCTAACAGGTCCATCACATGGTTGTTTTGGGTCACTGCGTAACACAGCTTTGGGATAGCATCCATCATACACCACTATACATGTTTCGGGAACACGCAGTGCTCCACCAATTCTGCAAAATAATTTAAAATAAAGCGTTTCTTTTGTTAAAATGAAACATTTCAATATACCAATGACTTTTTTCTCATTTCCTTTGTCAGTATGTTTAAAAACACGTGTTTTGGTTTTAAGAATAAATCACACATATACCTCTCTCTCATTCTCTGTGAGTGTGTGTATTAAATATCCATCATATATTATATTCTTATATACTGTTAAAGTGTTGTATATTGAATGAAATAAAAAGAGAAATTAAAAATAAAGTGTTTTTGGCTTCTCATTCAGTCTGCGGTATCAACATTATAATCAGATGAACGTCGGTAAGCAAATGAAACAATGCATTTTAAAATAAATTAATGATATATCCAGGTGTGGAAAAGGTATTGACGAAACAATAGCAATTCTGAACTTTGAAGCCTTCTTAAATGCATCAACCTCATCAAAACCGCAGTGAGTTGAGTACGTAGTAAGAATAGGGTTGCGGTTGCGTCACATGAAGTTGTTTCTCCTCTCTGAATGCACTGAAGGACTATCAGTCGTCTTTGAAAGGATCAATGAGTTGAGTTGAGTACTGGTGATTTACGTCCCAGCCAAGAATATTTCAATTATATGGAGACGTCGACAGCTATAGGCGAAAGTGCAGAAATTTTGTCTATGTGTTGCGCTTATGGCATAATACAGCAGGGTTCTTTAGCGTGCCAAGCTCACCGCGACACGGGACCTCGTTTATTTTAGGTTTCCATCCGAAAGAACCGTGACTTTCATTTCGTAATGCCGAGTGCTTGGCGAAAGAACAATCACTACCCACTTTTAAGTCTTGGGTCAGACCCGGCTGGAGTTCAAACCCACGACCTCCCACTTACGGAGCGAGACTGGATCAATGGCATTCCACGATCAGGCAGACTATTTTCGTTTTGTTTATTAACGATCAGATGCACGTAATAGTCATTTCATTGAGTTTATGCCAATCATGATGTTATACAGTGCGTATCTGTAAAATGTTTATATAGCAGAATGTCAATGGATTGCCATGAGCAGCCTATTTCGCCTGATTTATCGATCAATTTGCTGTATCAATTGTATCTGTCACAAATGTCAAACCCGAAAAACAAAGTAAAAATTAGTAAATTAAGTTAAATACGTGAACGCCCATCATAGATGTGAGACTGAGGCTGGGTGCTCCGAAAGGATAAACACCTCCTTATTAAAAAAATAAAATTCGTACAGAATTTATTACATTTTTGGTCATACAAAAGTTGGTATTATTCTTACCTACAACAAAGCAAACTTCCGAATTTTGAACACAAGCAATTCATACAATCGATCTGTAAACTTGAATCTAATGGTATAAAATGTCCATTGTGAATACATCCTCGAAGACCTACAGTTAAAGTTTATACAGATGTTTGAAAAAATCATTTGACAACCAAAAACAAACACACAAATCAATGTCCAAAAAACAATCCTAATAAAGTAAAAACTTTGAAACTGGCGATTTAAATTAGGCACGTGCACTTGGACCATGAAAATGTGATCAGGAGCTCCGGAAGTATTAGCACCTTAAGTTTAGCTATCTGATCTGCACGTGCAAGATGTGTCATCATAATTAGTAAGAAAAATAACATAGAACTATTGAATGTCAAATAAACCCTGGGTCATTTTGGATATATCTTTGCAAAAAATAGCAAAATGCCAAATATTTACAGAGAATCATAACCAAAAAAAAGCAAAATGTCCTCGGGAAGTAATTATTTGTTTAATTTTTTCAGCACTTGGTGGCCGTTTTGGAATACAATTCCTTATTTGTACTGCTTGGACTAAAATTGTGAAAGCAACATTTATTGAAGAGTTGAAAAAATATCCGAATAATTAAAATATTGTAAATAACTCTTCAAGAATTCAATATACTGATACCGTGAAAAAATGGTATGAGATTTTTCTTCATCTACTCGAAAGGTTTTTTATATTCAATAGGATTAGACCCTTTTTTGCATGAAATATACGTTAATTTATTCTAATTTTACCTGTGATTGGATCGTAATTATGAAATGAAATATACGTTAATTTATTCTAATTTTACCTGTGATTGGATCGTATTCCCAGCAGTCACTTTTGCTAATTGAAAACGTGGCTTGAAGTGCAAGTAAAACCAACTGATATGCCACCAATGTTTGGTTCCCTGACCGTACATGGTTTCCCATTAGTGCTTTGTGTTTGATATCACACTAGTTGCAGGTTTCTAATTCACGTCAGGCATGCGATTTTCTGTTCATGATCCTAAAAATTAATGCCAATATTTGGAATCACATCAATGGCAGCGCGTTACCGTTAATGGAAAACATACAGGTATGTTTAATTATATTAATATTGTGTCTTTGTCTCATGGTATTTACATAAACTATTTAGTAAATACAACAAAAACATTTTTATCTCATAAATGTCACTTCGGTGAAAATCTAGCTAGCTATGTTTTGTTAGCGGTGGCCTTGTTATCTAAAGCGCGTGATAATGGATCACTGAGTTTTTAAGCTTCTATGTAACAGATCGTTATTTTGATACTTTTATCATTTTGCTTATTGAATTTCGGACACTCCGATTTCCTCCACCATTCCTGAATTCACCGCTTATATATAAATGACGTAAAACGCCAATCCACTCACAAGCTTTATTTATATCTCATTGTAAACTTTGAAAAATAACAAGAGCAAATTGTCTATTTAAAATATTAAAAAGGGTGTTGGAGAAAAAACGGACAATAGTTTAAATTACGACACAAAGAGAACGGACAGCTCATTATTACAATTAAAGAAATAGGCGAATATAGAAACCAATCACGAACAAAAAATCAAATGGAATTATTAAATTACAAAATATATACGGCTGTCATAATCACAAACAAACATACTAATCCATGTCCGAAAAACAATCAAGAAGCTTTGAAACTGACAAGTTAGGTTAAACACGTGAACTTTTACCAGGGAAGTGAGGACGGGTGCTCCGGGAGGTAAGCACCTCCTGTTTAGCTAGCTTCACCTACCACGAGTGTAATTAAAACTGTGTGAAAGGAACATGGAATATGGAACTATGGGAAGTTAGATATATCCAAGGCAACCCTGGACACAGAGACATTAATAAAAAGTTGTTGATAAATATGGTGAACAAAACTATCTTTTATTTATTAGACGTATCATAAGTCCACGTCCCTTCCATTTAAACTTATTATTATCCATACGTGGGGGTGAAACTATTTAAACTTCCAAAACACTTGACTCCACCCTCCTTGTTACTGTAAAATGTCCCAAATAAATAATGATAAAGAATTGCTTGCTTTAGAGTATGCCAGGCAAACATGACAGGTGTTATTCCCTGGTGAAAGACAACGGGTTTTACTAAGTATGTCTGTTTCTGATTTTATGTTTGTTTTTAACCATTTGCTCATTCGTTTCGAAATGCATGTATATTCAAAATCATTATTCAACGGAGCGTATTAAACAAAAACAAACACACTAATCTATGTCCAAATCACAACCCAGAAGCAAAGTAAAAACTTTGGAACTGACAAGTTAGGTAAGACACGTAAACTTCCACCAGGTAACTGAGGCCGGGTGCTCCTGTAGGGTGAGCACCTCCTGTTTAGCTAGTTTCAATTATTTAAATCGATATTTTGTGACGTATTTATTATCAGTTGAGTGAAGTAATAGTGTTTTACATCACAGGTATGATTGTTTTAGGTATATCGAGGTGGTTGGTTCTGGGATAGTTCATGTAATCGAGACCGAATTATGGACAGAAAACCATCCAACATTGGCAAACAAACTGATAATCCTAACATTAGAATATGCCCCAAGTGGGATTTAAAACTAGACAGTGATAGGCTTTGTCATTTGTAAACGCTTTAAAATCACTCGGAAACCGAGAAAACTTCCGTAATAAGATGTCTATTAAAGTACATAAATGCACTGTGTTTTACAAAATTTATTTCATGATTCTAATGAAAATCGGAGAAACTGAACTTTCTAAAAAGTATTTAAAACCGCATCATTCGATACTATTTTCATTTTAAACATTGTACTCCCAAAGCAAACTGTGGGCCATTTTGCTCATAGACTCGCACTTAATACCATCATTTTATATCATGTATCATATTCAGCGCTCCTCCAACGTCTGGTGCATTATGAATAAATATTTCAGTTGTTTTACTTAAGTTGCCAGTTTTCATAGTCTTTTCTTTGCTTTTGGGATTGTAATTTGAACATGGGCTAGTAGGTTTGTTGTCCGCTTTTGAAATCGTGATTTAAAACGGATCTAAATGTATATGGTCGTTTTTCTTAACATGATTCAATTGATATGTTGTAGTACCCTTTGGGCTAAGATTTGAACATAGACCAGTATGTTTGTGGTTGCCTTTTGGGAAAAACATATTGACTGCATATGGTAAGATAAAATAAAATAAAAGCATATTTACACAAAAGTCAATTTTAGAACAAATAATTTTGATATATAATAGATATTTAAGGTAACTTAATCTATGATGTTTCTTAGACGTACGTCAAAAACTCGCATCATCAAATGTAATTCATCAGGATTAAGTTTTAAGGGTTCGATTTTAATGATATGATTGTTACTACCTAATTGATTTTTAGGATTGGAACCGAAACATTTTATTTCTTCAATACTTCAAAGCTCAGCTAATGATTTTCGTCATATCCGAAAGGCAACTATATAGTACACTTACCCTATCGCTTTATTATAAGTACTCTTGCTGTTGCACTTTAATGAATATTTTTCACTGTAAATTAATACTAAAATTAAAATTCATTATGATAATATGTGGTAATGGTATTGCCATTTAGCGTTCTGACAGGATTTCTTGCACACCCTGTATACGTACTATATATTTGAACTTCAATCAGCAATATATTTTCCAATGAATATTATTTTTGGTATTTGCTCTTTGATATACACTTATAGTTAAAGTAAAAGGTTATCCACTTTTTATAGAAGTATCACATCCTTTAAACGTATATATTTGAACTTCAGTTAGTAATATATTTTTCAATAATTACATGTATTATTTTTGATATTTGCACATTTATATACACTTATAGTTTTGAGTAATTATTTATCAACTTTTTACATAAGTATCACACCCTTAAAACGTATATATTTGAACTTCAGTCAGTAATATATTTTTTAATAATTACATATTTGCACTTTTGTATACACTAACAGTTTTAAGTAATTGTTAATCCACTTTTTACATAAGTTAAACGCCCTTTAAACGTATATATTTGAACTTAGTCAGTAATATATTTTTCAATGACTATTATTTTTGATATTTGCACTTTTATGTACAATTATAGCTTAAATAAATGTAAATCCACTCATTACATAAGTATCCAACTTAATTCATTATGTGATCAAATCACAAGTACACTACTATATAAATAAATGCAATTTGTTCGTGAAAAACAAGTCAGTCATATCCTGAAACATTTATAGCTGAAACACTCATCGGCATCCGAGTTTCCGAGGCACACTGTCTACATTATAGTAACACAAAAGTCTGCTTATATAATTAACGGTAACGCCTGTTGACAGCAGCAGTGTTATCCAAAGTAAAACTGTACATACATATAGCATTGGCACCTTCCAGTGGTAGTAAATTGCACGTAGTACGGTTAGGGATAAAGTATTAAGTTTCAGTGGCATTTACCGGACAACCATGTCGACACTGGCAACAATTATGGTATTAATTTCCGTTGTAACAGTAGCTGAAAGTGCGTGCTTCATTCAAAATGGGAGACCACATGGTATGTATTCTATCATCTTTTTTTAACCACTGCGGTAGCTCAGTTGGTAGAGTGCTCGCTGCGTAAGTGGGAGGTCGTGGGTTCGATCCCAGCCGGGTCTGACCCAAGACTTAAAAGTGGGTAGTGATTGTTCTTTCGTCAAGCACTCGGCATTACGATATGAAAGTCATGGTTCTTTCAGATGGGAACTTAAAATAAACGAGGTCCCGTGTCACGGTGGGCTTGGCACGCTTAAGAACCCTGTTGTATAATGCCATCAGCGCAACGCACAGGCAAACTTTTTGCACCTTCGCCTATAGCTGGCGACGTCTCGATATAAGTGAAATATTCTTGACTGGGACGTTAAACACCATTACTCAACTCAACTCATCTTTTTTTTATTTTGCATTCTAGAGAAACTGTGTTTAGATTTTATCTGCAATTGATCAAACATCAGTTTCACAAATTTACTACAATCAAGATATTTATGTCTTATATGTAAGGACAGACGGTTAACATCAATTTCCTTTTCTAACACCCGATCTGACTTATCTGGGGGGGTGGAGTTCGCGTGTTTAACTTTACTTGCAAGAATTTTTAATTTGCTTATGGAATTGTGATTTGGATACAGATCGGTTTGTGGAATTTGTAATCAAAAGAATAATGCTTTATCCGTCGAAATCATTGGGTTCAAATCCCGTCGGGACATAGCCAAGAGCAACAAGCCATGTTTGATCCACAACCGTCTATATGTGTAATATACATGTACATTATATCAGTTAAAGATTGCAATAAACTGAATGCACACAAATACCGAAAACTATATATGACACCAAAGCAATTAGTTCCAACAGACCTTTATTCTGCCTGTAATTGGACTGTCTTGTGTTATAATTATATCTGTGTTATACTCTGTGTCCTTAACCTGTATTCACGCTGGTGCAGGATACTGCTAACTCTTGGGTGCTAGTACCAGACGTACATATATATGGGACCATGGGTGATAGTTGGTAGTGAATGTTTTTTTCAGCTAAATAAACACATGCGCATATATAGGATGCTTTTAGGTCAACTGTCTTAATCACAGCCTATAAGACGACAGAAATGTTTAAACAATTAAGATCAAAATACAACACCATACAATAAAATACAATACAATACAATAGAGATCTGACTGAAAGTCCCTTAATAGCCACCAAAAAGTGCGAAACATAGGAAACGGGGCTGAAACCAGCAACCTGGTCGGAACCGATTCATTGGGTTATTGTTCAACACTCGACAGATCTTAACTGTATGCCCCAACGGTATTTAAACCTAAGACTTTAGACTGAGATACCGTCGCATGTTGAATCAACTTCTGTGGAGGTAGCGCTCTGATTGGTAAAATCAATTGTTAATTAATTTAAAAAAAATCTATCTGTGTTTCCAGAGGGTGCAGATTGTGTGTATCAGGGTGTAACAATACCAAATGGTGAAACGAAACAAGTTGGTTGTAGACGTTGTTCCTGTTTCGGGCGTGGTGACATGTCTTGTTGTGAGTAAGTATCGGACTGAAACTTAAATTGTTTTATGCCCCACCTAAAAATTATATCAATTATATCAGCTCTAAGATAAGGCAGGAAGATTGGAGTGAACAGATGAATCCTTTCATCTTCGGCAATCGAAATGAGAAATCAATATATATAGCTGTTCCCTTGTTGATAAGTTTGATGTCTTCTGTGTCCAGGATTGCCCTGGATATATTTGACGTCCTATAGTTCCTTCTTCCTTATACACAATTTTGATTACAAACGTGGCGGGTGTAGCTAGCTAAACAGGAGGTGCTTACCCTTGAGTAGCACCCGGCATCAATTCCCTGGTGGAAGTTCACGTGTCTAACCTAACTTGTCAGTTCTAAAGTTTTTACTTTACTCTGGATTGTGACTCGGACATGGATTGGTATGTTTGTTTTTGATTTTGCTTATTATACTTCAGTTAAATGCCATTTTTTTATTTTTGCAGATTTATTTTTTCTGTCATTATTTGGTTTTCATTTGAGACTTATTTTATTATTATTATTATTTAATATTAAAATTGGTTATGATAGGTTATTAATGTTGTCAAATAAGCACCTTTCTATTCTTAGATGAACATTTCCAATCAAACTGAAGCTGATAAAAACTTCGATTGATATGATTTACTCAGCTTATTGTTCCGAAAGTTGCAATCCTTTTACTTTAAATTTAACCAAAGATGTGAAATCCGACAGCATAAAAATGATGTAAAATTTCAAAGGTTGCAGATACGCTTTAATAATTTCGCATAATGAATCAATTGTTGCACAATTATTTATTTTTATTTTTATATTTTTTTAATAGCATTGGAGGCTATATTGTCCATCCCCCGTATTGTAAAACCGTATCTGATGGACCATGTAGTAGAAGAGCTGTAATGAGGAACGATCCAAGTGTTCCATGTGATGTCGTGGGTGAGGTTGGTCGTCGCTAAGAAATAGTTTTTGTATTTTTTGCTTTAACACTGAATTAAAACATTCTGTTGCAGTAATGTTATAGAAAAAATTGACTTTTTAGTAAACGAGTATGGTAGAGGGGTTTTATTTCCGTACCACGTGATACAAAGTACATGCAGCAGCCATCATGCGCAACTATTATTTATGATTGAATCAAATATATGTTATATAATGGTTTAGTATTATTTAATCTGCCGCTATTTTATCATTGTATTAATGTTTGTGCTATAAGCTTTATGTAACTTGATGAAAATAAAGCTATTATTATCATTATTATTATAATTGTCTGTGGTATGTTGATGAACCCATGTTTAATTACATGCATTCTTCAGTTCAGAAGCGGATTGTGTTCACCTTCTTTCTTTGTTCATATTCTTCATCGATTTTCCGAAGATTTCCATAATTTGGCAGGGCTAAGATAGAGTATTAGGCCACGTGTCTTTACCAAGTTAAAAATTTATTGACTTTGTCCAGTACTGCCAAGAAGATTATTTGTCACATGCAATCCATTTTTAAATGAATTATCAAAAATAGAATGACAATAAATAAAAAATAAAAGAAAATACTTTTTCTAGTACTAAGTTGTGACTTGGTACTCAGTAAAAAGAAACCCTGATTATTTGACACAGTGCCGAACATTTTAGAATATTTTATCTGGGGTCCAAACAATTGGTAACTGCGCATATATTAGTGAATTAATAATGTTTAGCCATGTACATGTACAATGACTAAATCCAATCAGTGTATCAATACAATGCTTAACTTAACGTTCGAAGACTTTCAAAATAATAAAAAGTATGTAAAGAAATATGTCGGGTTTGATGAGATTTTATCATAAGCGGAACAATTAAGTTTTTGAAAAATAAAAGTCTGAAAATAAGTCCATCGTTATGCTCTATTATGCTAAATATGAAAAATGAAAGTGTTCTCTTCAGAAGACCAAGTTTTCAAACAATTGGTCCTCTAAGGAGAAAATCGCCAATTTTTGAAAATAGGGAAAAGTATAACTGAACACGGCACATATAATGGATGTTTACGATGGCCGATATCAGCCATGAAACTCTACAGTAACTTTACTGTAGCGCATCATCGATGTACACAGGCATTTTGACAGTTTAAAGTTAATTTTAACTGTAGCAAGTCAGAGAAATACATGATGACATTTAACAGTAAAATCGCATTAAAATATTCTCCGTTTGGTCTTGTGTAGGCGTTTATGGTTTATATGTAACTCTAGGTTGTCATAATGCATGTATACATCATTGACGCGCTACAGTTAAATTTTACTGTAGACTGTCAAAATGCATGTGTACATCGGTGACGCGCTACAGTTAAATTTTACTGAAGACTGTCATAATGCATGTGTACATCGGTGACGCGCTACAGTTAAATTTTTTTGTAGACTGTCATAATGCATGTGTACATCAAAACACACTTCTTACTAGCAGATCAAGCTAGGTTATATTTTTATGCAATAAATCAACACGCATCACCAGTTAATTCTTAGTGCAGCATGATGCTAAAATACTTTATTGCTCTTGTTTTTTTATTATATAGAAAATAAAAAATAGATAATGGATGTTAAGGTTTGTTGAATATCCCCGGCTCCTCAAGGAAAAATAAGTTTTCGAAGGTGAAGCTCTTTTTGTTCATAGACCTGGGCTAACTTAAGAATGCGCAATCCTCAGGTGGTTAAAATACATCGCTACGTCATTCATCCGTTCAATGTAAAATTGCCTATCAAACCCGCAATACCTCTTTTAACAAAAAAGAACAAAAAAAAGCATGTGTATAGCTCGATGGCCAGTCTACTTGTAAATCAATACTGTATAAACCGAGACAAGGTCTAGTCAATCGATATGGTAACACCGACTTTATTAGCCAGCATAACTGAACCGAGAATCAAGCAACTTTGTATTAGACGACGCTACTGGACAATATAATGGAACATGTAATAACAAATAATAATAATTAACAAAAAATAACACATCGAAATTTTGGAAGGCACTGGAAAAGTAACTTCTTCCAAAAAAAATAAAAAAATTACCATACTTGGAATCTGCAATCTGGAGTAGTCATCCGATTAGAAAATGCAGGCAACATTTGATGAATTTTATCCTGTTGTGGCACTTAAATTGTTTATTAGCAAATCTGATCTTCATCTTCCAATTTGTTTTGTTTGTCTGTCTCCCGCTTCTTAAGGAATATCTTACTGAAAACTCAAAACAAAAATACTAATCCATGTTCCCATCACAATCTAGAAGCAAAGCAAAATGTTTGAAGCCAACAAATTAGCTTAAACACTTGAACTTCTACCCGGGAAGTGAGGACGGGTTCTCAGGAAGGGTTAGCACCTCCCGTTTAGCTATCTACACCTGCCACGCGTGTAATCAAAATTGAGTGAAAGAAACATGGACCTATGGGACGTCAAAATTATCCAGGGCAATCCTGCACACAGAAACATCATACTTATCAAAAATACTGTGATGACGGCCATAAAACTTGTTAAGGTTATGGGACGTCAAAATTATCCAGGGCAATCCTGGACACAGAAACATCATACTTATCAACAATACTGTGATGACGGCCATAAAAACTTGTTAAGGTTATGGGACGTCAAAATTATCCAGGGCAATCCTGCACACAGAAACATCATACTTATCAAAAATACTGTGATGACGGCCATAAAACTTGTTAAGGTTATGGGACGTCAAAATTATCCAGGGCAATCCTGGACACAGAAACATCATACTTATCAAAAATACTGTGATGACGGCCATAAAACTTGTTAAGGTTATGGGACGTCAAAATTATCCAGGGCAATCCTGGACACAGAAACATCATACTTATCAAAAATACTGTAATGACGGCCATAAAACTTGTTAAGGTTATGGGACGTCAAAATTATCCAGGGCAATCCTGCACACAGAAACATCATACTTATCAAAAATACTGTAATGACGGCCATAAAACTTGTTAAGTTTATGGGACGTCAAAATTATCCAGGGCAATCCTGGACACAGAAACATCATACTTATCAACAATACTGTGATGACGGCCATAAAAACTTGTAAAGGTAAACAATAAATGATAAACATAGGCTTGCAATTTGTCTGGATCAACAATTTATTTGTAAGCAGTAACTGAGATTATAAGATTACCAGTATAAGTCATTTCTACAGAACTGAAATGAAACAGCAGCATACTAAACATACGAAAGCTTGTTAGTGCCATTTTTCAAAGTAAAAAAAAAAATAAATAAATCGTACAAACGATTTTTTAAATCGTACAAACGATTTTTAAATTGTACAAACGATTTTTAAAATCGTACAAACGATTTTTTAAATCGTTCAAACGATTTTCAAAATCGTACAAACGATTTTTAAAATCGTACAAACGATTTTTTTAATCGTACAAACGATTTTTAAAATCGTACAAACGATTTTTTTAATCGTACAAACGATTTTTAAAATCGTTCAAACGATTTTTTAAATCGTACAAACGATTTTTTTAATCGTACAAACGATTTTTAAAATCGTTCAAACGATTTTTTAAATCGTTCAAACGATTTTTTAAATCGTACAAACGATTTTTTAAATCGTTCAAACGATTTTTTTAAATTGTTAAAACGATTTTTTTAAATCGTACAAACGATTTTTTAAAATCGTACTAACGATTTTTTTTATACTCTGAACTAAATCCACAAATTGGAAAGGAACGTTTGCAGTCATTGTATATATGGCGTGCTATACGCGGTATCGGCTGTTACAGATTCAAAATTCAATGGAGTTTGTACAACTTTATTTCATAATGTCGTTAATTGTTGTACAGTGGACCGTAATAGTGACTTTAATTTTGGCGTAATGGATTTGAATTAAACTGAAGATCGAACCAAACAGTGTGATGTAGTGTACAATAAAAGTGATTGATTACTTTTAGTGCTTGGTTGTTTTTATTTGTTTAATTGTGAAACTGGTTATTATGAATTATTAATTTAAACATTATTTTTCATGATTATGGACTTTAACTTGCCTTAAATTAGTGCTTGAGGACTAAATATTGATTGAACATGTTTAACGTTCATGAAAACAAGAGGACCATGAGGCCCAGGCGCTCACCTGAGAATAAATTGAGTTCTGCACATTTTCCAAATAATGTAATGAATAGGGGGTTAACAGAGTTCTTTATTAGTTTATACGAACTTGACCTAGCTTTTGTTATGAACATCGTTCTCGACAAATTATATGACGATTGGACAAAAAATATGGACTCTAGAGTGTTAACAAGGTTTTTCTATGATTTGACATAGTAACCTACTTATTGATCCAGCATGACCCATAAACTAACTTGACCTTGCTTTTGTCATAAATATCATTCTAGACTAGTTTGATGAAGATATAACTAAGACAGTGGCCTCTAGAGTGTTAACAATGATAAGTTGACGCACGACACACGACTCACGACGGACAGAGACTGATCACAAACCCTTACTTGAGCACAATAATAATCATTTGCTTATTGTGTATATATTAACTGTAATAGAAATTAATTTAGATTTTGCGTTTCTTTCCAATATTCGTCTACGGAAAGAATTAAATTGAGTATGGTGTTTTACACCCAAGTCAAGATTCTTTATATTTATATCAAGGCCATGAGTGAAATGATAGAGGGAACCGGAATACTGAAAAAAACCTCATGGTTACTGATTATTTACATGTGCAGCACTTGTACTTGTTATTCTTGAGTAACTGACGAAACGTGCATAAAATACAGTACATGTATACATGTATATACAGGTCCGTTCAAAAAGTAACGTCACCCCTAAATTTCCAAAAAGAAACGGCACACCTTGTATAGAATCTAAAATCATTTGTTTCATTATTTTAATGCAGTAGGTGTTACAAAAATTAAGATTGATTTGACACTGAACTCCGTATACACAATGTTTTATTCACGTTTTGACAAAAGGTGATTCTTTAAATGCTGTTTTATCATTGCAAATTCAAATCCATCAAAGTAAAACATTTTCCTCAAGCAGTTAAACACATGGAATCAAATAAACATGTATATTTCGAAATTAATAGGTTAATATCTTAGAAATAGTTGATCTATTATACAAATTTTATATATATAAAAAACCCGTGGTTTTGGAGTTTGGTTTTTAAATATTACTGGCAACTGCAATAGTTTCATAAATTCAAGTTTTTCGTTTGAGGAGTTCTGAAAAAGAATTCTTCAACATTAAACGTTGAGCGATGTCAAAACATTATCTTAAACAATTTAAAAATGCAAGCTGACCGTCTCGTATTTTTCTGACAAGCATTACATATCTCAAAAGAATCTACAAAGCCAAGTGAACATAATTGTTTGAGAGTATGCCAAGATTGAATAATGGCCGTCACCAAAGCAAGAGGATCATCAACTAAATACTAACTCTTACTTATGTATTTTCGCACGAATAAAAAAGCCGTTTTTTATAAAATATTTACAATTCCATTATTTCAAATTCGATAACACTTTAATTGTCATTATATGTTTTCAGCCGATAACAACAAAAGAAAGTAGTCACGGCTTTGTTGACAATCTGTGTGTCAACGGGTTTCTAGATCCCCATTTTGACGTTGCGCGTAACGTTGAAAACGGGGAAACCCAAAGATATTTACACTACGCCCAATAACTTCAGTCAGGTATACTCACAAATTCTACGTTTTCAAATTGCACGTTCATTTTTAACATGAGAATGTAAACCAATTTGTAATTATTCAATAAAAATCATAAAGAAGAAAAAGTCTGAACTATTTTTTCACGTTGACAGTATCATCAGCGTTTCCATCCGCCATTAACACAGTGGAGTACCATCGACATAACATTGTATATATTTGTTAAAGTTACCATGGAAAATACTAAAAATATAAGAAATAAAGACAATTGTATTGTTAGTTATCGTGGTTTAACTAAGAATGGCCTTTCGCAAATTGAATGAAATGTTTATTCCTTAGTTCTTCTTTAATACAGAAACAAGGAGAGAGAGAGAGAGAGAGGGGTTTCTTTTGGGAAATTTGGGAGTGACATTACTTTTTTAACGGACCTGTATGTTTATAAATTACAAAGACAGCGTTTACTATTCCATATTTCATAATCAAAACATTTCCACAAATTGTCTTAAATAATATATTATATTTAATTTTTAAAGTTTTTGTATAATGTATAAATCAGGATGCCACATCATGCTAAATTCATTAAAACAACAAAGTTGGATATCCGTGACGGATATGGTCGTTATAAAGATTGTTGACTGTACCTGTATACATATATCTACAAAAATCGTTTGTACGATTTTTAAAATCGTTAGTACGATTTTTAAAATCGTTTGAACGATTTAAAAAATCGTTTGTACGATTTTAAAAATCGTTAGTACGATTTTAAAAATCGTTTGTACGATTTTAAAAATCGTTTGAACGATTTAAAAAATCGTTTGTACGATTTTAAAAATCGTTTGAACGACTTAAAAATCGTTTGTACGATTTATTTATTTTTTTTTACTTTGAAAAATGGCACTAACAAGCTTTCGTATAAACAACAGGTGCAATATGTCAAAATCTGTCTCTGTAATCGAGGAAGATTGATATTTTCCCTTTGTAGACTTATTTAAGGAATGACATTTGCTTTGACTGTACTGCATGCAGTTATGCAGTTGACTGGTCTGTTTCAAATAACAATGACAGCCGCCGAAGTCTTTCATGGTTATTTGAGACAGTCCATCATACTGCATAACTCAATGCAGTCCAGTCAAAGCAAAAGTCATTCCTTATATTTACAATCCTTTGTAACTTTTTCAAATAAAAACACAAAATATAAACTGGCATTTTACCACTTTTCATAAAAGAAAAACAATTATAACTATCTCGTTAAAAATTGACTGTTCCAACTGTCGGGCATCATGATCATTGAATAGACCACGCCCACACAGATAGCAAGAAAAATTATTACTTTACTAAGCTTTAATTAATTTATTATTTAATAATCAATTAACTAATTACTGTTCTTGTCCGTTACACTTTCATATTAAAATTAAAACTACAATTCTTGAACGATGAATTTGTAAGCATCGCAGTAGGAACGCCAACCCGGCTTTTTCCGAGAATTGTGTTTCGGTTTTACAATTTTTTATCCTTCCGCCGTTTTGAAAATCGGGATTACTTTTTGACAAGTGTCTGATGGCCGAAAAAGTCCCCCGCCTTTAAACGAACAATAAAATATAAAATAAAGTTAAGCACTGTGCACCAGTGATTTATATGCCGGAATAACCAATATTTTAAAATTTGTGTTTAAATTTGATATAAAACATTAGTATTCACACAAAATATTCGATTTATTGACGCCAATCGATGTCACGACAGAAACACTAAGACATTTTTTGTCAATCTTCAAAACTTGGACACTTTTTGTGTAAAGAAAATTATCACTCGATATTTTGTAAAACATACAATAACACATCCAGAATTAAATTCAACCTACAATCTTTCTGGTGCATCAGGTGTAAATATCTTAACAAAGCGAAAATCTGGATGGTACATTTGGTTGTCAATGTAAACAAATATGGCTGCCCCCGCGATGATCGATGTTCCAATGTCAAGTTGAAAATGACATTGCAACGTGTTTAAATTATATTCACGCGATACCGGTTGGAAAAATCATTAAGTCACATGTTCAAACCACCATGTTTTACAAGTTTTCAATAAAAATCCTTAGACAAAGTAATATATAATCCAAACACTGATCGATTCAGACCTATATGTCAAACCCTGCATGCATACGGTATCAAGAGTTGTCTCTTTTATTGCATTTTCGCATACTTTCTCTGTGTGTGTGTGTGTGTGTGTGTGTGTGAGAGAGAGAGAGAGAGAGAGAGAGAAGAGAGAGAGAGAGAGAGAGAGAGATGTATGTTCATTCGAGCATATTTTGAAACATCATAAGTCATAAAATAACCTCCACAATCATTGCAACCAGTATATACTCCAAGGAGTCATTTATGCATAGTGGCCATATTACCACCATACATACTGAATCTTTAAATAACTGGGTCCAACTGAATGTTCACATAAATATTGTAATAAATACCCACTATCCTAATTCAGAGTAAATAACAAATGAGTGGTAAAATAAATTTTGCAAAACCGTATAACCTGCTATAAAGTCAACCTGTCTACAGCAACCAGTATGAAGTATCCCCAATGGATTTTACTATATAATGACCTTCCATATAATTCCACCTGTCTAATGTGAATAAAGACCACCATTTACAGTCCCAAATGACTACTCAACTTGTGTATAAAGTCCACTTTTTCAATCAACTTTATTTTAATTTTTTATAATTTTAGTCTAAAAGTTTATGCAAAAGAATTAACCAAGTACATTGTAAACTAATATATTCTTAATGCATTAAGATTAGAAATACATAATTAATATATATATATTTGTTGCAAAATGTATAGTTGAGTTATAATAATTAAAAAATTGGAATAAATTTGTGAAGTCCTTATTCTCATGCCAATGGCTGAAGTCATTTAATCAGAAGGTATAACTAGTACATGTATTATTATAATAATAACTATATTAGCATAAAGCAAATACATGCTATAGCCTATTTAGAATATTGGATTAACTAACTTCGTTATTTAGTGGTAGTAAGTTTACTATACCTTTTGTTTAATTAGTGACACCCTGCTTCTTAAGAAACAAGGCATTAGTCAAGTGTATACTGATAGAGATCAACTAACCATGTAATCAGATTACAGTCCATTAAGATTATAATGCACTTTCAAATATTTTCATAATTAATTCTAAATAATTATTTTTTAAAAATAAAAATAAAATAATTTTAACAAAATTTATTTAAAAGGGTATTTTAGAGGTATTATTTAATCATTTGTATACCAGTATCAACAATACATGTTTAAGGTGACCCTCTATATAAAGTCACCACTTTTGCTCAGTCCCCTGGGTGGTTTTTATACAAAGGTTATACTGTATACCAGATTCAGTTTGATGGATGACATGATGTTGTTTTTGCTTGCCATAACCAAATCAAGTATTAACATATTTAAAATGTGCAGGCAGAAATGGACATAAACAGACTAGCTATAGAAAAATTGAAACAAGTACATCTGTTGTCTTATTGCATTGGCTGCCCATGTGTGTATATTGGTGTGTGACCATTTATTCAGAAAAAATTTATATATACACATTGCACATGTATGGACTGTTTCAAAAGTGACACCCTTGTCACCCCCCTTTGCAAAATTTTCAAAAACAATTGAGGAGAAAAAGAAGATTGTTTTACCTTGAACTTTTGGTGTTTTATGGTTATCTATTCAATTGGAAGTTTAACTATTTTTATGATATGTGGCAAGCATATGATCTCTCCCTTTCAGTCTTGAAGCAATGATAGAGTATGCAGTCTATGCCATTTGAACATATGGGTTTTGAAAACTGGCTATATATCCATAAGTAGCATTTTAGTAAACAGATGGTTGCATTTTAAATTTGAGATTTAACTAGCCAGTCATATACTGTTTCAGTTTGGGTTTAGAAATTATTTTCCTCATTTGTTAGTTTGAATACCATATGCAAATGCACATTCTACTTTTATCTGCAACTTAAAACAAAGGGAAATTGGGCATTGTGAAATGTGACAAGTTGAATAGGTGTTTGTTGACTTCTTAGTTTATTAGGAGTGCAATTACTGACCTTCTAATCTTACATGGCTTTTGGTAATTTTATAATCAGTGGTCTCAAACTGGCAATTTAAGTGACATTCTCTGTTTTTCACTTTTCAGTGGTTTTTATGGTTTGTTGCTTTGATTGAACTTGAATGTTGCAAGTGTAAGCTTTTCAGCTACATATATCCATTTTGTAAAGTTCAAGTAAAACATATTTAAATCAACTTGCATGACTCAAATGGCTATGTTCCTTGAAGTTTTAGCCAATATCTCAGTATTGTGTTGAGTGCTGTAACTGTCTTCAAAAAAGCACAGAATTTCTCCTGGAACTGAGATTTAATATTTAGCTAAAGGAAATCTTTATTAGGCCATGAAAGGCACATTATTTCAGTCTATCTGAAATATAAACACTAGACAACACCAAAATTAACAAATAATATTATATTCTTGCTAAATTATTTAACAAATTTATAATTTCTTGTTATTTAAAAAAATAGTTTATTGGCAAATCAGAATTTAAATTTTAATCAAATTGACTAAATAGGGACAGTATAAATTTTCCAGACATTTAAATTTTGGAATATAGTATATATCCACTTTCAAGTGCTGGTTTACTTGACAAAAGCTTATCCATCATTAATAGTTTAAGCAAACCTTAATGGTTATATTAAAGTCTTGTTAATAATATTATTGCATTTACCTGCAGGAAATTTAACATGGGTTGGGGTCAATCAAGAGTGAAAAGTATAGGCCTGTGACAGTGGCCAAGCCAAAGTTTATCATGTACTGTTAGGCTAGTGTTTGTACAGGGTATGTTTTCAAAGTAAAATGCACTCTCTGTCTTTGTCAGCTTAATATGGAAGAACAATTCACTCTCAACTTTACTGATTTAGTGACCAGGTGGTTAATATCAGCTTGTAATGACTGAAAATCACAAGGCAAAGGTTGCCACAGTTGAGAAGTGAAGGGCCTTCTGAAAGCCTCTGGGGCCCAAATCGCATATCCTAAATAAACGGATTTATCTATTGCCATTAATTCCACAATTCAACTAACACTTATAATACACCGTACGTGGTCAATCAACATAGATTTTGCGCATGTGGTTGTCGTATGGATTTTTAGTTTGTGAAATGAACGGTCGAAGCGGCATATTGCCGAGTTTTAACATGGAGACTGAAAGTAGGCCCTAAAATCCGGCAAATTCTATAGAAGTCTGACGAAAAAGATGATAATTTAACCTAAACTTACTTTATTTCAATCGTAAATGCCATTCTGCGTCTTCTGTGTGTCCAAACTAAATATAGAACACAGCTAGGAAGCAGTACTTACAAAATTTATAGGTCAAATTAGACGAAAAATGGACCCGACCCGTACCCAAGAATCCGGACTGACGGCGATTTTTTTACCTTTAAAACTTGGACACTTTTTGTGTAAAGAAAATTATTTGATGAATTATATATCAAATGTGCATTGCAAAAAGATCTTTCTTTTGATATAAAAATCATTCTGGTGCACGCGCGTTGCGATAAATGGGAAGGAATCTTGTGAAGAACAATTTTTAAAATTTAGTCAGTGACTCGTTTTTATCACTGAATTAAGATATTAAATGTAACCGGATTGTAAAAAATAGTACAGACGAGTTTCATGTATACTGATTTTTTTATGTTATACTGTTCATAACATCCGATGATATATTGAACACAATTCCCGATTTTGCCTCGTCAAAGGTTCGCCATTTTTTGCCCAATTTTATCTCATTTTTGCAAGTTCACAAATTTTAATGAATCCCTACGCCAGCGACTTTGGCGTTCCTACTGTCGATGGCATGACTGAAAAATCTACTTGCGGATTTACATGTGTATTAGTGATGAGGTCAGTTGGCGGGAAAGTTGCACGATTGTTGTCAGTATCGATGAACGACATGGCGGGTCTTGATGTATTTGCTGTGTTGGCCAAAACTCAGCTAATCTATTGTTTTATGCAGTGGATATTTCCCTACAATAGCTTCTAACAGATGCTTCATTTCTATGGCCGCCGTAGAACATTATTTTGCGTGTTTCCACGCCAGCATCACTTAGTGATTGGATGCATGTGGCCCAGACACAGTGAGCAGTGTAGCGGTTTGTGCATTGAACAACCTTGGAAATATCCGGAATGAAACATTTAAAGGAGTGTTTACCAAGTGCTTTTGATGAATACCAAATAATGTGTCAAAGTGGTGGTTTGATTGCTTCAGGGATGCATTTATTGAACAAACTACCAGTTTTTTATCGGGTTTTTGAGAAATAACCTCAATTTTCACTGGACAAGAATCAGACCCTGTTGCGTACATTAGTTTATCGAAAATTTCTTCAGAATTTGTTAACCCACCCAGGTAGTTTTTTGTTGGGTTTCGTATGTTAACGTTACGTATTCAACGCCATTTTGTCAAGCGAAATTTTCAAAGAATCTATATTCAATTGACAATGGAATTCTAAGCCTTTTGTAATAAAATGAATGGACATATTGTACCATAGACGCTGCCTGAGGATCAAGGGAATTCTAGCTGCGTCAGAAAGGTAAGTACTGATTTATTTAAATCGCGTGGTGAAATAATATATAATAGCTTTATGTTTTGTGGGCTTTGATTTTCCAGTTGCAACTCTTTCTTTTAATATGCCATTTAATGTTTTATTTGCAAAAGAAAAATCACTGTCATGAATAATATCAAATCTCCTTTTGAGATCTTTATGGAAATGTCTGTTAATGGCCCCTCTTATGTTTTTCATTGAGTCTTTTCCATAATCTTCAGATTCGTCAGTTAATGTCCCTTCTGACTCGGTCTCGGATTTTTTTTTTTTTTTTTTTTTTTTTTTTTTTGGTGCCTGGGGTTTTATTTTTGCATAAAACTTTAATAATTTATCTGCTAGCTCTGTTTTCGCTAAACATGTATTCTCTGTTTCTATGCTGCATCCATACTTCCATACTTCTCATTTAGCCGGTCTGAAAAAATATATCTTCCGTTTACCGTCTTATAAAATCTCTCTCTCTCTCTCTCAAGAATGGTAGACATTTTACTCTCGCAATTGGAGTATACATTATTTATTGCGCAATCACCGAGCCTAATATTGTGACAGGTATTTATTTTGATTTGTCTGCATTATATTAGTAGTGATGTATTGTTTCACATGTGCAACCAGGGGTGCGGTTGTTGTTTTATGTGTATTTTGGAGATTTTTCAATAATTTCTGACTTTAAACTGTTCATTATATTATACAAATTTATTGCAAACACTATCATGTATCAAATGTGCAGTAGATATGTTGTTGTACCTTGCACCTATAGCTGGTGACTTCCCGATATAAGTGAAATATTCTTGACTAGGATGTTACAAACCAACAAAAATGTACCTTGCAAAATGTTTAATTCCCATTTAGTATTAAATTTTGTGGATTTGCTCTGGTTCATGTTCTTGTATTCTGTCAGTTTCTCGTCCGAAACATCTCTGAATCTTTTTATCCCTTGTTTTCCGGATGGTTTTTCCTATGCATAATAAATCATTTGCAGTGGTACGGTTGTACTTGTGGGTGCTGAAGGTGTTTCAGGTGGAGGGAGGTCCGGAATGGCTGACTGACCAAAGGCATCCAACATTTCTTGAAGTTCTGACACATTTGTCACCTTTGAAACCTGAATTTCATTACCAAGGTATTCATCTAAATCTGTACCGAAATCTACAATTTGCTGGAGCTCAGGGTTTCCATAAGTTAACAAGAAATCACCAAACTCCTCCATATTGTTCATAGAAAATGACCGGAAGTAACTAAAATTATTTTAGCAGACGATTTTACCGACTGCGAACCTCATTTCATCAATACGTTTATTATTTATTGAATTATTGTACATGTTTTATTTTTATAAACATTTAAAATGTTTTGTTAATTTAGTTCATATTGAATGGACTATAAATGGTTTTATAAAAGTTTTATTTCATCTTCAATAAACAAAGTATGCATGCAATACACAACCATAATCAGCTGATTGACCGCAATCGATCAATGGGGTGATTGCAGAGGTAAAAGGTATAGTGTTTTCCTACGCTGTGAAAAAAAAACTCGTTTGCTCCATTCAACTGCATCGAGTCATGAAGTAGAATTGAGGTCAAACACTGCATTGAAGCAAAACAATGTGATTGTAAATATATAGGTTATACAAGCGCTTGAGAGCCTAAAATCAAGATAACCCCGATCATACCATCTAGGTCTTTTCGATGGTTGTGGGTCTTTTCCAGGCATGTCAGTCGACTATATATCAATGATTGGATGGATGGATGGAACAATAAGTTTGACATCCAAAACAAAAAATTTCACTTGTATCAAGATGTCAACAGATACAGGCAATCACGGTGCAAAAGCAAAAACAATGTTCAACCTGTCACGCCTACCGTGACACGGGATATTGATTTTAAAGGAGGCCTTTAAACGACTCCGTGACTTTCATGTCTAAAGATCGAGTCGTTGACGAAACAGCAAGTTCCGTTTTTCAAAAATCTTGTCAGACCCGACCGGGTCGGGCATTTTTCCTACTAAGCTACTAAAGTGCTCTACATAAATAGACAAAACATCGACCAGACGTTTACTTTAGTTTTCAGCATTTTTTTACATGTGTTACGCGTGGCGCCTGTAGCTAGGTGAACAGGAGGTGTTTACCCTTCTGTAGCAACCGGTCTCACTTCCGAGGTAGTGGAAGTTCACATGTTTTACCTAATTTGTCAGTTTCAAAGTTTTCATTTGGCTTTTTGATTGTGATTCAGATATGAATTAGTAGAGTTGTTTCTATCCATACATTAGGGGGTATATAGCTTAATAAAATATCAAACAACGTCGCATTTTAATATGCACACCTTCAGTGCGTTGCACAAAAATTACAAATAACAATTCAGATAACTCTAAGGTAAAAATTAGAATTACATCACAAAATATTCAAGCAGCCTCGCAATTGCTAATATACACAACTCCAGGGCATTGCAGACAAACGTTCCGAATTTCATTAAATTCACACAAAACAGTAGGACAATATTCCCCATATTGTGTATGTAAAGGGACATAACTCCATTAAATTTCTGGTCATGAATTGATGATATTTACGTCTTTATGCCATTAATGCCATTACAAAAACATACCATAATTCAATAAATTCTATTGAAAACTGAAGACTAGATTAGGGCACTGTATTTCTTGGTGTTTACATCAAAATCACAATATTTCATTTATATCCAATTGGAATTCACCACCTATGTGTGAAGAGACAAAATATTTAAGTCTTAACAAACGCACAAGTATACCAAAATAATTTATTATCATTAAGACTATTAACTTCTTGTATAGGAATGCATATAAGAATCATTTCGTCAGTTTATGGTTATGGGTTTAAAGGTGAAGGATTCAGATGCACAAGTATACGAAAAAACTTAATTATCTTCAAGGTTATTAATTTTTGTATAGGCATGTATAATAAGATTATTGTAGGTATTGACGTGGCGATTTGATCAAGGTAATGGGTTCAAAAGTCAAGGTCATAGATACATAAGTACAACAAAAGGGTTAGGATTCAACTTAAGCACCGTGATCCTAAGTGTGCTTTGGACCACTCTTCAACGAATATTGCAAGGGATATGGGACATATACTAAATGTTATATATTAAAAACAATAGTGATACCCGCATGTATTTAAGATTCCTTTTTCAGATGCAATTTGTGCCTCTTGTTAAAATAGTTACAATAATTACAACGAAAAAGCAAGTTCAGTGATACTAGGATCACCGACATTTTATTTGCATATGTGGTCAAAGGCCGATAACTCCCAGATAAATGAACAAACCAAAGTGTGCAAATGTGCATCTCTGCTTTGCACGAAATTTCTTGATAAAGTACTTCGTAGTTTTGGAGTATCTGAACGAACTAATGGAAAGGCGGAAGTTCGAATTCAATACCATCTTATTCCTTCGACAAGCAGAGGACCTAGATATATTAATCATAATCAATGTTTAATTTAGATTATACATTCATCGATAAAATATTCTGTTTCACCTTATTAACAATGTTAGGCTTATCAAGGCCCTCAAAACGTTTTATAGCCGTCATCAGAGTATTGTTGATGAGTTGATGTCTCTGTGTCCAGGATTGCTCTGGATATATACTACGTCCCATATTCCATGTTCCAATAGACAATTTTCATTAACACGTGGCGGGGGTAGCTAGCTAAACAGGAGGTGCTTACCCTTCCGGAGCACCCGGTCTCGCTTCCCTGGTGGAAGTTTTCGTGTCTAACCTAATTTGTAAGTTCCAGAGTTTTTACTTTGCTTCTGGATTGTGATTCGGACATGAATAAGTATGTTTGTTTTTGATTAGCAATTCAGTGTTTGATCTGATATAGTGCTCTGAAATGGTAAATTTTTTCCTCGATCACTTGTTTGGTAAACTTCATTTTGTGAGATTGAAAACAGATTAAATGTCGCCGATTAAATCTTGTCAGGTTTGTTAAAAAATACAATGGTTTAAAACCGAAAGTGCTTGTAATAACAATTAGTTTAATTTTCTATCTCTGTGGCTAGAATACTGTAAGTGTATTTTTATTCGCGTTGTGACAATTGTCAGTTTCAAAAATCCGCGAATATTGCATCCTGCAAAACGTGGAAATTATAAAACCGCGAAGATTTTAACCCGTGAAAAATATATTTCCAGTATAATGTTCACAATTAACTATATGTATTATTATATTATTAATCAATCTGTCATTACATGCCCTAATTGCAGGGGTTTTCCGAATTACTTCGCAACAGTGCTTTTGTATAGCAACCATCATGACGGCAATCAAAAATCTATTCACAATTTTCCATCTTTGTGCCCAAATATAATGTTCACAATTTGAAAATTATGATACTAGTATTGTTTGTCAACCGTTTATACTCATGCCCCAAGAATCATCACAAGGTTCTTCAGGGTTACTGCGCAGCACTGCTTTATCAGAGCAACCCTCTTTTACCACCATACAAAAGGGGGACAGACTGACAATGTTTGTGCCTAATCTGCAAAATAAAAAAAATCGATATATGATTGAATATACACTGCTATCCAAATTATACAAATTTATATTTGTTATAGGGTTATACTAAGGTTACTATGTAAAATTGTATTTATTGAATTGAAATATTGAATTTTTTAAGTACTTGAAAGTAATATCTTACTTTAATGATCTAAATGCCTGCATCAAAGTTTCTTGCAATTTATTAAAATTTTGTGGAAAAATATTAAATGTTGGAAAATATATTTTTTCAAGATAAAAAACTGTTTTATAGCCGAAAAGCACTCAACTTTATCAGAAAGATGTTTTCAAGAGTTTATATCAGTCTGTGATGATATCCGTTTTAAACATGTATATAATATTGGTTTATAGTTGGCAATGTATACTACCTTGTCAAAACAATAGATTTAATAATGAGCATACTTGTATAATATCCTGGAAGTTAAAATTTGATTTTACACACATAGCGGATGTAGTTAGCTAGACACTTGTGCTTACCCTTCCGGAACACCCGGTCTCACTTTCCTGATAGAAATGCACGTATTTGACTTAATTTGCCAGTTCCCAAGTTTAACTTTACTTTGCTTTGGATTACTTCTAAGTTTCTACTTCATAGATATAATAAAATTACAATGAAAAATAATTTATTTTATTATTTTCATATATTCCATAATTATGCATCTGCTACAATTTTGAAATAAATTCGTATTTTTATCTGCGGACTTAATATGGCCAAAACTGTTTTCATAGATACAGTACAACCATGCCGCTTGAAGCTAGACAACTAGCTAACGAAAATGAGTCGTAGATCGGCTTCCGAATGGCCGAACTTTAGATAGCTGGTAGCCGAAAAATTACAGAAATACAAAAAAGCAGCTGTCGACATAAAGTTAACGAAGAGTCGAGATTCAGCCCAAATTCCTTAGCATAGACTCATATTTTGTCATGCATGTGCTGTATTTCCCTTTAATGTTACAATTTCGATAGATCGGTACTGTACCTTTTCTAACATGATTTTATAGACATGTTTGACATGTAAGTAATTTAGTTTCTTATGCTTGTGTCATATTTTAATTTACATCCTGTCTTCAGGTAAGCATCCCCGTTGCAATTAATACCACCAAGACAGCTCAGTTAGTAAAATGTTTGCTCCGTACATGGGATGCCATTGGTTCGAAAACCTACCGGGTCTGACCCAAGACTTCAAATTGGGTAGTGACTGTTCTTTCGCCAAGCACTCGGCATTAAGAAATTAAGTCACGGCTTGTTAGATGGGAACTTCAAATCAACGAGGTCCCGTGTTGCGGTAGGCGTGGCACGATAAAGAATCCTACTATATAATGTCATCAGCGTAAAACTGCAACGTCTTGGTATAAATGAAATATTATTGATTGGGACGTTAAACTCAACACCGTTGCTATTTAATGTTTCAAAGGAAGTACACATAAGTTAATTACAATGACTTAAAGTTTATTAATCTGTCGGGACAAAATAATGACTTCGAGTTATCCGAGATATCAAAGTTCGAGTTACCGAATTTCTACTGTACTGCGAAATCATTCAATTTAGTGTTGTCTAATTTCCGCAGTTCAATAGAAAAATACAATATATTCGTGTTTTGTGGTTCCAGTCCAAGGTAAGTACGATATTCATACTTTTTCGTTGACACGTAAATTTGTGGGTACAAAAGTCCATTTTCCGGGAATGTAAGTCTACCATCATATGTTGCAGATCAAGTTTAAGTTTCGTTCCGGTTTAGTGATTTTACTACCATGATGAGACGTTGACTTAGAAACTTCTTAAGAATAGCAGTTTTCTCTTTTCTTTTCAATTTTTTTCTACACGCGTGTAGATATTGAACTAATATTTGGTATGTGAGTACCACCCCGAGATATAGATCACGTTTAAGTTTTGTTCCGGTTCAGTGATTTTTTGTGCGTGTTCTTTAACAGTTTTTTCGAATTGCTTGCTTAACACTTGCATATATTGAACCAATATTTGGTTTGTAAGTCTAGCATCATCAACTTTGTGTTTTATTCTGGTTGAGTGACTTTTGATGAAATTATTGGCTGTGGGCTTTATTTTGTATCTATATCTTACAGTATATTGCAACTCGACTTGTCCATCCTGGTACCTATTGATTTTTTATTTTAAAAAATGAATTGGTTTACATGGCGATTTAAGAAAGTGTGTGTGTGTGTGTGTGTGTGTGTGTGTGTGTGTGTGTGTGTGTGTGTGTGTACTTGGAGGGCTATGATTATTACTACTCATAAATATTTAACCAGTTATTATGCTAAATAAAAAAAAACATATTTATAAAGTTTTTAAACCCCCTGAAAATGATGTCTAGTGTGTGTGTAAGAAACACCCTTTCCGTCCGTTATCCGATCTAAATCTTCCATGCCTATAAATAGATTTTGATCAAACTTGAAACAGATGAAACGCAACACGAGACGATGTGTCACATATCAAATCATTGTCTCTCCGCCCGTCTTGCATGTCGAAACTTTAACGGCTAATGAATTAGTGCCAAATCGGCAGCTCATTTCGACCCTCATTAGTTATATCTCAGCAGATTATGTTTAGCTGATATTTATATCTAAACAGTTAATCATTTTTTATTTTTTGTTAGATTTGCAACAGCTCTGTAGAAAATGAACAATGATCACAGTTTAATTATGTAATTACTGGTTGTTCTTACTGACAATATTGTAAACTCCCATCTTCACGACAATCAACGTCCACGCAGTCAGTTCGTAACCTTGAATTTAGTGTAAGGAAATGTCCCTCATAACTACATCCTCGAAGACCTACAATTACAATGCAAAGATGGCCGTTAATCAGTTGTCACACTTACCAGTGGTCAAATTAAGAATGTACTTCTTGAGGCGAGAAAGAAAATACTTGGATTAAAAAGATGCTTTTGAACGTTCATAATGCTGTTTTTGTCGCATGTATAATTGTTATTTGAAAGATTTGATATTGAGTAATTAGTTAAACAACACTAATCAACCCGGTAATTATAAGCATTTTCTGTTTTTTATGGTTCTCGAAGGCACTTTTTCAAATATATGCTAATTTTTTAAAATAGAATACTATGTAAATTTGTGCGAGACAAACAAATAAATACATTTCTCAGTGAAAGACGACAATGTTGAAATTTGAATTTTTTTCTTGTTCACTTCATATTTAGACTAGGCACGTCGTCTTTAAGAGGAAGAGGCATTTTTTATTAAAAGCAAACCATATATCCTTCTTACCAAATTTGGGTGTGCTGAATTCGAAAATGGTGGATACCAAGCTGAAAAATTGCTTTAAGTGGGTCAAAATTTAAATACAAAATGGCCGCCAAAATCAAAAAGGTTTTTTGCGTAAAAGTTGACATAGAAGTTGTTTTAGAAGCAAGAAACAGCTATTAATCAAAATTTGTAATATTCCAAGGCTTACTTGAGTGTTAATGAGCAGAAAATTTAAACACAAGGTCCATGGGCCTGATTGCTTACCTGAAAACATTTAAAAGATACTGAAATTTTAGAGGCAACAACATCTTCGTTGATTATCATATACAAAATTTGCTATGGAGTTAGATCTTGGCATGTTGATTATTTTTGCAACTTGGTGCTTTTATTTATAATACTTTTTAAAACAAATATGGTAAAAAAACAAATTCGCAAAAAATTATGCTCCAGGGGTTGCGGGTTAAATGATATGTCTTGAGCCTTCTGTTAAAAAGGAAATAAGCACTGATGTCCCGTTTCAACCCCTTTATTTCCTGATTGTGTATCCGAAGACAGGTGTCGTTTTGTAAGTCAATATCAACAAGGTATTACTCCAAAGTAAATAAGCCTTGTGAATTGGCAAATGTAAAGAGCAGGATCCATTATTTGCACAAGAACAGTTAAGTACCTAAGGCTATCCATACTGATATGAAAGCAACACAAGGAAAGATGCTCCTTGATAGGCAATAGTAAAAAGTGGTTGACGGATTATAAACGGCAGAACATAAATGATGACCCCAGTCCTGGAAGGCATGCCATTGTTGCAACCCAAAAATGGTCAATAGAGCTTTATTTTCATTCATGGTAGCCGAAACAAACATTGGCTGCTTATTTCTGAGAAATCCTTTTCTTTCAAAAAGAAAATTGTTTTTGCAATGAGTTGGCATTTCACAAAGAAGAATACACTTCATTCTGACATCCTGCAATGAGAAAGCTTTGAGCCCATTGGGCTTCTGGTAATTAATCAGAAGCAAACAAGATGCACTTTGACGCGTGTTAAAAAAATTTGTAGTGGTAGATACTGCGAGCTCCCATACTGTAGTGTCTGTGTGTGTAATATGTCAAGGGGAATAACTCTGTATGTCTTGTTATATATTATTTTGTATGAGCATGCGCAGTGGCGGAAAATAAAGAGCATGGTTTACGAAACCGGTTGTTCATTTTGTCATGTTGTCAAGAAACAGATCCAACAAATGGCGACGAGGATGAAACAAGATATGAAACTGAAAGGAAGTATATGGGGACATTGAAAACTGTATGTTTTATGAACTGTCACACATTTTTAAATAATGGCAACTGCAATTTCTGACCTGGGGGGTGTCCCACAGTTTGATTGCCACGGGGATCCGTCGTCAACTGGTTGGTACAAGATGGACAAGATGGAGGCGGTCATTTGAGTTTTTCTGGTTGGGAAAGGAGTCAAAGATGCTGAGCAAAGTAAGGCACTGCTGTTACATTGCGCTGGTCCGAAAGTACAGGACATATTTTTCACATTTCCCACAGTTGAACCGGAAGAACCGGAAACGGTGTACACTGTTGCATTAAAGCAATTGGACAATTATTTCAAACCGAAAGTTAATGTTACATATGAAAGACACGTGTTTCGGAAAATGAAACAGTCCCCCACAGAAACAATTGATCAATATGTTACAAGGCTTCGTCAGCAAGCTGATTACTGTGAATTTACAGACGTTGATATCGAGATTAGAGATCAAGTAATAGCAGAATGCACGTCAAGTTCTCTGAGAACGAAACTTCTAGAAAGAGGGAAGGAATTGAAGTTGGTTGATCTTCAGTTAATTGCGAGATCAAGAGAGACTAGCTCATTACAAGCTGACAAAATGCGTCAAGAGGAAGTATCTGTAAATAAAGTTAGTAAACGAGGTCAAGGTCAAAGTTTCAGTCGTAGATCAAGGCCAGTAAAAGATGAGCAAAAGTGTTATCGTTGTAACAAATCTGGACATTTACAAAATAGTTCTGATTGCCCTCGAAAAACGAGGAGTGCTTCAAATGCCACAAAATTGGACATTTCTCAGTATGTTGGAAAAGCACAAAAACATTTGACAGTGATAAGAAAGGTAGAACAGTGATAAGAAAGGGAGACACAGAGTTCATTGTGTTGATACAGGGGAAGTTTCCGATACTTCAGATGACTATGCATTTTCGATAGTGGACGACAAACATGTGACGGTCCCTGTGCAGATAGGAGGTGTACCAAACATTGACATGATAATAGATTCAGATGCTAGCTGTAATATTATTGATGAACAACTCTGGAAATATTTGAAACAATCTAAAAATATTTATGAGTCAAGGAAATGCAACAAACAACTTTTCTCATATGGAAATGATACTCCCTTAAACGTTATTGGCTGTTTTGTTGCCGATATCTCATTTGGAAATGTAACTGTTAAAGCTGATTTTACTGTTATTGAACAGAAAGGACGCGCATTACTAGGTCGCGATACAGCAATGAAGTTAAATGTTTTAAATTTTGGGCCAGACATTTCAGTCAATAGTATAAATGAAACCAATGATATTTTTGTAAAGCACAAAGCATGTTTCGAAGGACTTGGCAAGTTAAAGGATTTTCAACTTGAAATTTCTATTGATAGAAATGTTAAACCTATTGCACAACCACTAAGAAGAATTCCATTTAGTTTGAGGGAAAGGGTTTCAGCTAAACTTCATGAACTAGAATCTCTTGGAGTTATTGAAAAGGCAGAGGGCCCGACACCAAGGATATCACCAGTGGTAATAGTTCCCAAGAAAGATGACATTAGGCTTTGTGTGGACATGAGATTGGCAAATACTGCCATCATACGCAAACGACATCTGATACCAACTGTTGATGAAGTGTTGTACGATCTGAACCAGAGTAAAGTGTTCAGTAAACTTGACATCAAGTGGGCATTTCATCAAATTGAACTTAGCGAACAGTCTAGACAAATAACTACGTTCGTCACACATAAGGGTCTTTACCGCTACAAACGGCTAATGTTCGGTATTAGCTTTGCGCCAGAAATGTATCAAAGAGTCATACAACAAGCGTTACAAGGATGTGAAGGAGTTCGGAATATATTCGATGACATTATTGTTCATGGTGCAGATGAGGAACAACATAACATTCGACTAGAAAAGTTATTACAGTGTATTCAGCAAAAGGGTTTAACTTCAAACAAAGATAAATGTAAAATCAAAATGGGTGAATTTGAATTCATGGGTCATTTGCTGTCTGCACGAGGAATAGGTCCGACGCAATCTAAAATCGAGGCAGTCGCGAAAGCGCGTATTCCAGAATCGGCATCTGAAATTAGGAGTTTTCTCGGACTCGTAAATTATTTAGCGCGTTACGTACCGGATCTAGCAACAGTTTCCGAACCACTTAGAAAACTGACTAAGAAAGGTGTTACTTTTCAGTGGAAGAAATCGCAGCAACACGCTTTCGACGAGTTAAAAGCAAGGTTGACAAACGCTGACACATTGGTTTATTTCGACCGAAATGCAAAGACAGTTGTAGTAACCGATGCATCGCCAGTAGGACTGGGTAGTGTTCTAGTGCAAGAACAAAACGGTGAATACCGAGTTATTTGTTACGCGAGTCGCAAGTTAAGTGACGTTGAGAAAAGGTATTCTCAAACCGAGAAAGAAGCGCTAGGTATTGTCTGGGCTTGTGAAAGATTTCACATGTACTTGTTGGGTACTAAATTTGAGTTATGGACTGATCATAAGCCGTTAGAGTTTATTTACTCTGAAAGGTCTAAACCGAGTGCGCGTATCGAACGCTGGGTCCTTAGGTTACAACCGTACAAGTTTATCATGAAACATATTCCAGGTAAATCGAACATAGCGGATTCGTTATCCAGATTAACTACGGTAGACGCAAACGTTGGAGATCAGAAATGTTCTGAAGAATCCGTTAATTATGTGAAATTTGTAGCTAACTCTGCAACACCTTGTGCGTTGACTACTTCCGAGATAGAACGTGCATCCGCACACGACGCTGAGCTAAGTAATTTGCGGAAATGTATCAGAAATAATATGTGGAAAACAGTAGAAAACCCGAAATATCTCTTTGTACGTAATGAACTATGCGTAATAGGTAATTTGATATTACGTGGCACACGTATTGTAATTCCCAGAAGTATGCGTAATCATGTTTTGGAAATTGCGCATGAAGGACATCCAGGCATCGTTATGATGAAGAGACGTCTTCGTACTAAAGTATGGTGGTCCGGTATCGATCGCGAATCTGAAAATTTTTGTAAAACTTTTCATTCTTGTCAGGTTGTTAGTTTCCCACCACCACCACCAGAACCATTGCAAACTACCGAGTTACCCGCAGGACCATGACAACATATCGCTGCCGACTTGATGACACCGTCGTTGCCATCAGGTGACCATTTGTTCGTTGTTGTCGATTACTATAGTCGATATGTAGAAGTTGAAGTCTTGAAATCTACCACTACCGATAAAATTTTATTATAAAGAGTTTACACCGGATGTTTTTAACGCATGGACTTCCGCTTAAAATATCGACCGATAATGGACCTCAATTCATTTCAGAACAGTTTGCAAATTATTTGTTAGAACAGGGTATCAGTCATCATAAAGTCACACCGATTTGGCCACAAGCTAACGGAGAGGTTGAACGAATTCAAATTTCGCAGATTGAGAAACGAGACTGGAGAGACGAGCTAGATAGATATCTCATTATGTATAGAACTACACCGCATAGCACTACAGGAGTAAGTCCTGCCGAACTTTTGTTTCACCGGAAGTTGCGAACACGTTTGCCAGGTATCGATGATATAGAAGTACGAGATCGCGACGAAGAAAAGAAGGAAAAGGGAAAGTTATATACCGACACACGTAGAAATGCTCACGAAAGTAATATTGAAATAGGGGATTCCGTACTTGTTAAGCAGAAGCGAGAAAGTAAGTTAAGTAGCACATTTGATCCGGAACCGTATCGTATTGTTGAGAAACATGGTAGTAAATGCACTGTCGAATCTGCTGAAGGTGTACAATATTCGAGAAATTCAAGTCACATTAAGAAATTTTTAGGTTAAGAAGAGACAGTTGAGCCTATGCCTATTGTTAAACAGCAGACTCATGAATTGCCAAATAATGGGGAAAATCAATTGTCCGACACATGTGAGAGTGATGTACAAGAGGATAAAATTGGACACGGTGATTTGTCAAGTAAAACAGTTTTTAGTGATGAAAATCTTGAGATAAATACACGTCCAATAAGGACAAGAAAATTTCCTCAAAAGTTTGAAGACTTTGCCTTAGGTTGAAAGTATATATATTTTTGTCTGATTTTTAGCTCACCTGACCGAAGGTCATGTGAGCTTATGGCATAGCGCAGCGTGTGTATGTGCGTGCGTGTGTGCGTGCGTGCGTGTGTGCGTCGTTAACACCTATTTTCGACTTCTCCTCTGAAACTACTGGACAGTTTTTAATGAAACTTTGTCAGAAGTATATATGGGCCGGTGCAATTCAGATTTGTTCGTGGCATTGCTATGGCTACCATAACTAGGTCAAGGTGACCTAGGGGTGCAAAAATCTTAAAAAATCTTCTTCTCCGAAATCAATGATTGGAGAAAAAATCTGATGTGATATTTGGCTTCTCTAGGGTCTTAAGCCTATAGTTTGTTCATTTTGTGAAATTCGGATAAAAAATAGGTTACGCGTTTTTGCGTTTAATTTTGAAAAAATCGTAAAATAGCTTCAAACTGTTATAACTTGACTATTTGACCAGATAATGACATGGGGTTTTCAGTTTTGACATCTTCTTGTTAGAATCTTCAAAATGAGGTCAAGGTCGATTGTGAAGGTCGTGACCTAGTTTTTTTTACCTCTGATTATAATTATTATCTCGAAAACTATAAACTTTTTGTATAGGCATGTATATTAGAATGTTGTAGGTATTGATACAACGATCATTTTGATGTATAGAAAAAGGTCATGGGTTCAAAGGTCAAGGTCACAGATGTGAAACAATACTGAAATGGTTAATTATCTCGAAAACTATAAACTTTTTGTATAGGCATGTATATTAGAATGTTGTAGGTATTGATACAACAATCATTTTGATGTATAGAAAAAGGTCATGGGTTCAAAGGTCAAGGTCACAGATGCGAAACAATACCGAAATGGTTAATTATCTCGAAAACTATAAACATTTTGTATAGGCATATATATTAGAATGTTGTAGGTATCGATGCAACGATCATTTTGATGTATAGAAAAAGGTCATGGGTTCAAAGGTCAAGGTCACAGATGCGAAACAAAACCAAAATGGTTAATTATCTCGAAAACTATAAACATTTTGTATAGGCATGTATATTAGAATGTTGTAGGTATTGATACAACGATCATTTTGATGTATAGAAAAAGGTCATGGGTTCAAAGGTCAAGGTCACAGATGTGAAACAATACTGAAATGGTTAATTATCTCGAAAACTATAAACTTTTTGTATAGGCATGTATATTAGAATGTTGTAGGTATTGATACAACAATCATTTTGATGTATAGAAAAAGGTCATGGGTTCAAAGGTCAAGGTCACAGATGCGAAACAATACCAAAATGGTTGATTATCTCAAAAACTATAAACTTTTTGTATAGGCATATATATTAGAATGTTGTAGGTATTGATACAACGATCATTTTGATGTATAGAAAAGGTCATGGGTTCAAGGGTCAAGGTCACAGATGCAAAACAATACCAAAATGGTTAATTATCTCGAAAACTATAAACTTTTTGTATAGGCTTGTATATTAGAATGTTGTAGGTATTGATACAACGATCATTTTGATGTATAGAAAAAGGTCATGGGTTCAAAGGTCAAGGTCACTGATGCAAAACAATACCAAAATGGTTAATTATCTCGAAAACTATAAACTTTTTGTATAGGCATGTATATTAGAATGTTGTAGGTATTGATACAATGGTTATCATGATGTAAAGAAAAAAGTCATTGGGGTTTAGTACTTATGTGTTCTTTAAATCTATCAGCTAGCCATTAGTTATCAGGTGAGCGTATCAGGCCCACGGGCCTCTTGTTGTTTTTATTTTTAGAAAGATTTTCAAGATTAGAAAATGACATTTAATTTACTAGTTAAATGTGTTATTGACACTAGATGTGTTGATGACATTATGTGTGCATAATTGTGTTTTATTATGTGTTTATATTATTGTCCAAAAAGGGAGGGATTGTAGTGTCTGTGTGTGTATTATGTCAAGGGGAATAACTCTGTATGTCTTGTTATATATTATTTTGTATGAGCATGCGCAGTGGCGGAAAATAAAGAGCATGGTTTACGAAACCGGTTGTTCATTTTGTCATGTTGTCAAGAAACAGATCCAACACATACGAGCTTTGTTACTATGGAGGCAAAGCATCCCAGAGCTTAAACAACAGTCTGAACAATGAAACCACCCTGGTTCACCTCCACCAATTAAGGCAGAGAAAGACTGTTCGATCATCTGGAAAGGTTATGACAACAGTTAACTTAGATATTGATGTTATTCTGGTGGTAGGGACAAAAAATAAATGTCATATTATTTGTATTACTTGTGAGGCTGTTACGGAAAAATATTCCACTCAAGTGTTGTGGAAAACTCAGTAAAGGTGTTTTGGTCCACTAGCACAATGCTACCATTGCCTTGACTGCAATTAACGATTGTGGCTTTAGATTTTAAATTGATTGAGTGGCCAGTTTATTACTTAAGCTTGCACATCAGTCTTTCGTCTATTTCCAACACTGAAAACGGTCATTTACTTTACCCAGTTTTATAGTCAGATGATGATGATATATATATTTATTGGAGGGCGTTCTGACTTTTAAAGAAAATGAATTCTTTAAAAGTTACATTGAGTTCCTTAAACACCGCTGGCAAAACTGTATAGAGACTGATACTATGTTGAAAAATATAGTTACCGGCAAAGTTCAAACCATTTCAATTTGGTAAATTTGGTAAATTGACATTTACAACAAAGGGTTCTACATACTATTTTGCAAGAATATTTGGTAAACTCTATATAAAAGACTGTTCTTGAATAGGTTCTTTCTGCATTTCAAACACAAGTTTCGATTTTGACTATTAATTTATCAATTTCACGCTATGATCTGAATAAAGCAGTGTTTCAGTATAGTTTTGGTCATGAACTTAATTTAATCATGTAGATTGCATCAGTGCAATATGCAAAAGGCACACATAATGAACAAACACTTAATTATAACCTCCACTTTATTTTTAGAAGCTTTTAAATTGGGTTTAAACATTTAAACTTCAGTTTAGCCTCTTCCATTTTAATTTAGCAACCTCAAGTTATGCTGAAATGTTAAAAACAACAAAGTACCATCTTTTGCTAAACATGTAACTTCAATAACACTGTGAAATTATATGCATAAATTGAAACAGTCGCCATTTTGTTTTTGGAATTATGGGTTAAGCTTTACCTTCTGAATGCAAGTTTTGAATTTAGTACTCTCAAAATTATTTTTCAAAAGCATGTTATCAATTTGCCACCCCAAGTAACATTTTTTGCATTGGTACACTATGGATTTAAGTCGCCATTTTGTTTTTGTAATTATGGTTCAAAAACTTACAATTTAGCTTGGTATCCGCCATTTGTGCATTCATCACCTTCGAATTATGTTGAATAAAGCATGCTACCAACTTCTATCAAAATTTGTCAACCCAAGTAAGATATTTCATGTATTTTGCGTTGACCCAGTACACCATCAATTTTAGTCGCCATTTTGTTTTTGGAATTATGGGTTAAGAAACTAAACATTTAGCTTCATTTTTGAATTCGGCATCCTCAAATTATGTTAAATAAATCATGTTATCAACTTTTACCAAAATTTGTCAACCCAAGTATCATTTTTGCATTGATTCATCATTAATTTCAGCCGCCATTTTTTTTTTTTAATTAAGGGTTCAAAAACTCAAAATTCAACCTTGAATTAGGTTAGAACGAGATGTTACCAACTTTTACTTAAAGATGCCGCTTCAAGTCACATTTTCTGAAAATGTGCCTAGTCTAATTCGAGTTGTTTCCGAAATGTATAACTTAATTTTTGTAAAGTTGGAAACATATAAAAATGAACGTTGTTTAACATATAACTAATTTTGGACAACTTTACTACATATTTAATTCTTGTTTGAATTTGCATGGTGAACATGCAAGCTTGCAAACACGTTCACAATTAATACCAAACGAACGGGCAAAGTCATTGGGCAATAAAATCACAAATCAAAGAAAATAAATATAAGAGTAAAAATAAAACCTTTATTTATGCATTGTATTATGAGGAAGATATCCGTATCGCTCAACTGGCATACATGTGTACAATCATGCCATACATTATATTGAATCTGGATCCAAAACAAATTAATGTTGCCCATTTGCGCTAAAAGACGTTATAGAAGTTTCAAATAACACATTACAGACATTTATCTCGACAATTGAAGCAAAAATAAATCAAACACAAACATACAAGTAAATGTTGAAATTATAAATCCCAAAAGCATAGTATGGCAAATAATACTAGTATATTTAGGTGAAAAATTTAAACTTCCACCAAGGACGTTAGGGCCGATGCTCCGGAAGGTTAATCACCAACTTCTTACTGAACCCAACACGCCGCCACGTTGGAAGATAAAAGCAAAACAAAATCACGTTAAAAGGCCAAATACTCTCAAAGCAAAGAAGAATCACCATTTCCTTACATCCCATCTTTGGGTATAAACTGTATCAGAGGTTCCAGATTGCTACAATACATGAACGCATGTAGAAGTAATTGATTGAATGAGGTTTTCGTCCCAGCCAAGAATATTTCACTTATATCGAGACGTGACCAACTATAAATAAAGTGGCACTTATATTTACCTCTGTACTGCGCTCTAGGCAATAGACAGAGAGGGTTCAGTGCTTAACGTTCCATGTATGCCATAACACGGGGAATCGGTTTCTAAGGTCCTTTTCGGGGGACCCCCGTGACTTTTATTTCTAAACACCGATTGCTTGGCGAATGAATAGTTGCTACCAATAGCTACTAAAGCTTAATCAGACCCGCCAAGGGTTCGAACTCACAGCCTTCCACATGAGGAGCAAGCACTCTACCAATTTAGCTACCTTATTTAGTGGTCCTACAAAATCATTTTATGATATTACCTGGTGTTGGGTACTGCCATTCACAGACGCCATTACACAATATAAACATCCTCAAACATGCGAGTAAACCAACTTTGTACTTCATCGGTGTTTGGTTGTTCATCAAATCAATGACTCGTTTTGAATAACTTTTGTACGTTGCCAAGGTACGTCACACAATCGGATCGAGTAATACAACCTGGTACTTTATCGGTGTTTGGTGGTTGTTCATCAAATCAATGGTTCGTTTTGATTCGTATTTGTACGTACCCAATATACAGTACAGCTCTGTCGAATGTTTAACAATAAGCTAACGAAGTAGTACCGAATTATCAACTTCTTGGACCCTCATTAGCCATTTCTTTATAGCTATATATTTGGCAGCTGCTATCTATGTCTAGACACCGTTTGAGTCACTAGTTAATCCTTATCTCGGCCACTTCGAGTACTTTTTAACTGGCTCAGTGTTAAATTTTCGACATGCCTGTATTGTACGTCATCCAATCTGATCATTCCTAACTATTCTGATTGATGATTATTAATATGTTATGTATGGAATACTTTTTATTGGTATAAGGTACAGACTTGTCGAAGGTTTAACATTAAGCTAACGAATTAATGCCAGATCTTTTCGGTCCCTCGTTAGCTATATCTCGACAACTTTTTGGCAGCTGTTGTCTACCTCTTGACAGTTTTTCCGTAACTAGCTATTTATTTCTCGGTCATTTGACATTTAAGCTTCGACTTCTTTTCGTTAGTTCACTGTAGAATTTTCGACAAACTCTGTACTGTATATCAGCAGAAATTAATTTACTGAAAAGAAATAAACGTTTTTTTCTGACAAATTATAAACTAAAAGGACAATAAATGTCAATGTGTTAACTTTTCAGATTAATAGATTTTACGATTTACAAATAAGTTTGTTCATTTATGACTTTGCAAGAGCAGAGAGGTCGTTTAGAGTGATAATAATCCCTTTTATTGTTAATGGTATCAAATTAGGTGTCAAAATAAGTTTTTTCCCATTAATAAAATATAAAAATCTTTACAAATTATAGCTTTCATTGTTAGTGGTATGAAGTTAAGTGATAAAAAATGAAAATGTTCATGAATTATAGTTTTCATTGTTAGTGGTGTCATTATGTGTGTCGAAATAACTTTTTTAATTTATAGAAAACACAAATGCTCACGAATTACAATAGAGAATTTAATATAATTATATTGTTTGCATCTTTTCTAAAAAAAATCGCGGTAAATTTAGACACTGTAACTTATTCAAGGGTATAAACTTTTGCGGTGCAGAGGCCAATGTTAACAATTTGCTGTACAGATTATCGAAGTCTACATGGATGCTAGCTACATGAAACTATTCACTTTGTACTTAAGCTTAGACTTGTAAAAAGGCAGTGACTGTTATTTTGACCAGCATTCGTCATTTACAAATCAAAGTCACGGGGTCCTTCGAAAGAGACCAGAAAAACTGATGCCCCGTTTCACGGTCAAAGGTCAAATTATTGCCACATCACCTGTAACTGGTTGTGTCTCGATATAAGTGAAATAATCTTGACTGGGACGTAAAATCTCATTTAATCAATAAGTTATCATTTTCTCATTTTGTAAGGTTTGTTTTATAAAGTTTTTTCGTTGTTGTAAAAGCCACGTGCATGTTGTTCAGCTGCAAATATTTTTTATTGTCTATTTTCAATAAAAATAATGGATCTTAGATACCAGAAAAAATGAATTTTCATCATTAATAAGATTAATATAAAGTAGGATATTTGTGGCAAAATCTTTAATACACAAAGTGAAGTATATAATTATAAGATAACGACATTTTTTTCAATTATCTAAAATGATTTAACTTTAATATGCCTGTCATGTATCATTTTAAAAAAAAAACATATCTTTCTATATATTGAAAAAGGTAAATGGCATCAACATATTGCCAGTGCAGCCGGCGCACTAATGGAAGCCAATGAAGAGGAGTCCATCGAAAATTATGTATCTTTTTTTTTATCTAACATTAGACTAGTTTTTCTATCTGGTTTGACGAAATACAAGTTTTATCGAACACGTATGATACAGAATCATGTATCACCACATGTGGTGATACAACATTGGCGGTAAAGCGCGCGTGCACTTTCTCATTGTTACGTCATCAGGGAGGCTTGGATTTGTCGGTCATAACATAGTTCAATGGTTTTCTGTGGTAAAATGTAATGTTTTCACGTAAAGTAATACTCATATTATATACACATTCCCACTTAGCCAACATTTTGAAAATTTGTACCTATAGGTGAAATTTTAAATGTTGGCTGAGTGGGAATTGATGTTCGTTGTAGGATTAGCAAAGACAATAGGTATTAATTACAGGTGAGGGTAAAGTCTGTTTCAGAAAATCAATAACAAAATTATAAAATCTGAATAAAAATATTTCTTTAAATAAATAGATGTGGAATTTTTTTTACAGAATTACGAACTATATCAATAAAATTACTTGTTAGAAATTCAAACTTATTAAGAAATTCAAACTTGATTTTGTGTACAAGGAGATGATATAAATTTACCATTTTTCCACCATAAAAACGAAAATTTCCTAAAATGCGGCAAAAGGAAAACTTAAATACATTTTTATATTGCATTGTATGATATTTCAAAAGCCCATTAGAGAATTTGATCATGTCTATGGAGTTTCATGTTCTTTAAAAAGGTCTTTAAAAAGTGGATTATCAAATAATTCCTCTACTGCAGAACCATATTAGACCTCTCTCTCTCTCGTTTGTTAAGAAGTCATGAAGCTTTAGGTACATGAAGTTTTTAGAGAAAATATTCACAACAAAGGTATTACATGTATAATATTTAAGAAAGAATAATAATAATTTTTATAATATTAATCTTTTTTTGAGAAAAAAACTCAGTTGCATTACATTTTAATTGTTTAACTTATTGAAACAGGCAAACGTGCTTATTTCAATTAATGAAAAAATGAATTTAAAATGTTTAAAACTTGCAATATTTCCACAGAAATGAATTAAAGGTTTAATACATACATGTATAATGTATTTTGTTTATTGATATTTTTGTAAGATTATTAATTGTGTATGATATTTTGTTCAGCGTTCAGTAAATAATAATAACTTTATTGCAAACAGCAAACAATAAATTGCTACAGCATTACAAAATGTATTAAATTATGTTACAACATGACAAATAACAAATAAATAACAGAGAACAGTCAGGTGTTGAGAAGTTGAGACTTGATTAGCCAGTAAAAAAAAAGATTTTTAAATATTTTTCAAACATTACAAATCTTAAAATATAATTGCCTAAACACATATATTAAATTAAAATATTCAGCACCACAAAACATTTATTTATTTTTTATATACTTGATTTATTTATTTATTTATTTATTTTTTTGTGACTTTTATGATATTCTACGTAATATATTTAGCACCACAAAACAATTTTGCTGAAAAAGACTTTAGCAAAATCTTTCCAGGTGAAATCTTAAGTGTTTATTTAACCATGTTGGATAAGTGGGAATAGGAAATTTTAAAATGTTGGCTAAGTGGAAAGACACCGTATATAATATGTATGTATCAATGTTCAGTGATGTCAAATACTTCAGGCCATGTCAATTTTGATAAGTTTTAACATTATAACCTTGTCTTTGATAGTCGCCGAAAGCTGGCGGTGAATGTGAGCAGTTAATCGTGACGCGTACGAGGTTGGTTGATAGTAACGCATCGCCATAAGAACAAGGTTGAATGGTTTTGGAAATTATTTTCTTTAAACCAGATGACGAAAAGAAAGTCCCGCGAAGTAAGAATAATCTTCGAAATAACAAAGACAGCTGATGGACACACGTGCACATTATCCATATATTATTAAATCAAAAGCCAATTCAGATTTACTAATTCTCTAGAATGCACCACTTGAGATGTAGGATTTAAGTCGGCAAATGAAAATCAAATCAATTCAAAGTTTACCGTCACAAAATGATATTTAACACCTTACGAAGTATTTGCAGCTACGACGTAGATCAACACTGCAGTGCTATGTTTGGAATAAAACATTTTCACCTGTCAAAATTTATCAGATGAGCCTGTCGGGCACATATAGCCTTTTTGTTATTGTATTTACATCTGTCTTTGATGAGCCATATATAATTAGATCTGATGAACTTAATCGTTTCAACATCAAATTCAGATATAAAATGGCCTTGGGTAAAATTGTATTAAAATTGACCGTTTGATAATTATCAGGCGAGACTGATGATATTCACCGCGGTTATTTATTGATACTATATCGCTTACATTTTTATTTTTCATATTGCATATATAACAAGGCTCTTAAATATAATTTTAAATGAATTTCAATCCAAATTCATCTTGCCACCCGCCTGGGAAGAAATTGAAATTGCTTCTCAGAGATGTCGTATCCGAATAGCATTGAAAGCTGATACGAAATTTGTTTTTCCTACAATAAGGCAATAAAACAAAGTGCTCAGTGAACACTATCCCTCGCAAGAACGAACATGAACATCAGTTAATTCCATACAAATTGAAATAAGTTTTATAGACCGCAGGGTGTAAAAAGGTGAGGGGTTGGATAATTTATTAGATCTCAAACCCCGCTAATGGACATTTGCAAAAGCCCTTGTGTAAAATCGGAAATTTATAATCTTTTTGTAATACCTAGCAAGACAGGATGTACTTACTTTTTCGGAGCACCCGGCCTCACTTCTCTAGTGGAAGTTCATGTGTTCAACATAATTTTCCAGCTTCAAAGTTCTTACTCTGCTTTAGGATTGTGGTTTGGACATGCATAGGAATGTTTTGTGTTGGATTTTGTCTCGTCTTGTTTCGTTTAATTTTTAATATGTACCACCAAACTATTTTCTAAGCCAAATTAAAAAATTTCACGGAACATTTCCCCCCCCCCCCTTTTTTTTACTATGTTTACATTTATAATTAAAGTAACGGTGTCTATAAGGCTGTATATTGCGTAAATATTACGCAAACTAAAAAAAAATTCGAAAAAGCTGTTACATAAGTTTAATACCCCGTTCCATTTCTATTCTTTATATTACAACAAAACCGTCACATAAATAAGGCTTTAATGGACATTTGTTATGATTAATTTCAATAACCATATTTGATTTCAGACAGACGTGTCGGATACATTCTTTAACCTTAACCGCGCAAGTATCTCCCACGTCCAAGTTTATACTTTTCAAGAAGATTTTCAAAAAGTTAGACTAAAATACAATGTACGACTTATTTCCATATGTAAATATTACGCAAATAAAAGTATTAAATTTTAATTAAGACCATTTTTGATATGCCATAAAAGCTGTTGAAGAATCCCATACACCGCCACAATAAATGAACTGACCAAGTTTCAGCTCAATGTACGGGTTTCTTTCTAATGCTCGAAAACCAATTTATTCACGAAACGTTCGACAAACTTCCTCAACACTGGTTGCGGGGGATGAGCCATTATTCCTTACTGACTATCAGATTTATTCTGTGAATTTGAATATTCATGAAATTATGGGAGACTTCAGACTTTGGTATTTTATTTATTGAAATATATTGTCTGTAGCAGCTTTTTGTACCGATATTAGGGATTAACGAAACAATGAGCGGGTCAGTTTCAGTTGACCTTTTTTTGCGTTTTTGGTGGAAAAGATGCCAGGTTTTAACGACGCAAATATTATACAAGAAAATTTGTTTTTCTTCGTAGAAGTAGCGTAATTATATTTAGCGCCCAGTCAAGGATTTTTGACTTATATCGAGGCGGTCAGCTTGTAATGGTGGAGGTAACCTGAGCATATGGGGGAAAACATTAACTGACAAATTGTCTCAAATAAGAATCAAGCGGTATTAAACCTACCTAAGCAGTAAGAAGCCATCGAGACCACCCCCCCCCCCCCCCCACAAAAAAAAAAAAAGTCATACCCCATGTGCTTTAGGGTCTGTTAGAGTTGATATAGTACAATTACAGAACCTCCTACTATGCCACGTGTTTTATATAACTAATATAAAATTGCTCAATAAACTAAAATAAACTTTAAAAAGTTCCATAATTAGTTTTATTCCGTTTAATGATATCGTTTTTATATAGATCCATAATTAGTTTTAATTCCGTTTAATGATATCGTTTTTATATAGATCCATAATTAGTTTAATTTCATTTAATGATATCGTTTTTATATTCATGTAATGGTTACATAGAGCCATTCATAGTTCAGACATGTATTCTGATATACCCTATATACGTATTTGATCCTAAGTTAATATAACCGTTGCCAATGGTTATTTTTTGATATATACATTTTTATTTATAACCATGGTATCAACAAATGGCATGCCTCTTATTAGATAAAAATCATCATATATCAAATTATATATGAATTTATTATAGTTAAACACCTCACCGAGTCTAGCTTCAAGTGGTACTCCGTGGCAAATCATCAACATAACAGTGACAGGGCGTTCATTAGATTGACAACAGAAATCATGTCGACATTGGCAAGATTATTGGTATTTATGTCTGTTTTGACAGTGATTGAAAGTGCGTGTTATATATATGATCAAACAAAGAATGGTAAGTTGAATTAATTTGCTTTTGGTGCATGTTTTAACTTTAATTTAAAATTTTTTTATTTCAGGGCTATCCCGTTTCCTCCAAGATCCATGAATTGGCCGTCTCGATATAAGTGAAATACGTTAAAGCTATTACTGCAATTCACTTCATTCTAACATTGACAAGACTTATTAACAATGACAATGTTAATTTAAATATAAATGTGCAAAAGCTAATTATCGTATCATATAACGATGGTGGGTATTACAATCGTCTTTCTAGCGTTCATTCTGGGTAAATTTAGTGCTTATTACAGTCAAATCACACTATGGCCTTATGTGATGTATCCTTGAATAATGGTACAAACGAGTATTCTGTACGAATAATCGCTCTTCGACAAAACATGCTAAATGCAGTTACTGTATTTCCATAAATTGATGGCACATGGCTTTTATTCTTTATTTAATTGAAAATGTTTCCATTAAACTATCAATGAAATGCATTTAAAATGCATTGACCTAAGAAAGTTATATTTTTTTATTTAAAAACATTATTGTTCAGTTCTGTACATAAAGAAATTTTGCGAAAATCAAGCTTATACACCAATTGGGCCTTATTCAAAGTTACAACTGGGCATTTAGGGTCAGGTAGGTCATTGTTGCTCGGACTTTTTCCAGGTGTGATCATCATGAATATTCAAATTATGGCATTACGTTTATAGTTGTTTCAAGTAAGAAGGGATAATTTTGACATAGTCATATTTGTTGTTTTGTTTAAAAGTTAAAAAATGTACAGAATTAAGTTCTTTTTCATGAATGAAAAATATTTTTCCTATTAGGTTAGTATATTTTGTATTAAGTTTTGACAATTCTTTTGTGAGTTTGTTGGAAAATACGACTTTATTCCTGCATTTTCCATGTGCACTGAATTACTGGAAATACTTTTTAGTAGATTAGTTTAACTGTTTTCTCTCTAAAATATGGCGATATGCATGTGACTGCAGGCATGTTTACTCGATCTCTGTTTTCTAGCTAACGCGGAGTCAAGCCGTAAAAGCGATGATACCGAGTAGCCCCGTGGTCTGTAAAAGACGCCGATCATGACAAACCTAATCATGACAAAAAGAAAGGGCGTAATTCTTTGTGTATTGCCCGCGCCCGCTCGGTCCATGGTCATGTTGTGCATTGTCCGCTTAGTCAATACAAGCTAGTTGTTTGTACCGGGTGGTCTCTTATTACCCAATGACAATGTTACAAAACTGATATGAAATAAAAAATGTATATTGGTAAGTTTATGCATTTCTTAAGATACATCAATAATTATTTAAGAAATGCATAAACTAATTTTAATCAAAATCCCTAATTGTAGGACATGACAGATCGTGAGTGTTCAAAATTGGTTAAAAGATAAAATAGGCTGTAAATAGACAATAACTTGTATTGAGAATCATTTTAGGTACTTAACATCAGGAAATCGTTTTACAGATCAAATTATTTACCCTTACAGTAGCCGGAAGAACTTTGTATCAGATCTCCACGTCGGACTTCGAGCGCCGAATAGAGATACACAATTTTTTTGACTGAGATAACATATTAAAAAAAACAAGGTGATAAATTTTAGGTAAAACACTTTTAACAGTGGATTATTTTCACAAGAGAATTCTTTCAAAAATGAATAAATTCATTAGTGTCTTTTGTTCTCTTATGAAGATATTTTAATATGTTAATGTAAAGATTTCAAAGGAAAAACAACACTTGCTGTGGATATTCTGTACCAGGAATGAATTTTCACATACAAATAAACATATAACCATGCGTTATTTTTTTAATTTCTATGAAATGTGAATTGTTTTTTCTTAATATGTGGTGTTTATCTGTTTCAGACAATGCTAATTGCGAATTTGAAGGTATACCAATACCCCACGGTTCAACAAAGCAAATTAAATGTAAATCATGTACCTGCTTCAGTGGAACATTGTCTTGTTGTGAGTAAGTATCGACCATGATTGGTGTTCCTGCTCCCGGACTGTAAACGGGGTTTATAATCACGAAGCTGGTCTCGGTCAAATTAGTGTTCGTGATCCCGCCTTGTAAACGTGGTTTTAAATCACGCCCGGCTCAGTGAAATTGGTGTTCGTGATCCCGCACTGTAAACGGGGTTTAAAATCACACCCGGCTCAGTCAAATTGGTGTTCGTGATGACGGTCTGTAAACGGGGTTTAAAATCACGCCCGTCGTAGCCCTATTGGTGTTCTTGATGTCGGTCTGTAAACGGGGTTTAAAATCACATCTGGCTCAATCAAATTGGTGTTCGTGATGACGGTCTGTAAACGGGGTTTAAAATCACGCTCGTCTCAGTCTGATGTTCGTGATCCCGGCCTGTAAGCCAAGTTGAGCAATAATATCATTCTACTGTCGGAGCCCTCTGTTTGTGACAGTGAATTGCACTTTTTTCTGCAGACTAAATAAAAATTGATACTATTCACTTGTACCTAGTCGTAACAGGACACCTGTATGCACATCGTGATTAGCGTACAATATTTTCAGCAAAACGTTGACGCTATGGAGATTGATCATGTTGAAAAACCAGGCAAATGTAGACTCTGTTGCGCAAAAGACGTAAAACGTCACTAAGGACATGTCATATAAAATCTCATAGCATCAACGTTTTCTTTTCTACAGAAATACATGTACTTTATGACAATCGTGGATGCGCATACAAGTGCAAAGTATAAATTTTTATTCAGATTTATTTGATTTTCTATGGAATGAAAACGTAATACACTGTCACAAATAGACCGGTTCTGACAAAGACATCTTTTTACATACAGTTGTCTTTTAAAAAAGCTCATTTGCAACTTTTGGTTTAAATACAGGCTGTGTAAGAGTTGAGTGATTGTGTTTAACGTCCAAGTCAAATGTATTTCACTTGCATAAAGACGTCGCCAGTTTTAGGCGAAAGTGCAAAAATTTTGCCTGTGTGTTAAGCTGATGGCAATAGACATTATCGTGACAGGAGAACTAGTTTATTTTAAGTTCTCCGAAAGACCGGAACCTTGACTTTTAATTTTGTAATGTGGCGTGCATGGCAAAATAATAGTCAATACTGACTTTAAAGTCTTAAGTCAGAGCCAGTCGGGATTCGAACGCACGACCTCCCACTTACGTACGGAGAGAAAAAGAAAAAATTAATCACTAATAATCATGTATGCGACAACTAACGCCACCAAATGCGACTGATGGTAAGTGAAAGAAAGAAGTGAACACGACAAGAACATGCAAGCACATATAAGAATCACTAATGAAAAATCATTAGTTAATTGTCTTTGACATGGTTATATTGTTTTATTGTTTGTGCCAAGTTTCACATAACCCCACATATTTTACAAACATCATTCAACTGTATGTAGAACTTACATTAACATTAGATAAAAACAATCATACAAATCCATGTCCAAATCATGTACAGTTAAACTTCATAAACCTGCAAATAAAGTTAAACATGTGAACGTCCAACAGGAAACTCCGAAAGTGAGACTTGGTGCTCCGGAAAGGTAAGTAGTTCCTGTTTAGATAACTTCACCCGTCCAATGTGTTATATAGAATTACCAAGTTTATTATTGAACAATAATAACTTTGAATCTTTCTTTTATGTATTTATGACAGCAAGAAGGCCAGACTTTCCCATCCCCCATATTGTAGAACCGTACCTGATGGACCATGTAGGAAAAAGGCTGTAATGAGGAACGATCCAAGTGTGTTCCATGTGATGTTGTTGGTTTAACTGGTCGCTAAAGACCAAGACTAGATGGTATTGGCATTGTTCACTCTAGTATCGAAGAAAGAATAACGGTTAATAAAGAATATATAGTAAAACAAGGAAATCGACATTTATTTTTTTTTAAATACAAAGTATACCATACAAGAATATGATTCATGTGTTTATAATTTTATAACCCATAAACCGGGCCCAGATTTTGCAATCATTCTTAAGATTTTTCTTAACTTTAATTTGGTACATTTTGGCACCATTTCATGGTACGCTAAATATAAAATGTAACAGTTTAGATAATAAAATCTCAATATAAGCTGTTACTAATTTTCAAAATCAGACCTTAAATTCGTGAATATCATAGCAATTATTGGAATTATTACAGTATCAAATTAGCCAGTTAAGCTTAAGCAATTGCAACACCGAGGCCTGAACTGTACTGTCATTTCAAATTGAATTAAGTGTTTTCCGCTAATAACGAAATAAGATGTATATCACGTAATATGCATGATATTTATAAACTCCATAAATACTAAAACTAGAATTGCCACGCGCATGCCAAATACCCCGCACCCAACATCTACAAGGGTTTAATTTTTTCGATGTCCTTTACTCTTATAATATGGCCTTCGTTCAGTGTAATGATCCACTTTTAGACTATGAAGATTATTCATGATGGAAAAGATGCCAGGTTTTAACGAAGCGAATGTTATACAAGAAAATGTATTTTCCTTCGTAGAAGTAGCGTAATGATGTTTAGCGCCTAGTCAAGATTTTTTACTTATATCGAGGCGGCAAGCTTGTAATGGTGAAGGTTACCTGAGCATCCGGGGGAAAATATCAACTGACAAATGTCTCAAATTAGATTCAAGCGGGATTAAAACCTACCTAAGCAGTAAGAAACATTATTACCCGTACGTCAGCGCCATCAAGATCCCCCCCCCCCCCCCCGAAGAAAAGTCATACCCATGTACTTTAGGGTCTGTTAGAGTTGATATAGTACAACTACAGAACCTCTTACTATGTCATGTGTTTTATATAACTAATATAAAATTGCTCAAAAAAATAAAATTATTTATAACCTTTAAAAAGTTCCATATTTAGTTTAATTCCATTTAATGATATCGTTTTTATATAGATCCATAATTAGTTTAATTCCGTTTAATGATATCGTTTTATATTCAGGTAATTGTTATTTGGCCATAAGTTAGTATAACCGTTGCCAATGGTCATTATTTTTGATATTTACATTTTATCTATAACCATGGTATCAACAAATGTCATGCCTCTTATTAGAAAAATCATCATATATCAAATTATGTATGAATTTATTATATATACATGTATATAGTTAAACACCTCACTGAGTCTAGCTTCAAGTGGTACTCAGTGGCAAATCATCAACATAACAGTGACAGGGCGTTCATTAGATTGAGAACAGAAATCATGTCGACATTGGCAAGATTGTTGGTATTAATGTCTGTATTGACAGTGATTGAAAGTGCGTGTTATATATACGATCAAACAGAGAATGGTAAGTTGAATTAATTTGCTTTTGGTGCAGGTTTTAACTTTAATCTAAAAAGTACATGTGATTGCTTTTTCTCCAGGTTCGGTGATTTTTTTCAGGACAATTCCGTTTCCTCCAAGATCCATGAACTGGCCGTCTCGATATAAGTGAAATACGTTAAAGCTATTACTGCACTCCACTTCATTCTAACATTGACAATACTTATTAACTTTAGTCAATGACAATGTTAACTTTAATATAAATGTGCAAACATTAATTATCATATCCTTGGCAGATTCTTATGACCTTCTAGATCTATTGTCGCCTTGAACGATGGTAGGTACTGCAAGCGTCTTTATACTAGCGTACATTCTGGGTAACTTTAGTGCTTATTACAGTCAAATCACACTATGGCCTTATGTGATGTATCCTTGAATAATGGTACAAACGAGTATTCTGTCCGACTAATCTCTCTTTGACTAACTGCAGTTGGATAATTGCACTGTTTTCTCTCGAACATATGGCGATATACGTGTGTCTGCAGGCATGTTTACTCGATCTCTGTTTTCTAGCTAACGACGGGTCGAATCGCCGTAAAGGTGATGATACCGAGGACCCCCGTGGTCTGTAAAAGAAACTTAATTACGATAAAAGGGATGCAATTCTTTGTGTATTTCCCGCGCCCGCTCGACCCATTGACAGATTATGCACTGTCCGCTCGGTCGATACAAGCTAGCTGTTTGTACTGCGTGATCTATATCGAATGATGTTGTTAAAAAGCTGATATGAAAAAAAATGTATATTGGTAACTTTATGGACTTCTTATTAAGAGGTAAAGCAATAAATAAACCAATTTTAATAGAAAAAAAAAAAAACCAAATGTAGGACTTGACAAATCGCGAATTACTGACTTCTATTTTTTGCCTCGGTTATAATTGGTGCCTATCAAGGCCCACGCGAGTGTTCTAAATTAGGTACAAGTTCCGGATAAATATTTTAAATACTTACAATAACTTTAAATACGGTATGACTCGTTTAATTATAACAACTGTACGATTTTACTTTTACAATAAAATTTTTCGTTCATGAGAAGTTTAGCAGAAAAATCGCAAATTTATTGGTTGTGAATAGACTATAATTTTTATTGAGAACCGTTTTAGGTACAAACCAAATTTTAATACCTTTACAGTAACAGGGAGGAAAGAACTCTGCATCTCCACTATGGACTTCGAGCGCCAACTTTGAATAGAGACACAATTTTATTTTGACCGAGATAACCTATTAGATAAACTTCTAACAAAGGATTATTTCCGTATGAGAATTTTTTTAAGGATTGAATCCTTTGTGTTTTTGTTCTTCGGAATGATTTCATAAAGATATTCCAACGAATTAACGCGTTAACAGGGCTCAAAGTGACTTTTTAATTCTAGGAGCAAGGCTTGCTCCTTATATGAAAATATTAGGTGCCAATTAAAACTTTTAAGCGCCAATTGAGACTTTAGCAGTTTTGGCACTGCCAATAACATTAATGTGATTTTATCCTTAAAATAATCTAAAAACGCATTGTATACTGTATAATATCAAACATTTATTATCAATCAATCATCAGGCAATGGATATATTGCCTGCTTTTCCGGCGGAGCATCACATGTACTTGCCTTGAAAAAGCTTATCAATACACATTGACAGCCACTTCCCAGCCATGATTACATGTACTATTCTATTCAGTACACTTGACATTTTGTATATACATATAGAAAGATTCCCTCTATAAGTCACAAAGCCGGCTTAGGAGTGCCGGAAACACTTTATCAAGATGTAAAACACAAATAGAAAAACGGAATCTGCCATGATCCATAATTTTGAACCTTCTGAAGAGCAGTCGCCAAATTGGCGACTTATGAAAAAATTTGGTCGCCATGGCTCCTAATTTAGTCGCAACTTTGAGCCCTGGTTAATGTAAATATTCTAAAGGAAAACCTGCACTTGTTTTCATTCTTTACCAGGAATGAATAAAAATAAAAATATTGCCATGCGTTATTTTTTTAATTTCAATGAACTGTAAATGGTTATTTCTTAATATGTGGTGTTTTTTTCTGTTTCAGACAATGCTAATTGCGAATTTGAAGGTATACCAATACCCCAAGATTCAACAAAGCAAATTAAATGTAAATCATGTACCTGCTTCAGTGGAACATTGTCTTGTTGTGAGTAAGTATCGACCATGATTGGTGTTCCTGCTCCCGGACTGTAAACGAGATTTATAATCACGCCCATCTTAGTCCGATTGGTGTTCGTGATCCCAAGATGTAAACACGCACGTCTCAGCCTGTTCTTGATCCCTGCCTGTAAGCGGGGTTTATAAACACTCCGTCTCAGTACCATTGTGTTCGTGATACCGGTCTGTAAACGGGGTTTGTAATCACGCCCGCCCCAGTCCTATTGGTGTGCGTAATACCGGTCTGTAAACAGGATTTGTAGTAAGGCCCGTCTGAGTCCTATTGGTGTTCGTGATCTAGGCCTGTAAACGGGGTTTGTAATCACACCAGTCTCAGTTCTATTCGTAATGCCGGTCTGTTAACAGGGTTTGTAGTAATGCCCGTCTCAGTACTATTGGTGTCCGTGATCCCGGTCTGTAAACGGGGTTCGCTAGCTTCTATAGCTAACTGATGCAAGACAAAAATACTTTATAATTTATATTGAGCTTAGATTATTAACCTTAACAATATCCCTGTATTCTGTTCTTTCTTCTTTGTTGTTGCTGTAATGAGTATGACGTTGATGAAATTGTCTCCTTCCTTGTATACATCCCCATTGATGTATAACTATCCCTTTACCATCTTTATTATGTTGCCATGGCGTAAGCTTCCCTTACTGTTTGAATTAGTACACATTCAAGTATTTAATAGTATGTGAACCGCAGATGGTCCAAAGTTCTGTTGTTTTCTGAGCACCCGGCCTCGCTTCCCTGCTGAAAGTTCACGTGTCTAATTTAATTAACATGTCAGTTCGAATGTTTAAACTGCTTCTGGATTTTGATATGGACAAGGATTAGTATGTTTGTTTTCTCTAATTTTACAGTTTTAAATCAAACATGGTAGATTTAGCTGATTGGTAAATGGTTTCTGTCTATAGCACACTTAGTTTTTTTTACAACATATTTACATGATAAGCATTTTAAAGACATTTTACACTGCTTTTCAAGCTAAACGAATGGGAATGAGCTAATTTTTACAATCTTTTCTTCTATAAGAGTATAAACCACTGCTCAGTTGAGTGCTCGCTCAGTAAGTGGGAGCTCGTGGGTTTGATCCCCGGCCGGGTCTGACACAAGACGTGAAAGTGTGTAGTGACTGTTCTTTCGCCAAGCAATCGGCATTACGAAATGAAACTCGCTGTTCTTTCGGGTGGGAACTTAAAATAAACGAGGTCCCGTGTGACGGTGGGCTTGGCACGCTAAAGAACTCTGCTGTATAATGCCATCAGCGCAACGCACAGGCAAAATTGTTGCACCTTCGCATATAGCTGGCGACGTCTCGATATAAATGAAATACTCTTGACAGGGACGTTAAACACCATTACCCAACTCAAATTTATAAGAGTAAGACACAATTGACTTACTTTCTATTGTCAACTTTCCTTTTTTATGCAGCAATATACCTGCTTCTCCTGCTTATGGTGTATTTGTTTCCCAATTAATACGCTATGGTAGAGCTTGTTCCCACTACGGGGACTTTGTACAACGAAGTAGGCTGCTTGCAAATAAATTGTTGACTCAGGGATATTGCAAGCCTAGGCTTATCAAGGCCCTCAAAAAGTTTTATGGCCGTCATCACAGTATTGTTGATACGTTTGATGTCTCAGTGTCCAGGATTGCCTTGGATATTGCAACAGGAGGTGCTTACCCTTCCGGAGCACACGGCCTCACTTCCCTGGTGGAAGTTCACGTGTCTAACCTAACTTGTCAGTTCCAAAGTTTTTACTTTGCTTCTGGATTGTGATTCGGAAATGGATAAGTATGTTTGTTTTTGTTTATAAACCTGCAAATTAGGTTAAACATGTGAAATTCTTACAGGAAAATGAGACTGATTGCTTCGGAAGTACTTCCTGTTTAGCTGCGCAATGTGTTATATAGAATTATCAAGTTTTTTATTGCACAATGTTAATTTTAAATCTTTCTTTTATGTATTTGTGACAGCATGCAAGGCAGACTTTCCCATCCCCCATATTGTAAAACCGTACCTGATGGACCATGTAGGAAAAAGGCTGTAATGAGGAACGATCCAAGTGTTCCATGTGATGTTGTGGGTGAAACTGGTCGCTAAAGACCAAGACTAGATGGTATTGGCATTGCTCGCTCTAGTGTCGAAAAAAAAATGACGGTTAATAAAGATGTATAGCAAATCGACATTTGTTTTTTTTAATACCAAGTATAGGTAAACAACATTGACCTGTCCGTTTGACCTTTCATTAGGAATATTCATATAGAAGGATCCACCAAACAAATAGTATCAGGTCTCGTCTTTTTTTCGTACCTGTATCACTACTCGTCGCGCAAGCGCGACTCGTAGTGATACGACTACGAAAAAAGGACTCGACCTGATACTGAGGGTTGTACATACACACTGTGTATATATAGTCCGTCAGCTTTGTTTATAAACATGGGAGAGTCCATATAATGTAGATAGCTTAAGATAGGGATATATTAAGGTAGAGTTGACACATGAAGGCGTGAATATACATATACGATAACGCAGTATCAATATTTTTGTGTAAATTAAACTCGCCCGTGTTTATAAACACTCTACCACAATATCGCTGACGGACTACTGTATGTTACTTAATTTTCGCGGTTGAAGATGACTAGTGTATTCGCGGTCTTCTCGAGTAACATTACATTTGCTTCAAAACGCTGTATCTTTGCGTGGGTTTTATTTTCGCGGGAACACGCTGGATCGCGAATATAGCGAAAACAAAACCGCTGCGAAATATAAGCATTATACAGTATACCGTACAATAATATGATTCACATGTTTACAATTTTATAACCCATAAACCAGACCCAATTTTGACATCTTTCTTAAGATTTTCCTTAACTTTAATCTGGTACATTTGGGCAATGCAACATTTTATGGTACTCCAAATACGAGCTAAAACAGTTAGATAATAATAAAATGTCAATATAATGATAAGGTGTTATCAATCTTCAAAATGACACCTTTAATTCTTGAATATCCTAAACATTAACGGAATTATTACGGTATCAAATAAGCTACTTAAGCTTAAGGAATTGCAACACTGAGGCCTGAACTGTCATTTCAAATTGAATCAGATGGTATCTTTTTTAAACATCGAAACGCGGAATCGTGTGATTTCCGCTCATAACAATATTGGGTATACATCACATAGTATGCATGATATTAAACTCCATAAATACATATAGAAATTGAACTGTCACTCGAGAGCCAAATACCCTGCATCCAACATCAGCAAGGGTTTAATTTGTCCGATGTCCTTTACCCTTCTGATATGACCTTGGTTCAATGTCATGATGCACCTTTAGACCATGAAGATTATTCATGTAAAGAGTCGTCCAAATGAGCTATTAGACATGGCTCGGACACGATTTTACACGGACTGACAGACATGGTGGTTCGTATACCCCCCTCCTTAAACTAGTTTGGGGGGGGGGGTAAAATCAAATGAATTAAAAAGGAAGACCAAACGGTGTACATCACGTTGTTTGTTATTAAACTCCATAAATTATTAAAAACATAAAGAATAAAATAAAGTTTATAATCTTATCCATTGCACAGTGAGTGTTTTGTTGATCATTTATTATTTTTTCTCGAATATAGGCGAAATAATAATCTTTTTTAAACATCGAGATTTGCAAATATAAAAAAATTAGAATAAAGATCAAAAAGTCTTTAGTAAACATATAACACCTCAAATCAAGTGATTTAGTCGATGGCGAGATGGGTTTTTATTAATGTGTAATTGTTATTCATCAGTTTCCAACTCTAATTATCTTGATACAAGGCTAGGAGATGCTGAGCTGCTTTTAGGAATACAATACATGTATTTTCTACTTTGAAACATTCAAAGTTAACTATCGAAAGACCCCATAGTAAATATTAATTATTAGCTTTTTGAAATGGCATAATAAGTAGCATGGCGCAGGTATTCAAATATTGTGCCAATATCCATCATGGTCTTGGTGCATTTAATTGTTAGGTTATATTGTAATGGACTACAACCACTGATGAGGAATATAATTCCCGAAAGAGCTCACTACTACTGTAAAATTAAAACAGGTTTAGTAAAAATTACATCAATTTTAAATAAACTTGGTCTCGGTTATGTTGTTTAAAACCCCATTGGCTTAAATATTTTGTCGGTGATTTTTCAGACGTATTCAATTTCTGTACAAAAAATAATGACCGTGTGAGAATCGCAAAAACGTCCGTAAAATGCGCATATAAGGCATGAGAAAGTCGCAAAGCCTTGCTTCGGTTGTTACTTGGCACACAGATTCATTTTTATAAGCATGACAACTATCATATAGCCAACGGAAAAACACTCGATCTTATCTTCCAATGCATTTAACCACTTAAATATTGACAATTGTACGCAGAGTATATATCGGCAACTTTGTAATTATTACAAGAGGCAGGTTAGAATCACTCGGCATGCATGTCAAATGTTGGACCGTCTCCAAACATAGCTTGTGTTGGCAAAGCAGTTAGTGTCTCCTCAATATTTATCTTGGTGATAAAGGACATGGAATCGAAATTAGTAATTGGGACAGCGGCTTTAAAAAGTTAGTTCTCTCTAAGAATGAAAGGGCGTTTTAAATGGTATCATTTATGGCATTATAAAAACTACACTCTGTAACTATGATGATGTCAATGTTATATATATATATATATATATATATATATAACAACAATCCAAAAGCAAATTAGTAATCTCTTCCATCAGCCTTTCTCCGACTCGGTTCAACTGATGTAGTGTTTTACTTTCTAGGAACGACGATTTGTATGCAATCTCGTGACATACGGGCATCTATAGTTCTATGGGTATAACTACAACGCACAAGGCTCAAACCATGTTTTGTCGTTTCACGGGCACGTTCGCTGATATTCTTACAGTGGTTGCTTTCATGATGCGTTCAAAACCATCTACAGTTTCAATGAAATCTACAAGTAGTAATAAAGTTAAATCACACCGTGATTCTACTACCTCTACACACAGTTAAATACTAACAGCGATAACTTTGACTTGCCTTCTGATAAAGGTTCAAACATTAATTTAATTTCTTAGGAACGCGGGGGGACAAAACAACTTCTTTAATGATGACATTGAACATTTTGAAAATGCCGGCGACGCCGTCCCGGATGTCGTATCTGATAATCTTGTTTCAAACGAGACTTCTGCAGCGCAATCTGTAAATAAGAAACACAGGTTGAAATGTGGTAAATATTTTTAAAAAAAAAATAAATAAATAATAAGTGTAATAAATTGATAAAACGGGTAAGTCTTAGAAAGTTTCAAAACGTCTAGGAAATACAGAATGTAGACCTGATAAAGTTACTTTAAATTTAGAAACGTTGGTACAGTTTGAGACCACAAAAGCGTAATGAAACATTGTTGATAAGTTTGATGTCTCTGAGTCCAGGATTGCCCTGGTATATTTGACGTCTCATAGTCCCATATTCCTTTCACACAATTTTGATAACACACGTGGCGGGTGTAACTAGCTATACAGGAGGTGCTTACCCTTCCGGAGCACCCGGCCTCACTTCCCTGGTGGAAGATCACGTGTCTAACCTAACTTGTCAGTTTCAAAGTTTTTACTTTGCTTCTGGATTGTGATTCGGACATGAATTAGTATGTTTGTTTTAGATTGTGATTCGGACATGGATTAGTATGTTTGTTTTTGATTACATGTATGATCTGTTAATAAGGCAGATAAAAGTAAATAATTACAAACTTTACGTTGTTACACAATTTAGAGCATTCTCATTGGTTGTTGTCTTGCAAAAACACGGTGTTATTTTCCAATATTTTCGGCCTGTTTCGGGGATTACCCATCTCTGAATTCTATTATTAACAGCCATTTTAAGATTGTAAACAAACGGGAAGATCGGGATTTCAAGATTTCACATAGAATCATTAAAATACTTCCATTTTTTATAAATGAAAATTTTGAAAAATTAATTCAAACATTTTCTGATTAATTTTCACCGATACTTTTTTAATAATTTACATTTAAGATTATATATTTATATGAAATAATTTTCAAAATCGATATTTTATCAAACATTAAAACGTGTCTATTGGCCTAAGTATAAGCAATATGGCACGCACCATGGTATTCTCGGATGCCAAACCTCAGTTTTTTGTTAGACATTCATCACATACGCATCTTTTAAAAAGCAAACATTCTAATGCAAACTCTTTGTAAACACAATTTTGATTGGACGCCGACCGCAGTAAAATCTACGTTTTACGGTCGGAGTTAAGATGTCGCGCGCTATCTAGGTTACGATTACGCAATATATTCTTACGCGCCGGTACATGTGCGTTTGTTTACAAACAAGATGACGGAGAATTTTGATGAATCGGAACTGCCAAATTTTATTTTAGAAGCAGATGTCGGGTTATTGACTGACTCCACTGAAACGAGTGTTGCGGATGTTTTTGGTAATTCTAATTTTGTTTCTCTTTATAATATTATCGAATATATTAAATTATATACAAATATATACAAAACTGCATACATCGATACCCGGCCCTGATAGCTTAGCAGACGACGGAATGAGAGAGAGGGAGAGTACGGTGAAGATTATTTCGTGAATTTCTATAGTTCCATTATGGTATATAATTTGGAGAGAGAAAGAGAGAGAGAGGCAAAGAAAGAGAGAGAGAGACAAAGAAAGATAGAGAGAGGAGAGAGAGAGATGAACTGAATACTAATAAATCCATTATTTTCTGAGAACTATGTGCTATAAATTGCATAATGTGGAATAATGATAATAATTATAATAATAATAACCTAACCATGGGTCCTCGAGCCTCGAGGGACATAAACAATCAAAGGGAGATAACTCTAATTCACACATTTCATCACATTCTATATAGGCACAGGGATCAGGGATGGAGATTAGCAGGAGCCCAGTAGCCCATGGCTAATAAAAATCAGTCTAGACACCTTAATGTTAACACATTTTAGCTATTTGTTACTACTACAACTTCTTTTCTGAAGTGAGCTGGGCCCCTAACTCAAAATATTTAAGCTTCACCCCTGGAGATGATGCCCTACTATTTTGATAACAAGTTATAACAGTAATAAAATATGTAAAAAAAAAAAAAAAAAAAAAAAAAAAGGAAAAAAAAACAGAACAAAAAATAGTGGCCACACATATTTTTGGGAGTTACGGTCCTCTACTTATTAACCTTGTACCAAGTAAATAAATCAATGGATTTCTCTCTCTGTGTGTGTGTGTGTGTGTGTGTGTGTGTGTGTGTATTTATGTTATAAAGGTATAATAAATATGTTTCACTCATTTCTAGATGAGAAATTTTCAATGGATGAGACAAATGCATGTTCAGATGGTGATCTAATTGCTGCTTCTGCTGTTATTGAGGATGTAAACTATAGCATTGAAGAAAACATGTCTGTTGAATCTGAGAATGGTGGATATGCCCCTTTTGAACCATGCAGTCCTGGTCAAAATGCAAGGTTTCCAGAGTTAACAGGACAGGAAAGGGAGGACATTATTGAGGGTTCAAAAAGTAAAGGGACTAAAAAGATGACAAAATATGGTGTGAATGTTTTTACAGGTGTCTTTTCCTTATTTATGTATTAACATCTGTAAATTTGTAGATTAATGAAGTTGTGTTTTAACAAAGTATTAGTTTATTGAAAATCTAATTTAATTCTACTCTTGATTTTTCTTGAAATATTATAATTTCAGCTATTATCTTCAAATCTAATTTTAAAAGTTCTATGACAAGCCACTGAACTTTTTCTATTTAAAAACAATCATTGAATCTGTTAAAAAGAAAAAAATGTTATAAATTTACTTGATTACAGAAAGAAAAAAATCAATCAAATAACTAGGCATATGTTGTAAATAAAAACTTAACTTGAAATAAACATGTTTAATAATAGTAATAATAATGAAAATGGATTTCTGATTTCATTCAATTTCAATTTTTGAAATTTTCAAACTAGTATAATCATCATCATGTTTATAAAATTTATTTAATAAACTTGAATATATGAAAACTGTTTAATCAAAATCACTCCATAGAATGGTTGACTGCCAGAAAGATGTCTACCAAATTTGAAGACCTACCTGTGCCTGTACTGGACAAAACCTTGAAGCAATTTTATTCTGAAGTGCGCAATGCAGATGGGAAATTGTATGCAAAAAGCACCTATGTTGGAATCCGTGCAGCCATTAAAAGACACCTTTCATTGCCACCTCACAACAAGAAATTTAATATATTCAGACTTTTATCTAATCAAATGTTTAGTTCTATGTTGAAAAAAATCCAAGCAGAAGGTTTAGACAAAACTACACATTATCCCCCTATAACTGAAGGTGACATGGAAAAACTTAGAAGTTCTGAAATTTTGTCAATTGATTCTGCCAATTGATTCTGGTTTTCCCTTGTTTTACACTTGGGTAGAAGGGGTAGGGAAAACCTGAGGAGTTTCACTCATACTACATTTCAGACTAAAACTGATGATTTTGGCATTGAGTATGTAGAAATGATTTCTAGTGAAACAACTAAAAATCACCAGGGTGATCTTAGTGATAAGGCTTTTGAAACAAAGCCTAGAATGTATGCAACAGGTGAAAAAGATTGCCCTGTATTGGCATTTAAGAAGTACATACAAAAAAGAAATCCTGGATCAAACTTTCTCTTCCAGCAACCCCGCCCTAGAGTTAAAGAAACTGACACCATCTGGTACACAAGCAGACCAGTTGGAGAAAAAACTATCACTGGATTCATGAAAGAAATATCAAAAGCTGCAAAGTTGAGTAGGGTACACAAACCATTCTGTAAGGGCAAGTACAGTGAAAATTCTTGCACATGCTGGTGTCCCAAACCGTGAAATAATGAAAATTACTGGCCATAAATGCGAGGCAAGTCTAGATTCTTATAATGCCGACAAACAGAAGCGTTCATACTCTGGTATTTTAAGTGGTAAAAGCCTCCAGAGTGAAAGTACATTGCAGATTCAACCCTATATTGGACCAGAAGCATTTAATAAAGGACTTACCCATTTTCCTCCCCAGCCTTATCCCTCATTTGCTCCCAGTTTTTTAAGTAACCAACAATTAAGAATCCCCAACATATCAAATCTCTCCGTCTCATATCAAAAACAATTTGAAATTCATAATTCCAGTGTGCAAGTATTCAACTACCACCTCGGTCAACAGTAAATACGAACTGACCTACATATTGCATGATGACATCATCTGTGACGTAATATTGAAACATTATCAAGGTTTCGTTATTGTTAACAAAAACGATATTTTTAACAATTTACAGAAGTTTATGTTTAATCTGTAATATACTTCAAACAATAAAATTATCATATCACTTGATCTTTGTGTTTTAATAACAGAACTATTTTTCTTTGCGTAACAATATGATCTACTTTATAAATTAGTGATGCGTCTCGCACTAAAAATACTCAGTGGGGATTTCCTTCAATATTAAATCGATTTAAATTTGATATGCATTAGAATGGAGATAACTGCCTTGTATTTGAAGAGTTCCGACCGTAAAACGTGGATTTTACTGTCGCAAATACCAGTTACCTGGCTCCGCAAGCGTCGCCAGGTAGACCTCAATTTGCGACAGTAAAATCCACGTTTTACGGTCGGAACTCTTCAAATACAAGACAGTTATCTCCTAATTTTATTCCCCACGACAGTTATAGCCGGGGACCAGGACAAATATTTTTAAGAATGCAATGCCGGTGTGTAGATAAGTCAGATGGTTGAGCCTAATCGGATCTTGATGATAATGACAGTGGTAGGCTTGCCAATAATAATTTGTTAAAATTGATAACATACTATATTCCAGTCTAATATTCACCCGTACCGCTTGTTTACCTTCTCAAAATGCTGATCAGCCTAAACAGCTACCACCAGTGACAGAGATTATCTCTCATCTCACATCCAGTCCATGGGTAGTAAAACATTGATTCATCCAGGAAAACATTAATTCCATGTCAATAGTTGGTTTCAGGGTTTGTTTCACACACTGTTCATTCAACAAATGCAGTTTTTCTTATGTTATGGGTAAAAGCAACATGTAAACACGCATGTCCTACAAACGTATGGCTGTCACGTATGACGTTGTACAAAGTGTTGTTTGTTTTCATGATCACGAGACATAATATAGTCCCTTTATGTCAATGGATTTAAATGTAACATAATTTATATGTTGACTGAAAATGACTTTAAAATTAATAAAAACATTTAAATTCAAAACTATTTCAGCTTTTTTATCGGATACTTTATCGTTTCATAAAGATGTCATTTATTGTATTATTACGCAGTTCAACCTTGTAACGCCGATTTTCTGAAAATCAGCTGATCAGTTCACAAATGTAGGTCAGCTTAAAAACTTAAATTTTGGGTTTGTAATTATAAGAATTGAATTCCACTTTTTACGTTGTTATCGGGGTGTAACAACGTGAAAATTACCACAAATTATGCGTAAAACCACTGCGCTACGCTACGCGGTTTAACACAATTTGTGATAATTTTCACGTTGTTACACACCGATAACGTAAAAAGTGCAATTCAATTCTTAAGAAATTATTTTATTAGAGTGACATGTGTACGTCATCAAACGTGTAAGTACAAACATAATAACTAATTTTTACGTTCTTTCAAGATGGTGAAATTTTAGCGACAGTTTAATTTTAGCGCCGATACTCTTACCGCCAATTGCGCTAAAATAAAACTGCTGCTAAAAACACGGTTTGCAGTAATATATACCAATAATATTAAGTTACATTACATAGAAACCAATGTATGATAAACCCCACCCAACGGACCTAAAAAATATATTTCAATATTAGATGCGTGGCTTGGAAATAGTTTCTTTACAGAAATTAAATACTGATAGAATGAATGTAGCTGATTGTCTCGGAAAGTTTGTAATTATGTAAGCAAGAATGTCATTATCATCCAGTGTTGTTGTACTTAAGTTCAGGTTAGCATTGGCAAACAAAACTACAATCGAATCGATTTTATCTGACAATGCGTCCGTTTGAGTTTGTTGATGGTCTATTTCTAGGTCAAAGTCACTCTTCAATGCTCTAAGTTTCTCATCCATATTTGCATTAAATTCCTGACGCATTTTATCTAGTTTACTTTCAAACATTTCCTGAAGTGATTTTTTACCTCGGACATAGACCGAATGTATTGAGTTGACTTGATAAGTCTACATTGTCCTGTTTCGCGGCCATTTTGGCCGTTTTGAGATGGGGCTTGTCCGTCTCCCCGTCTGATATTCTGAAACGTTTTTTCAGTCTCTATCACCAAATAATTAAATTTTAATACTATCAAGTGTTGTAAATTTTTTATATATATGATTCCATAGATAGAATGTTTTAAGCCTGCCGGAACTACTTTTTCATTTCTCCGACGACGTCATTGACGTATTGTTTATATGAATATCAAAGGAAATTCATTATATTTACGATAAATAAAATAATTCAGTGGATTCCATGTACATTTTTAAAATATTTGTCTTGAATTTGGATTAATTTATAAAAAACGAAATATAAAAATTTAAAAAAAATTATTTTAAGAACATAGTTATTATCGTTATTATTATTTTTTTGTAATTTACCCAGTCATTTGTTTACGAAGTCAGTCTGCTTCAACTAATCATCCAAGATGGCCACTCGAATTTTAATAGAAGATTTAGATTTTCTGGAGGAATACGACTTGGGGGATTTAGGAACCATCGGCACAGGATCAGAGATTGGAGAAGCCGAAAAAAAGACGGCAGCTGCATCGAGTAAACCCCTAGCATACAATATGCCGGATCGACAACCAGTCATACACATATTCAAACTTATAAAAAATTGTAAAAACTCTTTAAAATCAATACGTACCTCTCTTTACAGACATTTAAAGGACATTGGGCGAGATATCGATATTGTCCGTGACAAGGAATTTCGAAAATCAAATGACAGACTTGAGGGGAAATTAAAATATAATCTAAAGCATGGACTGTCACGTCCTACCAAACACAAGGACATTATCCCCTGGATGACCTAAAAACTAGTAGTATATCCTCTTACCTTTGGTCAAATGATAATCCAATACTCCTACGCTTTCGAGTTTGGTACATCCTAAGCATCCAATTTGTATCTCTACCTCTAATGTTCCACCAACAACTCTTCCAAATTCTTTCGTTTTTTGCACATGATGAAAAAAGCGTAGAGTATGTTACTCCGTGTATTCGCACGGATTGTCCGAAATGTGCCCTGTTGCATCTCTCAAACTATGTTTGGCAAAAACGGATCCATCTGCCACAAGTTTATTTAACCACTGTTATAAAAATGCACTTTCTAACCACAAGCAGGAAGCAATATGGTTCTCCAATAAACCCGTCAAACAATTATCAATTTTCACGCTTTATGGGCGACATTTCTAAAGTCAGGCACCAGCAAAATTTTCACATCACACTGTCTTAGAGCCACACCCATCCAAAGTATGAAAAATGTTGGCTTTGAAGCTAGGTACATCATTTTCATGTTTGGTCATCGATACGAATCCTCCATCCGCAGCTACGATTGGTGTTCATGCAAGGCTAGCTATCGGCGGTTGCCATTGGCAATCAACTGTGTTCCTCTTTTAGATTAATGCAGCATTTTTTGTTTTGATGTGCTGTTTTTTTTTTTTTTTTTTTTTGTTTTTTTGTTTCATGTGTATAATTTAATAAAAGATTACATGTTGAACTTATTTTTTAATTTAATTATATACAAAACCGAAAATCCCAAGAGAACAGAGACTTTGCAAATTTTGCCCCCGTATCGAAACTGAAATTCATGTTATTTTGTTTTGTCCAAAATATTATATTATTAGTGTTAGACACTCACTTTTAACTTCATTAAATATCAAAATAGATCAAATAGATGGATCATCTGAACTGCTTCTTGAAAAACTAATTTTTAGAATTTTAAATCCTACTACCTCATCCATTGTTTAAATATTTTACAACTGCTATAAAAATGAGAGACCAATAAAATTTGTAAACTATAGGCTTAGCACATTTTATCTCTTAGTATTTATTATAGATGTAATTCAACAACCGTAATGTCAAATAAAGTTAGTACTCGATGGTTGTATATACATAAAGTATTTTAACCAATTCATAATATTATCCTGTACATTGTATATATACATGTATGATTATGTTTTATTATTATATATGTATGGTAAACACTGTAATCCAGGATACCAATAAAGATTATTATTATTATTATTATATAAGGAATGATTGTAATTTTTTACCTATGACCCCAACGATAGAAAAAAAATTACAATCATTCCTTAATTAGATCTAAATACTGTTTTGATACTTGTGTTGTACACTATTCATTCCACTTACATTTTTCATAAGTTCTTGTCTTCTTATAAACAAAATTTTCACCCAGCAAGAAAAACACTGCTGCCATTTTCATTAAGAAGTCTAATACTAGGCGTGGTTTTATTGATAAGAGTTCTATAAAACCATCTTGACGATAAATGTAACAAATCCCAATCTCATCTCAACTTTTTTACGATAACGTACATTGAAGGGTAAAGGGCATTATGCAGCTAAGAAAATGTTTATTCAATCTTCTAGAAACAAGTTCAGGGGAAACATTTTTCAAAGGCTTTGTTACGCCGACTTGATCCAAGGTACCAAAACCAGACAATATCAGCCCCGGAGAAGTCGTGACAGAAGTGCAAGGCTGAACCAAGCTCATAAATTTACAAAATACAGAATCCCGAGACACAAAGATGAGGTAAGTTCTCCGTCAGTTAAAATATAATCCTGCATTGGTTTCTGGAAAACTTTGGCTAATGATTCTTGGGTACTAATAATAATAATCTACATGGTCCAAAGGTGTATCATGACCTTCAACCAAGATAGTATGAAATTAACCCCTTGTAGATGTTGGGGCGGGTGTATTTGGTTCTCAAGAGACAGTTCTAGTTCTCTGGGAAACACATGATTATTTAGGTCTTACAATTAAAACACATTTCATAGCAGGTGACTATATAAGTCATTCTCAAAAAATGTCAACATTTCAGTTCCAAGGAAACTCAAACTTAAAATTTTGAAGAAACATAGCCTTTATTCAATGAAAAATAACTAAACCATGAAATAACATAATTACAAAACATGAAAGCTTACAGTGCTTTACTTTCACTGAAAATCAAATCTGAAGCAAACTTTTATGCTAAAACTTCAATCCTGTTACCGTTTCAAAACCCATAAAAATGAGGAAGTTTTAATTTTATGGATTAAATTTTTATTGTGTGCCCAAGATCAAATCTCGAAATGTACTAAAACAAAATTTTCTGAAGACAAAAATATTAAATATATTAAAGAAGGTAAAGATCTAGAAAACATCTTTAAAAAGGACAACCTATCTGTTTATTGATATAGATTTCAAATGTGTTGTTTAGATCCATAAGTTTTGTTTGTCTTGAATTATGGGCAGTGATAGGATGGAATCCATGGTAAGAGGAAATAAACAAAGTAACAGGACGGAATATGTTATTGACATATCTCCATAAAAGGAATCATAATATCATTTGAAAATGTATCAAAATGACTCAAAAGGTAGATATATCGCCATTTAAACTAATAATTGCAAGCATTGATAGATTAACACAACCATTACAATATGTTAGTTTGTTAACATTGACATCTTTAGTTTTTCTAAAACCGAATCATATGTGTTCTTGTATTTTATAATGCGAGTTTACCAGCACTTTTCTCAGGATACGGAATTAAAGATATCATTTCTTAAGTATTGTACCAATTTTGGTCGATTTTCTTTTGAGCCTAAGCATACATTTTACATAGACACTGTGTGCCTGAGTGTTAACATCTAATATCTCACCAGGAAATGGCTTATTATTGTAATTACTATGAAATACTTGTCAATGCAGTCAGTTACATCATTGATTGTGATTAAGTTTTCAATTATTACCACCATTGCATTCTGTGTTGTTTAAGATTTTTTACCACTATCAATATACTACCGATATTATTCATACTAACACATTTAACAACATCTTCATCCACATTACACGTTATCATGTCTGCAATCACATCACTGGTTGGTAACTCATCAATCAGTGAGTCACCATTAATTATATCTAGATTGGCATTTACTACATCAGCCTGTACTAGATCAGTTAAATTCAATTTATTCTCATCAATTATCTCATCCTTCACCCCATCAACTACCTAATCCTTTGTCCTATCAACTGCCTCATCATTCACCTTATCTTCTACATCTTCTTTCATTCCATATCGACTACACCCACTTTCACTCTATCTACTATGTCAACCTACACCCCATCAACTATATCATCATTCACCCACTCTACTACCTCATTCCTGCCCTATTAACTGCATAATCCTTCTCTCTTTACTACACTTTTTATCCCATTAAGTACGTCCACCTTCAACCATATTATTAACCTACGAAATACCTCATCTTTCACCTTTCCAACTACCTCAACCATGGTCATTTATACTTCACTACCCATCCTTCACCCCGTCAACTAATTTATCTACATCAACTTTCATATCAACCCTTACACTGTCAAACGCTTCTGTCTTAACCCCACACACTTTTACCGTGTCTATCATATCACTCATTACAAGTCTTAACGTATTGTTTTATTGTATGTTTGTGCATGTATGTTCAGTTCAATACAGGGACAAAGTGATTAGGTATCCAGTTGCGACTTTTTATGAAATTTCGTGTAATGCACCACATTGTGAGCAACATTGCCTGTCCCTACCCTTGGTAATATGAGTCTATTTAAATTTGTTTAAACATAGGGGTTGCCGCGTTTTGAATTATTTGGCATCTAAAACTGTAGAAAGTGGAAATGTTTGCCAAATACCCATAAAAGTGTCAGGTTTTGACTTTCTGACAACTTCATCATGATGTATTTTGTGTATGACTCCCTCTGTGAGAACAGTTTCAGGCCTTAGTTAGATCTTTTATAAAATTTTCATTTTTCGGGACACATTGGTTCCTCAACGATTCTTATTCGTACTTCATATGCATCAATAAATTCAGATACGCATCACAGTAGGCAAGACAACTGCCATCACCTGTCAACATGACTGAATTTAATATTAAATGATATTTTTCATGTACTTTCATTGGGCTAAAAGTCGCCAGGTGATCAAATTAAACAATGTAAAAACCTGGCACGTTCAGGAAAAGTTAATTGGAAAAAAATGTTATTGACCGGACATTGCTTATCTGCTTTGACTTCAATTTTAATTATGTATGATCTGAAAAGAAGCTATACATGTCTTTTATTTACTCGGGTTAATGGTGCTTCGATTTGGAAAGCCAACACATCGTAACAACAATGGTAGCAGACGGACGGTGGAAAGTATGCGTCATTGTCAACTGAAGGAAAAGACGCTTTGTACAACGGTCAAATATTACAATAAATTACAACATTTGGAGCGATATTACATCTGTAAATAAAGTTGTCAATGTCCAATTTCTTGTGTTATAAAGCATTTTAATAGCTTAAATCAGGTAGTTTGCTTTTAAATTTTTTTCCGAGCCCTTGGTCAATATATTGCTATCCAGTGGTAAATACTGTGAAATCATAAACTTTCGTGGGTTTTCGTTAAAATGGCATTTCGTGGGGTCGTTAATTCGTGGTTCGACCCCTGTTGAACCTCGATCACAGATAGGTAAGTCAACATTGTAGAATTAACACTACTCACCCCGATGGTAATTTATTTCTAAATAAAGTTCACAGGTCTCATAATAGTGATCACTATTTTTATCACGATTCAGTGTTCAACGAATGGTTCTCGTGCATGATCGATACACGAAGCTTTAAAAATGTCTCTTAACAACTGGTTAAAACGGGAAAAAATAAGCTTAAAATTCCAAGCTCTCCTGGATTACCAGATCCGAATGAATTTTTTTATGAAACTGGATCGAGATCTGATGTTTTGGCGGTACAAGCTGCAAATGATGCAATCGATGAAACCCCGGATTTAGCAAGTAAATCACGGAAACGAAAACGGACGAACTATATAAACTATGATGAAGAAACCCGGGCGAAAATTGCAAAATGCGCTGTGGATAATGGTATGGCATTTACTGCCAGAAAATTTTCAAAACAACTTAAAGCAAATGTCAGTGAGACTACAGTGAGAAGCATGAGAAATGCCTACGTAAAAATAAGAAAAACTGGTAAGTCTTATATCGATCAATGTTAATGAAATATTATTCTGTAATGCCAGGACTGGTCAATAAATAAACTGAGACGAGTTTACTCGTCTGATAAATAAATAAATAAATAAATAAATAAATACTCGTAAATAAATAATATATAACGTGGATAATTTTCAGTAATTCAAATTCTGCCGTATTTGTTGGAGGAAATTCATCGAAATTTATAGAGACGTGTCTCATAATTCCTAGTTAAAACGATATTAATCAAGTGTGATTAGTGGACCGTTAATACATAGAAACACTGTTTTAATCCTACTACCAGCAGCGACATTTAATACAGTATTAAATGTCGCTGCTACCAGTAATAGTACTGTGTTCATTCAAGCGACATTTGTAAAGTAGGACCATTGTCAGAGAAAAATAAAATGCAGAATGAATAAATAAACATCTAAAAAATATTTCCCTTCTTATATATTTCAGGTTTAGATAATATAAACATACTGCCAAAGTCACCGAGAGGAAATCCTTTAATGTTGCGTGATCACGATAAAGATATTCAAAACTGGATAAGACGTGTTCGTATTAACGGCGGTGTTATAACCAAAAACAAACATACTAATCCATGTCCGAATCACAATCCAGAAGCAAAGTAAAAACTTTGGAACTGACAAGTTAGGTTAGACACGTGAACTTCCACCAGGGAAGTGAGGCCGGGTGCTCCGGAAGAGTAAGCACCTCCCGTTTAGCTAGCTACACCCGCCACGTGTTAAATCAAAATTGTGTGAAAGGAACATGGAACTATGAGACGTCAAATATATCCAGGGCAATCCTGGAGACAGGAACATCAAACTTATCAATAGTGTGATGACGGCCATAAAACTTTTTGAGGGCCTTGATAAGCCTAGGCTTGCAATATCCCTGAGTCAACAATTTATTTGCAAGCAGCTTACTTGGTTGTATAAATAATAGAATTGTCATGGCCGGAACAGAAGCAATTTTAACCAAATTAGCAAAAAATAAACTGGAAAAATACGGGGGTCATATATCTGTAACTAAACATTTAGCAAGATCTATATTGAGACGGATGGGGTTTGTAAAACGCAAAGGAACAAAAGATGTGAAACGTTTGCCATCAGATTTTGATGATATTAAAAATAATTACGTCGAAAAAAATCAAAATGTTGTCCGGGAACATAACATTCCAGATAATATGATAATTAACTTGGACCAAACCGGTTGTCAACTGGTCCCCGAGGGTGAATTGACCATGGACTGTAAAGGATCGGACCAAGTTACAATATCTGGGTTAGACGATAAGCGACAAATAACTGTTGTGTTGGCGGTGACAAAATCGGGCTCACTTCTACCCCCACAACTATTGTATGCTGGACAAACAGATCGGTGCCTCCCGAATGTAAAATTTCCAAGAGATTGGGACATATTCTATACTGAATCGCACTGGAGTAATGAGGAGTCAATGGTCCGTTTTGTAGGTAAAATAATTATTCCATGTGTGAGCAAATTTCGTGAAGCGTTGCTATTATCAAGAGTGAATCAAAAAGCTATAGCAATATTCGACGACTATAAGGCACACAGGGGTTAAAAATTACTTTCTCATTTAAAGGATAACGGCATTGTACATTGTTTGTTCCCGCCGCTTGTACCGACAAACTGCAGCCGCTAGATATCTCTGTAAATAGGGAATACAAGGAAAGTTTAAAGGCTTAATTTCATGATTGGTATGCCCGTGAAGTAGTTACACACTTAGATAAATTGGAAGATGAGACCGGTTCTATTGATTCTATGAACGTTTCTGTTGATTTGAAACTGTCTACTCTAAAACCACTGCATGCAAAATGGCTGATAAACACACATGAAACGATGCGCGATAGATCTGACATTATACAGATAGGATTTAGGAAAGCTGGATTATTATAAAAACCTGTGTAATTGTGATATTATAAAGTTTTCTTGAACATGATTTTAATGTCTAGTTTTAACCTTTTTTTAACATTGTCAGACGTTTTTAGCAACAATTTTATCTAGTGACGACTTGATAACTTTCAACTTATTCGTATACTGAATCGATCAGTTTTACATCGGGATTTTATATATTTTAATACTGGAATTTTAATGTAATAAGTTAATTTTGAATATTAATAAATATGAGATTAAAGATGGACATTTTGAACATACTGAGTATTAGTCTGTCGTATAACCGGAAGTAGCGTACACACATACCCATGGTATCTATACGTAGGTAAGTATCCAATCTTATTTTGTTCTTATCTGTTGTGGTTAATTATTCGTCGTGGTCGTAAATTCGTGGACAATGCTATCCACGAAAATTGATCCCCAGCGAAAATTAATGATTTCACAGTAAAACATAAATTGACCTCAAATTAGTGCTATAATTGTATAATAAAACGTATTTCCAGGAATGTCATTAGGTAAAAGATCGGGTGCTGTTTGATCCACAAAGCTACCCGAATCCATAATGGATACTTGACTACCCTTATAGTATTAGATTTGAGTTTTATTTTAGCACACTGTAGCTGCAGTTGCTCCAATGTAACACATTTATCAGAAGTCTCATGTTCTAACTTTTTCTGTTTGCCTTGGAATCTTCGTTCTAGAATCAAGTATCATGTTAATATCGTCGCTTTCTTTAGTTACGTTGGTCAATTTCCTCCTTTTCAATTTGGTTGCATCTTTTTGGGGTAATGTTTCTTTTGTTGTCGGGAAACAGAGCATTTGTAATTTGTGACTTGCACTTTGATCACTAAATACACATCGACAACTTAAATCTCTGTTATCAATTTTTTCCAGGTGTATCTGTAATTAGTTGATGGATTTTCAATGTTTTTGGATAGATTTCTGCTTCATTTTTATGGATATAATACAATTTGATTGTTGAGTTTGAATTGCTAAATGCATTAACAAATTCCTGTCCACTCATAATATCTGATCTATAACAAACTTTTAAGTCTGTAGATCGTTTCAATGATCCATCTACTGCATCAGAGCTTCCTTAATCATGTCCTGCCTCATGGAAATTCCAAGATGCACTTTTAAATCCTAAACTGTATATTTTTGTAGAGAATAGAAATAATTGCTTTTTATCCGTACCGAGTTGTGGGTCCGTCACTTAAAAGTTTATATGGTCAACTTTTGGGTGTCAGTGTTTGATATCGTTGAGTATAGGTTCTAAACATGTCCAAATTTCTGACGGGCCCATGCTGCAGGGAATCTGATATCTGATACAGAGCAAAACGATTATGAAGTGTTTTATATTTACCAATATGATAAACCCAAGTATGTAGTGTGATTTGAGTTTTTGATAGTCGAAAGTGAGTTGCTTGTATTTCCTTTTCGATTTTGTAGAAAGTCAAGGTATCGCCTATTATTTGAAATTATTTACAATGGTAACAGCAGGGAATGAAATTTATGGACTCAAATAAAAACATATTTTTGAATAAAAAACGTCTTTGGACTTGTCTAGGTGGCGCAATTAGTTAGGTCGCGGTTCACCCTTATGCTAGGCGAGTTGGTGTCGAAGGGTGTGCGTTCGAGCCCCTATAGTGGCAAAAATATTGTTTTTAAACATATATTTTATATAAACATTCAATATAGGAGAGTTTGTTGTTTATATACTCATAAATAATCAATCATTTATTTACACTTTAGATACATTTAAGTATAGGGAAACAACTTTGACCTGTCTGCTTGACCTTTCATTTAAATATTAATCACGGACCAATTACATCTATGTATAGGGAGCACAGGTGTTTATTTTGTATACATCATGAAATATATTCACCGCTTAGAGTACACCTGTGCTCTGCGTATTTATTAACTTGGATCTTAACGCTACCCATTTATTGGTTGGACCCTCCTATATGAATATACCTAATGAAAGGTCAATATTGTTTGCCTATATGTGTAACTAAAATGATACAAATAATGTAAACGTAAGGCTTTAACAGATAAAAAAGCAGTACATGATAGGCCAATTCAATTTAAAAAGTAGATTCTTCATCCAGGTTGGACAAAAACTTTGGAGTGGGTTGGAGGATTTTATTTTTTATTTTTATACATGTGTTTAACTACCTACACAAGATTTATAAATAAAAACAAAGCAGGAATTGATAACTTGTGAATTTTTAAAATATTTGCTGCATTTTTTTATGAAAATTGTGCAAAAATACACTTGTTGGGGAAAGGTGATTTTCACCTTGTGTAACGAATTAATTCAACGCCATAAAACAGTGCAAAGGAGACATATTTTGTTAAAGAATTACGAGGTTTTTGAAAACTCGACAATTTACGGTTGGGGTTATCTACGATTTATTTTAAATGAAAAGATATTAATATATTCAACGGCATAGAACAGTGCAAAGGGGACAGATTTTGTTAAAGAAATACGAGATTTTTACGGTTGAGGTTATCTACGATTTATTTTCCTTTTAAAAATGCGTGTACCAGGCGTGATGTTTACATTCTCTGTTCTGAGTAATTAAAATCAATATAATATTGAAATATGGGGCGTCAAAAATATAAATTTGAAAATTCCTTTTAACATTACATTGTCGGGACTGAACACTCGATCACAAATACTACTATGTAATCAATTTTTATTCTTGTTTAATAAGGAATTCCAACATAATAGTTCCTAAAGGTACTGCTAACGTTTGTTATATAACGTTGTGGACTGTATTTCAACGTTTGTTCAATTTTCTTATCCCCGATATAGAATTTTCAACATTATCAGTATGTTTGACACGACGACGCCTGTTGACAATGCCAGTATTGGTTTTGATATCACAACGACTGTAACCCGAGGACACTAGTCAGTTTCAAAAGGGAAGGATCTGATGATTTGCATGAGGAAGCAGCCCACGAAGACATTCTTGAATATGTATTCTATTGCAACCTTGTTTAATAAATATTACGCTTTCATTCAATTATGTGTCATTTCTGTTTATAATGCTATAGATATTTTGCTAAGATTTGCTGAGTTTTCGTAACTTTGTCCGACATGTATTTTAATTTCAAAGTATTTACTATAAGGTTAATACATTTTATTTGTAGGAATAGTTAGGGAATCGTTTGCAAAAATAAAGTGGAACGTCCTGCGTATATCCCCGCAAAAAGCAAACAATGCAAAAGACATTGATATAATTTATTTGTCTATAAAAGCAAGTGTAAAACATTCAATCGTTTATTGATGTGTAGACGCAAATCTGAACATTGCATGCAACAACTGCAATATGTGGGGGAAAAACAAACCGATAAACGTTACCAAAATTGACATTTCCTGAAGGAAACGTAGTACGAGTGTATGGGCTGGTTAGACGTATCTAGCGTCAAAAGTATCAAGAATTGCCCTGTTTATTACGACATAATACTAATTCATGTTCGAATCACAATCCAGAAGCAAAGTAAAGAAAGTCTGGTTAGAAACGTGAACTACCAGGGAAGTAAGGGCGGGTGTTCCGAAGAGTAAGCACCTCCTGTTTAGCTAGCTACAACCGCCACGTGTGTAAAAGGTACATGGAACTATAGGACGTCAAATATATTCAAGGCAATCCTGGACACAGACACATCACACTTGTCAACACAATATTTTCAACAAAATATTTTCATTAGCCTTGCGTATTTCCTATATCTTCCAGTTTGATACTTTTTTCATTCATAGTAATATAAATGCCTTTTTCATTCATAGGAATATAAATGCCAAACGACCGCATCACTGCGTTTTAATATTAATATCGGCAATACACATTCCCGGGGAACTATAACCTGGTAACAAAAATGGCAACCCCATGTTCCTAGGAGGTTAATTCTTGTGGTATCGAATGCCTTTGTGTTTGTTGATCAATTCGTTTTCAATTTTACAAAGTCTATCGGAAGTTTTCGTGTGTAAATCGAAAATTTTCAGCAAACATTCACCACTTGAATTTAGAAATAGAATTATTCCAAGGCAAATGGACAATTTAAACATTGAAGATATGTTATTAGGGACATAGTTCAAAATGAAAAAAGAAATAAAAAAATTATTCAGAGAGGATCCGTGTTACGAGGAGTCATCTTGTGAAGTCCAAGAAATGAAGAAAATAGAAAGTTGTTACTGTGACAAATTCTGTTTTATCGGAGATTGCTGTTATAATGCGTTACTAGATGAAACTGTCGTTTACAGGAAAAAGCCTACATTTGAGAATTTTATATGCGTATAAATAGAAAAGACATGGTTTTCGTATTGGATAGTTACTGAATGTCCTTCTACGTATACAAACGAATTGATAATCTCTCAGTGTCATGCTATGACGAATATTCTTAACACATTACCAGATTTTGACGCAAATGGTGTTGCATATGCTAATGCCTACTGTGCATTATGTAATAGTGCTGTACATTATACAATAACATCAATGAATTACACTAATGTATCATATACTTAGTACTAATTACGTAGTTTCTGCATACCCCGATACGGCTAAAATGACGTCATCCATATCACCGACCGCACGTGCCCGGTCGGAAAAGCCGTATCACCGCTGGTCTGATATGAATATCAGACCGGCTACTCGGAACAAATTACTTTATCGTTTCGAAACTCTTCGGACGGCATCCTTAATGTTCATAATGCTTCTTTTCGCCCCTTCACAACACTGGCATGTTTAATGGAGCAACAATTCATGGAAACGTTATTTTTAACAATTATTATGGTGAAAAAAAGAGGAAACCAATCCGTGTAATTGATTCTGATTAAGATTAAATTTAGATCTATAATTGAAAATTATATTTGTTGTAATATGTTTATATAAAAAAGTGTAACTAATAAATTAAGCATATTGCACGTTTTTATGGTCTTCGGTACTACTATACACTTTGGGTGACTTCAGGTGCTAGATCATAGAGACTCGGTAACCACACACAAACAGTCAGATGAAAATGACACTAGTTGACCCAGTAAATACTCTGCCTTCTTCATATCGAGTGTCTGTCAAGGAAGCAGTTCATGTATCTTAAAGTATGTTTTAACGGGGGGGGGGGGGGGTTGACTCACGACCTCCCACACTTGAACCAAACACTACCACTGAGCCACCAAGGTGGTTAATGACGAAGTATTTTTGCTATGTGTGAAATTATATTGATATATATTTTACTTTGCTGGTATTCATGACTGACTAGATGAACAAGGAGTTTGACATTAATTTCACATCAGTCATGAAAGATTGAGAAAACCAGAGTAGCAAGAAACCCCGTACACAACAGTTATATTATTTCAAAAGTAACTATCTTGTAAGTTCAAGTCGGTCAATTTTGTCATTTTCAGTGTCTGTTATCGACATGTATTTGTTCTACATGGTGAAAGTTTAAGTATATGATAAACAGAATAAAACATGATGAAATCCATATCACATACCATATCAGACCTCGACCAATATCAAACCTCGGGCTAAAGCCCTCGTTCTGATATGGCATATGATATTGATTTCAACATGTATTATTCTCTATATATTTTGTTCGTCGGTGTATTCTGCATACGCAACATGTTCGTCATTTGAATACGAAAAAAACATGTAGAAACTCCTGTAAACTTTTCATTTCGACATTGCATCAATGTGTACAGGGAAAATACAACTAATTAAGCTTGCAAGATTTATCAGGGTTCTCTAACAACATGTTATAACAAATTTATTGTAAAAAATTATTTTTTGCATGAAAAATGCACCTTTAAACGATGTTTAAAAATACCATTACTTAATACACGGATACCACCGTTTTATAAGTTATATCCTTTGACCGTTTTGTTCCGCTTCTAGCCTCCAAAAGTAACGCATGACGCTAACCAGTGCAATGAAAAAGAGGTTTTTAACGCTTCAACAGTAAGTTGCATATATTTTGTACTTTTGAATTTTTCTCATTATCTTGACTTCACAAGACTCCTCGTAACACGGATCCTCTCTGAATAATCTTTTTATTTCTCTTTTCATTTTGAACTTTCTCCCTAATAACATATCTTTAACGTTTAAATTGTCCATTTGCCTTGGAATAATTCTATTTCTAAATTCAAGTCAATCTTTGTTGGTGATTAAACTTTACGCCAACGGAATAGTAAATAGAACTAAAACAACAAACATATTGTATGTCATAGAGAAATATCTAATGAACATAGAATATCCATAGTGGGTGGGTATATATATAACTTACCGTCTTTATATATATATATATATAGATCACTTGGTTCGTGATAAGCAGTTGTTCACCATAGAAACAAATATTGTATTTTATGCTTCTAAGAGAATGCGCGCATACGTTTAAAACCTTTATCATATTACATATTTTAATTTCAGACTCAATGGGAAACGTTCATGTCATTAGGAAACAAAACTCTACTATGCTGTGTCGGTATTTGGTATTTTATCACTGTTCAGGCAAATTTCCTTTGATATCATCTGTACAATAACTCCCGATACCCTTCACAAAGGGGAGGTCTTTATGACGTAATCAATACCCAATTACTTGCAATATCGGGAACATATTGCATTGTTTGATGCATTGGAAGGTATTGTGAAAGACGTCAAAGGTAACATAATACGAAGGGAGGTAAAAAAAATCATAGAACGGGGTATATATTGCTGCAACAAACCATACATTTTATTATTATTTTTCAATATAGTCCCCATTTACCCCAATGCACATAGCCCACTTTTCTTTCAGACTGTCTAAACCTTTGAAATAGAAGTCTTCGGATTGGTCCTGAAACCATGCCTCTGTGGCAGCTTTAAGTCTATCATCATCAGGAGATCTGATTCTCCGTCAATGGGATTTCAGATTTCTAAATAGGAAATAATCACTGGGTGCAAAATCGGAACTGTAGGGTGGGTGATTAAGTTGTTCGAACTTGCATTTACGAATCGCTGCTTGTGCAATCCTTGACTTGTACACAGGAGCATTGTCGTGAAGAAGCAATACCACTCGGATCAGCTTTCCCCTCCTTTTTAATTTAATAGAAGCTTTCAGCTGCTTCATTAGATCAGCATAGTAAGCCCCAGTGATAGAGGTTCCATCAGGTTTATAATTGATTAACAGAACACCCTTAGAATTCCAAAACACAGTGGCCATGACTTTGTCAGCTGATGGTTGGGTTTTGAATTTCTATGGTGGGGGTAAGCCAGGATGCTTCTATTGCATGGACTCTTTTTTGGTTTCTGAGTCCCAATGATGAATCCATGTTTCATCACCAGTTACTAAACGTAAATGAAAGCTCTCCAGGTTATCATTATAAATGGTAAGAAACTCCCGACTTGACTGGAATCTTTGGAAGCGACACTGCACATAAAGGTTTCTGGTGACCCATCTTGCGGATACTTTTGACATCCCAAGATGCTCGTGGATAACGGTGTATACACTTCCATGTGAAATGTCACACTCCCTAGCTATGTCATCAATCCTAATTCGACGCTCATTCATGAAGAGGGTATCCACAGACGTGACAATTTCCTTTGTGATGGCATCTGCTGGCCGACCAGACCGTGGGTCATCCTTCAGTGAGGTGCGCCCACGTTTAAATTCAGCTGAACATTTTACCACTGTCACCATACACCTCGGATATTCGCCGGTGAATTTCTTTGGCATTTGATCCCTGTACTGTGTGGAACTTTATTACTGCCCTAAACCCAACATTTTGATTTTCCATCATTGCTTGATGGTCACCAACTTTGAATGCTTTTGAGAATTACACAAATATGTTGTGACAGATAAACTTTAAAATGACGGAATGTTGTGTTGTCTAAATAAGTAAAAAAAAAAGTGTTTTACGCTTGGCTGAATACGCTGTTCTATGAACTTTCTGACTTCCCCTCGTAGGATGGCAATTCGGTTTTCGTAAAAAAAAAAAAACAAATCGATGAATTCTGTGTTTGAAATTTAATCAACATTTTAATTGGTCAGTTAACTTGCAAGCAGCTCATGTAAAATGGAAATATCTTCTATATATTTCGTTTTTGCTGTTACATATGTAGCCAATTGTTAAATAATTGATTCGTAACACTTCAGCCGGTTTTAAGTCATTTTATTGTTCTTTTAAATAGATCCTAAAATATACAAATTATGAAACAGACTTTAGTTACACTCTCACACACAATGCAAACAAAACAATATTCTCTTTCTCTATCAATTATAGTGCATTTCAAAATGTATCTATTTATAGTCTTTCAGAAAAATGAAGATTAAAACAATTTACCATTTCAACCATGATTTTTAAACCATTTGAAATATAAAACTTTATAATTAATAACAAAAACAACTCAATTCATCCATACTGCACTTAGAAAATGATAATTACCAAAAACAAATATATAAAAGTATTTATGAAAAAGTTTAGCATTTTTCATGCATTTAAATATAATACACTTACTCCCTCAATGGGATGGAGATCCCTGGATTTTTGTATATATGCTTGTACAATTTATGGTGTTTTCTGGAGTTGAAAAATATCAACCTGATATCTTATGGGCTTGGTCAGGAATATAAACATTTTGCTAATTTAATAAAATATTTATAGCTTTGTTATAAACTAAAGTCTTAGAATAATATATTTTTATCAATACTTTGATTAAGAACTGAACACATTTATTTGAATTTCATTAAAATTCAAATACTGAAACCAAACTAGGAAATATCATTTTTAAAGAGATTTTATATATTGTTTTATGATTAAAATTACATTTATGAAGTAAAGATAGAGTTAAAAGTTAAATAATGTCTTACCAGTTTATTGGTTTATCCTATTTGGCAATTATTTTAAAGATTTTTTTTTAAAAGTCTAAACTGAGAATTTATGTCCTACACCCAGCAATGTCCTTGGTGTTCTGCCAGAGTGTCGGAACTTCGCAGTATAAAACAATACAGTCACCTGAAACCAGTCAGTCCAGTCTAAAAATACATTAACCATAAGTCATATGACACACAGCACATGTACCAATACATTACATAAACATTACATCACCAAAGTAGACAATACTGGACACAGACAAGTTACACAACAGGACAGATACACAGTAAGGATGATAATAAAATATTGTAAACTGGAATACTGGACTGAAAAAGCCTAGGCTTATCAAGGCCCTCAAAAAGTTTTATGGCCGCCATCACAGTATTGTTGATAAGTTTGATGTCTCTGTGTCCAGTATTGCCTTGGATATATTTGACGTCTCATAGTTCCATGTTCCTTTCACACAATTTTGATTACACACGTGACGGGTGTAGCTAGCTAAACAGGAGGTTCTTACCCTTCCGGAGCACCCAGCCTCACTTCCCTGGTGGAAGTTCACGTGTCTAACCTAACTTGTCAGTTCCAAAGTTTTTACTTTGCTTCTGGATTGTGATTCGGAAATGGATTAGTATGTTTGTTTTTGATGTAAACTGGTTTCTGAAAAAGAAATAAATAAATTTAATTAAATCTTAATTAAATTAAATATAAGACTAACTAAAGCTAAAGTATTTGCAGAATACTAGCATTTGCCACACATATACAAAGATCAAACACAAATATACGGGTTCATGCAAAAATTACATTTCCTAAGCATTAATTGCCTAGTAATTAATTAACCTTTGTAACCTAGCAACTAAAGTTTAAACGTGAACTTTCACGAGTGAAATCCAGAAGCTTTGGAAGAGTAAGCACCTAGTGTAAATGATCGCTGTTACATACTGTACGTCCAAATTGTAGTAAAAAAACAACTTAGCTCGTACTCACTGAATGTTTTTCTATCTATGTGGTATACTGGATATTAAGACGCAAGTGTGACTAATTAAGCAAATACGCTGTATATTATAATAAACAATAAAAGTTTTAAAATATGTTTTTAGGATTACGTTAATTTCCTAATTGAGAAATATAAAGCGATCTCTGGAGAAATAAACTCCAACACAGTAAAAACTGTTGGCAGCATAATTATTGTCGCTATTGTAAAATACAATTTTCATCAACTACTAGTATATAATGATTGATAGATCGATTGATAGAATGGGGTTTTACGCCAGTCATATATTTTACGAGACGTCAAATGCTATAGGTGACTTGAGTGAACATTTGACCTTTGCAGTGCAACTCACGACAATATGCATCATAGGGGTTTTTACGTGCCATGGTACCTCGGTTTCTAAGATCTCTTCCGAAGTACTCCGCGACTTTAAATTTTAAACAGAGTGCTTGGCGAAAGAACAGTCACTACAGAAGTGTTTGTCAGACTCGTCGGGTTTCGAATGCACAAACTCCCACATACGGAGCGATCACTCTATCACTGAGCTTCCTTAGTAGTATTTACATAATAGACATTCCCCATGGACATTATGATATTTGTACATCGATTAATGTAATTAATATTTGTAATGCGACAAAGAGCAATTTCCAATATTATTTGTACAGAATAATATTTTTATCCAGCCGATAAACTAGTTTTTTTACAGAGAATTATTTTGGGAAGGTCGCAACCTGAAGAACAAGGGACTGATGAGGGACCGGACACTATTAGGGAACCAGGCTCTATTCGGATGCCAGACTGACATAGGAAGAAAACTTGTGCTTTATCAAATTGTTTTAATGTTATTACAACTTTCGTTCTCGTTAGCCACTGGTTATTGTTACGAACATGTTCCAAACGAAGGTAATAGACAATATGCTCTTACTACATTTTTGTACGTCTATTTTTATAATTTCAACATCTTAAAAATTAATTGTCACAATAATTTGTTTTGATGTTGTAGCACTTGAAAGGCCGGCATAAAATTCTTCAGCAGTAGTGCTGGTCAAACAATGTGAACAATTAAACATGTTCAAATGAGCAAAATAGAAGGACCAAAACTTATTTTACCAAATCCACCTAAGGCAATGAATTACACAAATAAATGTTTTGGAATTTTAAAATTTTTAAAATTTACGAAGCAAATAATTTCAATTAACAAAGTTTATCATGCTTATGGTAAGAACATATATACCAATACATATCAAATTCATAATCCTAAAGCAAAGTAAAACTTTCAAAAGAAAATTTAAGTAAAACATGGGCTCTACTATCATGCTTGCTTACAGTATCTCAGTGTATCTAGGTATTACATTATCTGGCACCTCGTGACATTTAGTTTGATGTTTATACTTAACTATAGGACTTAGAGGATGTATCCATCAAGGACACTTTATACCGCTTAATGCTGCTATGCAAATTAACTGCGAGGATTGTACATGTTCAGAAGATGGACGTTTGGGTTGCTGTCGGTAAGATTGATATAAACGAAGCAATTTTCATATCATAAATATATTGTAGTTTTGATATATAAATTCATTCTCCAAAATTTTGCTCTTTTTGTAAACCAAACGGAACCACACCATAAAATTTTTAACAACTGGCCAGTTAGTTAAACACGAGAACTTCCACCAAAGAAATAAGGACGTATGCTATATCATTTGTCCATTTGTTCCCAAACAGCGCCGATTTTCTGCGTATTTAGATATTTTCTGTCGACATTGCATTATCTTGTATATCTGATTAATTAAGTGATACAATGTGAGGATCGATACTTGCCATGTTAGTCCAGTAATTCTATAATACAAAATAGCGTCAAGTGTCAAAGTAATTGCAACAAAAATATTTTTATGTGATTGTTTTTTTTCAGTAAAGGTGTTAATATTCACAATAAAATCCATAACAATTTCAATTCAGTAGAACTTTTGCCAAATGTTGCCAATAGCATTTTCTATAGCAACTGTACTGCGAGCCTAAATGTCACACAGTAATTTCGAAATCTTCAAAGTATTTTCTGCTGCTATATGAGGAACAGGCACGAAACCATACGCATAGACTTAAAATCAATCATATAAGACAATTTTGAAAGCAATATGTATAAGGAATGTAAAAAAAATTATTTTGTTGAATGTCTTTGCAAATCCTTAATAAGGGAATGAATGGAAAAAATAAGAAAAATGAATTAACCTCATATATATTTTAACATGCATAAAAAATGATTAAATAAAACCAACATTTTTTATATACTTCATACAGCATTAACCTGAATATTCTGTAATTCTTCTTTACTAGAAATATTAGGTCGTGTCAGAAATGCATCTGAATTAAAACGAGCTGATCATTTCACTTTAAAAACACACAGAAATGTTAAATTAATTAAAAAAAACATTAAACACTGATTGACTCTAGTGTTTTGCCGCACAATGCCCTTAAATAACAAAGAACATATTATAATGGAACTAAAACCCCGCCTGTTTTACAGGAGTTATCTCCTGTGTCTTTAGAAACGCCAACAATAAACTAAAATGTCTCAGAAACTGCTTTCCTCTTATTAGATTTTTCACTATGAACATTTTATGCATCAAAGAGGATATTAGTAACAATATACTTTGTTAGAGGTCAAACTGTGGACTGACTAGGCTATACTATGTCTTGTAAAAAAATCGAATATATAAACATTACTAGTAATTCTTTTTCAAAACCTAAAACAGTCTCTTGGGTTTGAATATTGTACATCACAAATACGCGTCAACGTCCAAGTAATTACGACAATTAAACAAGCTGATTACAAATAAATTGTTGACCCAGGGATACTGCAAGCCCAGGCTTACAAGGGCCATCATCAATGTATTGTTTATAAATTTTGATGTATCTGTCTCCAGGATTGTCCTTGATATATTTCATATCCAATAGTTCCATGTTCAATTCAATCAATTTTCATTACACACTTGGCGGGTGTAGCTAGCCAAACAAGAGGTGCCTAGTCTTCAGAGCACCCAGTAGTCTCACTTCGCTGATGAAAGTTCATGTGTTTGCCTAATTTGTCAAGTTTCAAAGTTTTTTCATTGCTTCTGGGTTCTGGATTGGTATGTTTGTTTTTGAATAATAAATGTGATGTTGAACGTAAAACCTCATAAAAGAAGGTTATGAAAATGAGTAATGTAATACTACCCTAACGTTGACAAACAATAATTTAAAATTGTATTGAAAGTATAAAATAAAACGGGTCGCACACAGTGGAACGAAATTCTTTGTACCGGAAAATCCGAGAATGTGTAAGTGCACACACTCTCTCTCTCTCTCTCTCTCTCTCTCTCTCTCTCTCTCAAAGTAATAGCTAGATTATTGTTTTGATCCGAATACATTGTTATCCACCGGGGAATGACGCTGGGTGTTCCGAAAGTTTAAAGAATATTGAATTATTGGGCATCATGTTTGTCCAGGATAATTTTAGTTCAATGGAACTGAAATTTTAGGATGTATACAGCAAGGATATTAAACAAAACAAGGCCTATATACTAACTATATACAGAATAAAGAGATGATATTATTACTTTATAATTTCTTAAGACTCGGTCGTGTTAAAACAGTGCTCTACTTAATCTTTGTGGACATTTTCATGTTCACGAGTATTTTCAGAAAACTGCATAAATCTTGAACAATACTTTGGTATACAGACAAATAACATTGACGAGTCAGCTTGACCTTTGATTTAGATATTTGTTATAGACGAGTATTTACATATAGAAACACAACTATTAACTCGTATACAAATCACTTAAGACACACATTGTCTAAGTATCAACTGCGAATCCTAACACTAACCATGTATTTGGTTGATTATATTACATGAAACATACCTAATGAAAGGTCAAGCGGTAAGGTCAATGTTACACATAAAAAGATCATGTTATAAAATATTTGTTTTTTGTTTTCATCCGCAGTGTTGGAGGAACAATGCGTGTGCCTGATACATGTATGGTAGTATACGATGGTTGTTATCCAACTGCTGTTTTACGGAGTGACCAAGGACAACCATGTAACGGACATGTTAGTATGATTGGTTAATATACCGCTTGAATATATGTGTAGCGTATGTGACCACTGAATTGCTCCGCGTTTTCAAAACATTTGATAGAGTGTTTTTTCCATTTACATGACAATCTATTATATAATTTAGCAACAATACCACAGTAGCAGGTGAAACTAGTGATATTTTTCATTTGCTTTCTAAATGTTAATAATATTTTTTTTTTTATTATTATTTTTAATGACACATTACATGCTATAATCATACAACAAAAAGAGCATAGTATACAAATACTAACAGAAAGACAAATAAAGACATTTCTTAACACAGTTACATGTTTTATATATAAAGGGAGATAATTCACATATTTTGGGTGCTTATCAGGTTATATTAATTAATTCCACATATGTATATGGTAGAAATAATGCCTTCTACATATCTAATGGTAGTCTTTAATATTTATTATGTAAAAAATAAAATTGGATACACAAATGGTTAATTGCTTATTTCCTTTTAAGGAAATCCTAAAGAATTTTAAAGGTCATTTGGGGAGGGAGGAGAACAGTTATATCTTAAAACAAATTCATCCAGTGCTTCCAATATTTATCGTATTCTTGCCATTTACAGTTCTTAAACATAATATATTTTTCAATGAAAAAATATTCTTGCAAGTAGTTTTGTAAACTAAGTATGTGAACCTCTGATTTTTTCAATTTCATTTTAAAAATATAGTACTTAGTGTGTAAAATTATGAAGTTAATAACTTTATTTGCTTTTAATGACATGGTTTTTCCAAACAGGATTGATAGTAGATCAAGGTTTAGGTCAATTTGTAATATATTTAGTATCCAGGTTTGTAAATCATTCCATAGAGTATGTACCTTTGGGCAATAATAGAACATATGCTCTATAGATTCCTCTATATTCTTACATTGATTACAGGTTTTATCTGAAAAAATAGTTTTATATGTTAAATAGGAATTTGTTTCAATTATTCTATGTAAAATCTTGAACTGAAACCACTGAATTGTAGTATTTTGTGTTGTTTTGAATGGAAGTAAATATATGTTTGACCATTTCTGGTTAGCAATGTAAATACCTTGATCAGACCATTTAGATTGACTAGTTGGTGTTTCTATTTTACTTTTGGCAAGAATATGATAAATATCTCTGCATCCTTTTGGAGATTTTATTAGAATTTTAAGATTTGGTGGTATATGGCAATCAAAATAGCTGTTATTTAAGCTATTGTAGTCAAAATTACATTTCTTTAGATAACATCTAACAGTGGTAATCAAACTGTTAAACTCCAAAAAATTTGTGTTTAAGTTGTAAACATTTAAAAAAGAATCATAACAATATAAAATACCTTTCTCGTCAAACAGATCTGAAATAATTCTAATGCCATTATTAAAGTAATGCTTATAGAAAATAGTGTGTTTATCAATCATAATATCTCTATTATACCAGATTTGAGCATTTAGAATATCACTATCACTAAGAGGGGTAGTTTTATGAGTAAAAAAGTTCCAGCTTTGAACACATCTAACCAAAATTTATTATTCAGATTATCTGTAAGTTCTGAGATATATTCTGGACCTAATTTGAAGATGTTATCTAGTTTACCATTACAAATAGTTTCTAATAATCTGTACCATTTTGTATTTGTATATAAAAATCTTCTGATCCATGACACTTTTAGAGATTTCAAAAATAAATCTAATTAATCATTTTTACACCCCCTTCTTCATAGTTTTGTATCATTACATTTCTCTTTATTCTATCCACCTTTGACTGCCATATAAACTGAAACAGTGTTGAGTTTAAATCATCTACAAATTTAGAGGAAGGGTTTGGCAGACATAAAAGTAAGAATGTTAATTTAGATAAAATGAGGGATTTAAGGATTGTGATTCTTCCTAGAACTGTGAGATTTCTTCTATTCCAAGATTTGATCAGTTTGTTTATTTCTAAAAGCTTATTATCATAATTCAGTGATTCAATTTCACTTATGGTTACAGAAAAATTAATTCCAAGCAATGTGAATTCTTGTGAACCCCAATTTAATTTCCATTTTGAATGGTGGAAAACTTCCTTTGAAAATTTTTGCTACCTATCCAGATAACTTGTGTTTTTGAAAAGTTAATTTTCAAGCCTGAAATTTTGGCATAATAATCAAGAACATTTAGTGAAGAGTAAAGAGATTTGGCAGAACCATCTAAAAGAAGAGAAGTATCGTCAGCATATTGCGATATTTTGTAAATTTCTTTGTCAATACAAATACCTTTTATATCTTTGTTATTTCTAATATAGATACCTAATATTTCTGCACATAGAAGAAAAATGTATGGACTCAATGGGTCACCTTGTCTACACCCCTGCCTATTGCAAAGAAGTTGGATAAAAAACCACTTTGGGTTACTGATGATGATATATTATTGTAGAAAGTATTTACCCAGTGTTTTATAGAGTGACCAAAATTAAAGAAATCTAATACTTGTGAAATAAAATTCCATGATATAGAATCAAAAGCTTTCTCAAAATCTATTAGAAGTAACATACCAGGTATATTTTTATCTTCAACATATTTCATGATATCGTATATTAAACGTACATTTTCTCCAATGTATCTACCTTTTATAAAACCTGTTTGATCTGGGTGGATCAATTTGTCTAACACTGTTTTCATTCTTTCTGCGATACAACCAGATGCAATTTTATAAGAAGTGTTCAAAAGACTAATAGGGCGCCAGTTTTTTAAATATTGCTTGGGCTTGTCTCCCTTAGGTATACAACTTATCACCCCTCTCTTTTGTGTAATTGAGAGTTCCCCACATGCATAGCCATAATTTAAAGAACGTATTACAAAGTGCCCCAAATCTATCCAAAAAAACTTATAAAATTCAGTGGTGTAGCCATCTGTGCCAGGACTTTTGTTATTTTTCATTTTCTTAAGGTATGATAATGTTTCTTGATATGTTAGTTCTCCATTTAGACTATTTGACTGTTCTTCACTTAATTTTGGAATATTGTAGTTTTTTAAGTCTTCAGACCAATTTTCACTGATATTTTCTGAATGGCTAGAGTACAAGTTACTATAGAATTTTTCTACTTCTGATAATATTTCAGCTTGATTAGTAATAAACTTTCCATCTCCTCTGTCAATTTTGGGTATTATTTTATTTATAAAATTTCTATTTTCAAGGTTACAAAAATATTGAGATGGTTTCTCTCCTTCGTCAATCCATTTAGCTTTTGAACGTAGGACATTTCCTCTCATTTTTTCTTCTCTAATTTTTATAAGTTCAGTTTTTTTAGATTGTAGTATGTCTTGATTTGGTAGGGCATTATTATTTTCTAAGGAGTCTATTTCTTTCACTAGCTTATCAATAGTTTTATTTCTACTTTTCTTAATAAAAGACGAATATGAGATGGTTTTACCTCTTATCTCCATGAGCAAGGTTTCAAAGAAAAGTTGATCATTAATTGTAAATTTTATTTCTGAGTTAGGAATTTTGTCAATATTTTCTAGATTGTAAATAGGAAGGGAGTACTGTTTTTTAACTTCGTTAATAAGGTTTTTGATGTTATTTACATACAACTTATCTTTCAATAATGAATTATTAAATTTCCAAAGACCCTTTCCACGTTTGAATTCATTTAATTTAACAGATAGCACAACAGCAGAATGATCAGTTCTGTAACCAGATTCGACATTGCATTGTTCGAGACTTGGCATAAAATTGGAAGATACTAAGAAAAAATCAAGACGAGCTTGTTTGACAGGAGTTTTCTTTCTCCAAGTATAACGTTTTAAATAGGGATGGAATTGTCTAAAGGGATCTATTAATGAGAGCTCTTCTATAATTTCTTTTATTTTTTTGGTGGCATTTGGGTTGTTATGATGTTTATAGTTGTAAGTGTCTAGTTTTTGATCTAGTACTAAGTTAAAATCACCACAAACAATAAGGGTTTCATTAAAAGTTTCTAATACATGAAATATTTCATCATAGAAGCAGGGATTATCTTCGTTTGGACCATAAAGTGTTAATAAAGTTACATTTTTATCGTTAAATGAGAGGTTTAAACCCAAATAATTACCTCTTGGGCATTTCTTAATGTCATGAACTTTATAATCAAAGTTGTTCCTGAAGAGAATGGCTACACCTCTAGAGTTTGATTTGTAAGAGCTAAAGTAACAATCAGAGCCCCATTGAGTCCTTACATAGTTTTCTATTTCTGGAACAAAATGTGTATCCTGTAGACAGCATATGTTATATTGTTTGCTATGTAAAAAACTAAAAACGTCTCTTCTTTTCTTGTTATCACCCAGACCCTGACAGTTTATTGTAACAATTTTTATATCACACATATTCTGTTTACCAATATACAGAAATGCAAGTAAAAAAGTTGATGATATAACATGTTTGTGTCAATTTTGTATATAGAACACACGGACAAGGGAAAAGGACAAATACAAAGAAGGACAGGACAAACATAAAACGGACATGGCGAATGAAACTTACGTATGATAGGTATTGTTGGGTTATGGTCTCTGGAAAGTCAAGGGCATCTAAAATATAGGTTCATATTCAATGTGATCTGGCGAAAAAAGTCAAACGGAAGACACGTTAATTAAATAATACTTTACAAGAAAAAGATATGGACTGGAATAGGACCGGAAATTTCTCTCCAAGGTTTGGTTGCAGTATTTTGAAAAGTATGGCTAAAATATTCCGACAGAGTGCATACCAACACGGAAGAGTCTATATAATATTAAAAAGGGACCGTATATAAAGGCTATTTTAACAAATGAACGCGTAGGCGCGAACACACGCATACCACAACAAAGTATTACTATACCAGACTACCCGGCTTTCTGTATTAGACCTGTAAATAGTATAAAAATAGACTCGACCGTGCTTATAAACACTCCGCCAAACACATCACGTACACATCGGAGTACAGAAATAACACGATATGTTTGGGAACTGCAGTATGACTGTATAACAAATAATTTTTTAAAAAGAACATGGTGACAGTATTCCGAAAAGACGTGAATGTACAATTAGTGTACATGATCAGAATTTGTCGAAATATATACAATGGGAAATACAGCATTGTTATACCACAAATACTTAACTATAAAGTTGGGTATACGGATGATAGTATTCTTAAAATATCAAAGTTTTATCTATATACATCTATTTACATCATTTTACATTACAGATCTGTCGAAAAGTCTAAAATTGAGGTAACGAAAAGAATATCCAAACTGGCTGTCAGTAGGTGAAACATGGATAGCTAGTTTTAGAAAAGCTTTTGAGAGGTAGAAAAAACTGTTTAAAAGCTTTCGGAATATAGCTGATAGGGGGATTAGCTGAACTAACCGTTTCGGTACTAATTTGTATTAACCTTTCGACAGACCTGCAATGTATAGAGGTCGACTACATAATATATCTAGTATCTTAGTATCGTGTCACACTCAATACATAAATAATCGGAAAATGTTTAACAGTAAATTTGTTACTAAAAGTCTGTTTACAACCAATTAGTCTCTTGGTTTTTGTCCCTTTTCATGGGGTTAACGTGTGAATAAAAATCATAGCTTTTTGCATTGTGAAAACAAGCCTATGCCGTAACGTGGCCTGTTGTAGCCGATGTCTAATCTGCTCTCTTTACTTCATATTAAAACTTTTTAATGTCCCCTTCGATGTCGCTATGTAAATTATTTTAGCGCCATTTTCCTAACCTTTGCGGCGATACCAAAAACAGGAGTGTGAGGGTTTTTCATATGCTAATCAGTTTCTGTTACGGGTCATTTACACAATCTTCGATTCTACGAAGATAGTCACCCCCAACCACGTGTATATATTGATATCACAACCAGTTTTTCTGAAACTTTTTTTGAGTTAATGTCTCTAAAAATCTACACAGTTGTTGATTTATCCTTATTATTTAATTCATATTTTCTGCTACAACGATCAGAAATATTTGTAACATACGCCTCTAATTATAACCCCGTTACCAAATTGCTAAAGTCAAAGCTAGTTGACCGACTTTTACAACACGTGTACACCCGATCATGAATACGGTAGTTCTTGCCAACCACCAAGTAGATTTGACAAAGTTCTTGCATCTTTCTAATCATCCGTACACACGATTTATAAGTTTAATTAGTTACCATAATTTACCTTTAAAAATAATAAAATGGTACAGAGAGAGAGAGAGAGAGAGGACATTGTCTCAAGAAATGATTTGCATGTGAATTGTTTTAAGTTTGTCAAGGTTAAGTATCACCTTTCTTAAATGAATTTCAGTAAGAATTATGGTACAACGAGAGAGAGAGAGAGAGAAAACGTTGTCTCAAATAATAATTTGCACGCGAATTGTGACAAGAATGCTATTTCGTACAAAAATCTTGTAAACAAAAATTTTTAGTACATGACATACTCGTACGTGCAGCATTATAACAGCATATGTATATTAAAAACTATTGATAAATTTAAACAATTTTGAGTAATTTTATAAACAAATTTATGAAAACAATATCCGTCCTTGTCAATCATGTGTATAGGTAAACAACTTTGACCTGTCCGCTTGACCTTTCATTTAAATATTTAACACGGGCCAAGTGCATCTGTGTATAGGGAGCATAGGTGTATATATGTATACATCGTGAGATAAAATCAACTCATAGAGTAAACCTGTGCACTGTGTATGTATTAACTTGGATCTTAACACTACCCATGTATTGGGTGGATCCTCCTATATGAATATTCCCAATGAAAGGTCAAGCGGACAGGTCAATGTTGTTTGCCTATAGTGTTGCGTATCAACATATTGTCGATAAGTATTTCTTATGCAAATTAGCTCAGCATTTCCCTGTCCGAAATGGTATCGACCGAAATGTAGGACTTAGACAAAATAGCCGTTGCTCAAAATTGACCAAAATTTACGGAGTATGGAGCAAAACTGAGAAAAGTTTAAGAATAGAAATATTAAAAATTAATTACGGCATGAATTGTATAATAAATGTACGATTTTACTTTTAAAATAAAAAGTTTCGTTTTAGAGAATTTTACGAAAGACCGAGAGACTAAAGGATCGTAAATGGACTTTAAGTTCGTGGGAAAAAATACTTCATGATCGGAAATATTACAGTTTCGTTGCTAAATCGCGCACTAGATCCTCCATAATGTTAAAACGTTTCGGGCCGATGTGTTTGGTGAACTTGCGCGTAATAACATAAGTAATGTCAATAATATTGTTTTGTGTCATACATTGTAGGAGTTTTCTTCCGGCGCCGTGTTCCCCGTCATCGTGATATCCCTCGTGTAGTTTACCATCTCTGTCTCTGAATCTATAGACGAGTATGCGATGATGCGCGCGGACCGCCTCTGGATCACATGCGATTTTTTTATACATATTGCGGACACTGTTGACTGTATTACATCGCGTTGCATAACCTGTAAATTGGTTTCCAGCTTCTGTAGTGCTTGACGTTTCAACTGTAATGTTATCTAAAACCGTTTGTTCTTCTTGTCCGACTGACAAAATATCTTCAGCTCGGATCATTGGTATTTTTTACCGGTAAACACTTCCGTTATTGAAGATAATTTTGTCTTTAACAATTCGTGTTTGCACATTTTGCTGTGTGTAGTTTTCGCGAACTTTGACCAGTTTTTTCCTTTGCTCAACAACTGGGACTGGGGATTGTGGTGTAATATAGAAGGGCAGTTCAACTTTCTGTTCTTTCTTTTGCTTTTGCGCTGCCAGAATATCGTCTTTCTGCGTACGATTAACAAGTCGGCCAGTGATGGAGCGTGGTTTTCCTCCAGTTTTATTGTAAGGACCGTTACGGTGTATATTAACAAAATCTACATTTATATCAAAAAGTTCTTTCAGGAGTTTTGGGATGTCAACTTTCAGGTTTTCCCACCGATTTTCCGCCAAGTTGTGTATTAAAATGTTGTCTCGCATTGAACGACCTTTCAAGTCAAGTATTTCGGAAGCTTGTTCCGTTACCTTGCGATCCAAATTGATAACAACTGATTTTAGGAGTTCTATTTCTCTTACAAGTTCAGAATTTGTACGTTTTAGAGAGACAATTTCTGAAGCATTATCTTCAGACTGCTGTGCAATATAATGTACTTTACAATCAAGGCCATCCTTTGCCCAAACATCTGCCTTTAATTCATCCACAGTATATTTAAGCTGGTCATATTGGACTAATCGTGTGTTAATTTCGCGTAAACTGTCCTGTATACCAGGTAAAGTACTTAAAGCGTTACTTACTTCTACCGGTAACATATTACCTTGTACTGATGATGAGTACTTTTCACGATTTGGTTTTGTAGTTTGTTTATGTCCTTCAAAGTTCATATTTTGTGAAAATCTCACTAAAAATCTAAAATAGCAGATTCCTGAAGTAATATGTTAAATCCTGATGCCAAAATTGTCTTTAGTTTCGCCTTTTTTCGCCCTAAATTTGACTTTTTACAGAGACCCAAAAAACACCGTCTACACTGCTGACATTCGCTCAGGACCTGTCAATATGTTAATAATATTAGTTGTACACAACAGTTAAGGTAATACTAGTTTCAGGTGTTGCATCATGACATTAATACTGTAGATCACTTATTTTTCGGGGGTACAAAATTTTTGGCCAAAAATACTTTGACTTTATTAGCGAATATTTGAATAAACGTCTGGATATCAAAATTCGCAATTATTTGCTTCATAAATTTAAGTAGCAAAATAAAGAACGACGAGCGTGACACGTTTTCCAAAAAGAGCTTCTTTCTCCGTCTAATGTAGTATTTCTATGTGATATTGTTTAAATTGGTGCATTTAAAAAAACGACTTGGATTGCGGAATCTAGCATGTGGAATATAGTTTTATATAATAAATGATACACGCGGAATTATGTTGACTCTACAATAATTTAAATAACATTTTCTTTGACTATATTACTAGAATTGTTTGATTCTAAATGGATTAAATGTGTTTGAGATTTATGTTAGTGACAATTAATAAAAAGCTGTATTGTTTTCTATGTTTTTGTGCTGTTGATATTGGTAGACACCACAGTATAAAATCTCCGATAACATTCCGCTTTCTATCAGTATATGTTAAATATATAATAACTTTACAAGAAATTTTCGCTAGTTTAATTTGGTACAAAAGTTTTAAGATCTGTCTACAAATAACTTATTGCCGAAACAAAACACCTGACATGTCGAGAATCAAAATGGCATAGATTGGCGTACTAAGATACGGAGAAAATGAAATCTCAAACATGTGTCTTTGTTGTTTTTATTAAATGAAGCACAAGCTCACATCTATCTAATGTACATGCCAACGATATAATATATAATTATTACAAATTTTCCTTTGGCATTAACTACAAATCACGAATTTATCACACTTCGAAATGACACTTTACTTAAATGCACCAATATAATTAATTGATTGCGTAGTATATGTTTTAAAGAATTTCTGATCACGACACTTAAATAAAACAAAACTACATTTTATTCTATTAAACAGTAAATCAACAAACAATGTATATATTTATAAGATTTATTATAATAACTGGCATTCTTAAGGTATTATATGGCAATATATAGTCCATGTTTGGCACAAATACAACTCTTTTTACGAGCACAAATTACTATTAACGGCATTAAAATTGACGTTTCGCCGACGACGCCCACATTCTTCCGACACTATTCGCCATCACGGTACCAAAGCAGTGTCAAGGCAACTAATGACGTACTAGTCTTAGTGACGTCATAAAACGGCACAATTCAGGTCGAGTTTTCATTCTTTTTGCGTCTTATTCAACATGCCGGGCCTTTGTCGGAACATTTTTGGCGTGGTCGGCGATCCATCAATTATTCCCGTCAACACGTGATAAATACATATTATTTATATCTTATATATGTACGGGATTTGTATCAGAGTCGAGTCTTGTTCCCATGACGATATCACGACTCGCCGCACAGCGGCTCGTCGTGATATCGTCATGTGTTATGGGGAAAAGACGAGACTCTGATACAAATTCCGTACATACATAAGATATAAATGATATTTTTATCTTACAATTTTGTCAGATTTAGCAAAAAACCTAGTAAATTTATTGAATAAAGTTAGACATAGTACGTACTATTTTTCGGATGGATATCTGGGGTGTGTAACGTGACAGTATAAGACACGGATCACGGTTGACGGACGCCAGTTCATTGGACGTTCAACAAGCTTTCAGACAATGGGATCTTTGGAAAATGAAAATGACGATTATTTGTTATTAATACGTATGATTATGACAGTGTTTTAAGTTCTTTGTGTAGTTTAAATTCACATGAATTGACTGGGTATTTAGTTTGACAGATGAATCGTCATTGAAGAACATTGAATATGTTATGTACTGCCGATGCAAATCAACTTACCGTCATTGCCGAAATTACATTTTACCGCTTTATTTTCGGATTAAGATAGACATTTTTACGATTAATCATAGTTTTGTGACTGCATTCATTTGTCTTGACACGACAGAATCTAGGGGAAACCCCTGATCTTTGTTTACGTTACATTCCAATCTGATGACGTCATTACTACGAATCTGAAGTAGTCCGCGAACAAACGCACGCGACTTTGTATCAGGCATATACGGAAAAATATCAGACACCCCGATACAGAATCAGAAAATGTAATATTCAATAGAAATACTTATTTATTGTAAGATAAAAGTTAGAATGGGTTATGTTTTGGTATGTTGTCAGTGTCGGTTGAATTTTATCTGAAATATTAAAATATTCATTTTACATTATCAGTTTTTCTTCATTTCAATTAATATTTCCTTGGCTAATTTTGGTAAAATATATTGGAAAAAAAATTTGTTTCATAATTTTAGTTCAAGCACTACTAATGAGGAATTGTATTCCAAAACGACCGTATAGTACTGCAATATTAAAACTGGTACAGTGAAACCTCCCTATACCGGCCACTATCTAAACAGGACAACTCTCTATTCCGGACAAAATATTTGGTCCCGAATTTATCCTGTTTAATTTCAACTAGCAAAAACCTCTCTAAACCGAGAAATCTCTAATCCGGACACCGGATAAACTTTTCAGGCCCAAGGTGTTATGTCCTTAAAATTGCATCTCTTAAAAACAGACAACATTTTGATTTATTTCACTTACTTGGTTTGTTCCCTTTTTAAATAGATTAGTTTAAACAGATTTATAAAAAATATTCAATTATGTACACTTAAAAATAATAATATTTGTCTTTTTTAATTTTACAAAAGTTTATATTTAATTTAATTACTAATGTACATGTATTTATTTTTAATATTTTTCATCTATAAAAATATAATTTTCTTCTTTTTGTGATTTTTTCTTTGTCATTAAAGTTTGTTCAGTTATTTATTAATTGACATAATAACTTAAGGTATTTCCACCAAGCACTTCTTTTGAGTTGCTGGTTTTTTTTTGTTATTTATTATCCAGTAACACATTCTAAATCAAAAGGACTGGTAAAGTGTTGTCTTGTCAGGGATTAATGGTGGTAGTGTTGTTTGCCTTAAGAACCCTAATTAGAATCCTGTTAAGAAAGTGAATTAGAGGGATTTAAAACCAAAAAGTGCTTTTCAATTGTGAATATCTAATTATGAGATGTTAACATAACATTAACATATTACAGCGTTATTGGAGATAATGAATTAAAATAACAATAGTTTACACGTTATTTCTAGATCTAGATTTATGTAGTTAAGGGGAGATAATCCAGGTTAAAACTTTCAAAATATCCCTAAACCCGACATCTCCCTAATCCGGACAAAATCTATGATCTAGAGCTTGTGCGGTTTAGAGAGATTTCACTGTATCAAATTTTATTCTTTCGGGAAGCACGCTGCTTTTAGAAATTAAAATGACGGTTGCCCAAGTCTCGCGATATGCATGGTACGCACTGCAAAGATCAAACTGTCTGGTTTTTTTACTTGTAGCTGGTGCAGTCTCGATATAAGTGAAATATACTTGACATGCACTTAAACTACATTCAATTAGTCAAATAAAAACATATCAAAATCTGCGCTAGACATCAGTTTAAAGATGCGACTGAGCTAATTGCATCTTCGGGGAAAATTCACCAGCAGATACCCAGTGGTAAAAATAAACAACAAATATACTAATCACATATTATACCAGTGTTAATTGTACAGCACTGGACGACCGTTTCGGAATACAATATTCCTCATCAGTAGTGCTTGGACCAAACTTGTGAAACTAACATTTTTCCAACGAGTTGAACAAATATTTAAGATAATTTGACCCTAAAATAGCTAAGGAAATACTTCGCATGAGGTAGTGTACCCTAGTTTTTTAGTATTTTCTGATTTACAAAGCAGCCAGTACCACTAGAAGACCATATCAAATATGCATATCCAAATAAAATCAAACCGGAAAAAACGAAAGAAATCCCGGAAAAATGAATACACCGTTCTTTAATTTTGGACATTCTCTGTACCCATGATACCCTGGATAAATGTGACGTCCCATAATTCCATGATCCTTTCTCTCTCAAATTTGAATTAACACGTGGCACATGTAGGTAGCTAAACATGAGGTGCATATCCTTCCGGAGCACCCGACCCGACTTCCCTAGTGGATGTTAACGTGTTTAAACTAATTCGCCAGCTTTAAAAATGTCACTTTGCTTTAGGATTGTTCTTTTGACATGGAATAGTACGTTTGTTTATTAATGATTTGGATCAAGCCAGATATTTAAGCATTGAATTTACTCGATCTGATGTTTGGCTGGTAATATTAAAACTAAAATATGTGGAGATTACACTTTTCAAAGTTGATTCAACTAATATTGTATAAATTTTACCTTAATTAATTTATAAAAAATCAATTCCATGAAATAGAACAGTTGGATACTTATATTTTGACTTATATTTTGACATCTTATCTTTATATGGTTATTTATTTTTATGGTTTTTTATGACTTAATCTAAACCCCCTTCCTGTATTCGAACTATACTATTTTTCAATGGTATTTCAAGACCAGCTATCCTCGAACTTTTATATTCTGTGGTGATTTCAAGACAAGCTGTCCTCGAACATCTATATTCTGTGGGTATTATTTCCAGACCAGCTGTCCTCGAACTTCTGTATTCCGTGGGTATTTTCAGACTTGCTGTACTCGATCTTCTATATTCCGTGGGTATTTCCAGACAAGTTGTCCTCGAACTTCTATATTTCGTAGGTATTTCCATACTAGCTGTACTAAAACTTCTACATTCTGTGGGTATTTCCAGACCAGATGTGATCCAACTTCTATATTCCATGGGTATTTCCAGATTAGCCGTCCTCGAACGTCTATATTACGTGGGTATTTCCAGACTAGCCGTCCTCGAACTTCTATATTCTGTGGGTATTTCCAGACCAGTGTCCTTGAACGTCTATATTCTGGGTATTTCCAGACCAGCTGTCCTCAAACGTCTATAATCTGTGGGTATTTTCAGACTAGTTTTTTAGAGTCTCAGATTTTGGGATTGTTCAGAGAAAGAACGTCATCTGTATGTAGAGTTGAATGATTTCTCTCCATATTGAATAGGTTTCCGCATACATTCTACTTCATAAGAATAAAGAAACAAAACAGCAAGCAAACATGCACAGTTTGTACCGATTAGTATACCGACAGTTTGTAGGAAAACTGATCACGATCAGTCCCAATATGCAATGCTATTTGTCTCATCCTTATTTTGTTGATTTGGCAACAGATTTTCTCTTCTCAATTAACAATGCTGCTACATAAGAATAAAGAAATAAACCAGAAAGTAATGGTGCACAGTTTGTACCCATTGGTATACCGATTATTTATTTATATTATCAAACACAACAAATATATTGCCTATCAAAACCTCCAACATTTTGTTGATACATGTAGTATCTTCAGTATAATTTTTGTTTTGAATCCGTATGGTGCTTCACAAAAAAGTCGAATGATACTTGGATTTTTTTAATTTTTGCAAATTGAAAATTACAACAATAAATACTCTTTGAAACCAATAATGACGTCGATGTATGCAAGTTTTTTTTTAAAGTTTCGTGATGTTTTGTATGAAAATCTTATATCCAAAATCATCTAGTCAGCAGTTTGAAATGCAATTGCCTATAGATACCCTGAATAGCAATTGTACGATTATGAAATTGGGATAAAGACAGGACGACAGAGAAAGACAGTAAGGTATTTACATTTACCCTACTATGTTAACGTGAACAGTCTATGTTGTATTTTTTTCAAAATAACTACTTTCGTATATATATCCTTTACCTTGTGATTAACAACAGCTTTTCAATATGATTTTTTTAATGGATTATATCGAATAGAATACAGTTATAAAAATGTTATTTTTGGAATATCTATTGATTTTAAGGACCTCCCTAATTGTCTGAAAAAAGTTTTTTACAACACTTTTGCTATCATTTATGTCCTTTATGATTAAATCGCCATCTGTATTGTTTTATTAGACATTTTAAAGGTTGATAAATTTTAATTAATTTAAACCGTGATTCGATTGAGATAATAAGGCGATTCTTATCCATTATAATACAGTTATTCTTATTCCTATTCACTGCATATAGAATCTATACAGATGGAGACACTGTAGTAAAGCTGATAAGTTCAAATTACATAACTAACAATGAATTTTTTAAACTTTTAATTAGTAATTCGATGCATTACTTAGACACTACAGTGAATAAAATAGTTCCGACAGGCCGATTTGATTATAATATAATTGTCTTCATTGAGACTTGAATCTTAAACAAATTATGCAACCAAAACACTACATTTTAACAGAATTAAATTATAACAGTATGAATACCTCATCACTAGAAATTTACTCTCGTCGTTGGAAAATGGATATGGTATTTTCTTGGCCGTCTCTATGTTATTTCGTGTTTTTGTTGCCTTTGCTATTGTCTTTCTTCTATTGTAAACGAACCATATTAAAAACTCATACAATTAAATTTGATTGTTTATATAAAAGAATAAATGGTTAAGGCACTCTTTTAGTACTCTAGCAACACACACACACTACATTTTCACCAGCGCCTGTTAAGTGTTTTAAATAAACAGTGCCCCAATAGTGTTTTTCTTTTTGTCTTGGTTGACTTTTTAATCGTTTGTTCCCACTATGGGAATTTTGTACAAAGAAGCAGGCTGCTTGAAAATAAACTGTTTACTCAGTGTTAATGCAATCCTAGGCTTTTAAGGCCCTAAAAAGTTTTATGATCGTCATCGTAGTATTGTTGATACGTTTGATGCATCTGTGTCCAAAATTGCCCTGGATATATTTGACATCCCAAAGTTCCATGTTCCTTTCACAAAATTATAATTAAACAGCTAATCAGAAGTGTATTACTCTTTCAGAGCATCCGGCCTCACCCTTGTCGAAGCTCGCGTGTCTTGCCTTACTTGTCAATTCAAAGTTTTTACTTTGCTTCTGGATTGCGATTCGGGCATGGATTAGTATGTTGTTTTTTTTTTTTTTTTTTTTTTTTTTTCCGAACGTTATATCATGTTTTGGTAACATTGCTTAGTACAATTTTTAGTTACAACATTTCCTTTTGTTTTAAAATGAAGATTAAATTTTGGTAAAAAGAAAATACTATAAATGCTACCAATACCGAGGGGAGGTAAAAAGTTCATAGAACGGGGTATATATTGCCGCAACAAACCATACGTTTTATTATTATTATTTAATATAGTCCCCATTTACCCCTATGTACTTAGCCAACTTTTCTTTCAGCCTGTCTATACCTTTTAAATAGAAGTCTTTGGTTTGGTCCTGAAGCCATGCCTCTGTTGCAGCCTTAAGTCCATCATCATCAGGAAATCTGATTCCCCGTAAATGGGATTTTAAATTTCAATATAGGAGATAATGATTGGGTGCCAAATCGGGACTGTAGGATGGGTGATTAAGTTGTTCGAACTTGCATTCACGAATCGCTTCTTGTGCCACCCTTGACTTGTGCACAGGATCATTGTCGCGAAGAAGCAATACGCCTCGGCTCAACCTTCCCTCCTTTTTAATTTAATGGCAGCTTTCAGCTCCTTCATTAGATCAGCATAGTAAGCCCCAGTGATAGAGATTACAGCAGGTTTATAATTGATTAACAGAACAACTGTAGAATCCCAAAACACAGTGGCCATGACTTTGCCAGCTGATGGTTGGGTTTTGAATTTCTTTGGTGGGGGTGAGCCAGGGTGCTTCCATTGCATGGACTCTTTTTTAGTTTATGGGTCTCAATGATGAATCCATTTTTCATCACCACTTACTGAACGTAAATGGAGTCTCTCCGGGTTATTATTAATGCCAAGAAGCTACCGACTTGACTGGAGTCTTTAGAAGCGATCCTGCAAATTAAGGTTTCTGCGGACCCATCTTGCGGATACTTTTGATATCCTAGAAGCTTGTGTATAACCGTGTATATACTTCCATGTGAAATGTCACACTCCCTAGCTATGTCATCAATCCTAATTCTACGATCATTCATGATGAGGGTCTCCACAGACGTGACACTTTCCTTTGTGATGGAATCAGCTGGCCGACCTGACCGTGGGTCATCCTTCAGTGAGGTGCGCCCACGTTTAAATTCAGCTGAACATTTTACCACTGTGGAATAGGCAGGACCAATGTCACCGTACACCTTAGCCATTCGCCGGTGAATTTCTTTGGCATTTGATCCCTCTACTGTCAGGAACTTTATTACTGCCCTAAACTCAACATTTTGATTTTCCATCATTGCTTGATGGTCACCAACTTTGGATGCTTTTGAGAATTACACAAATATGTTGTGACAAATAAACTTGATATGTTTAAAATGGCGGAATGTTGTGTTGTCTAAATAAGTAAAGAAAATGTGTGTTACGCTTGGCTGAATACGTTCTTCTATGAACTTTCTGACTTCCCCTCGTAACATATACAAATGGCGTTCTATTATTTTACAAAATGAATGAAGACCTGAATCTCTTAAACGGTCATTTAGGTGAAAGTCAAAATATAAAAAAAGAACAGATTGTTTTATGTTTTCAATCAGACACAGATGGTAATTTATTGCTTGTTAATTAAGCTTTAATTGCAGGCTCAGGTATATAAAGACCACCGGCCGATATACTGGAATAAGTAACCCGCAATATTATTCTACATAATATATATTTTTTCGCCAGAGGTAAGAAAATTCGTTTATGCGTATATGCATTGGAATTCTGTGATTAAGTTTTTGTTTCTTGCAAAAAAAAAAAAATGAAAAAGTTCAAGTCATTTTATTGCGAATTATCAACAATCAATAAATTGTTTTGTTTTCTCACCAAAACAGCATAACTATACTATCAAAACATATTATAACCGTTACCATATTGTTGATACGTATAGTGTCTCGGTATCTTAAATAAATTCTTGTCTCGGGGATATTGCAAGCCTAGGCTTATCAAGGCCCTCAAAAAGTTTTATGGCCGTCATCACAGTACTGTTGATAAGTTTGATGTCTCTGTGTCCAGGATTGCCCTGGATATATTTGACGTCCAATAGTTTCCTGTTCCTTTCACTCACATTTGATTAAACACGTGACGGGTGTAGCTAGCTAGACAGGAGGTGCTTACCCTTCCGGAGCACCATGCCTCACTTCCCTGGTGGAAGTTCACGTGTCTAACCTAACGTGTCAGTTCCAAAGTGTTTACTTTGCTTCTGGATTGTGATTCGGACATTGATTAGTATGTTTATTGTTTTATTACCCTGGACGTTTGACGTCTTATAGGTCAATGTTCCTTCTATTCTTATTTTTGATATCACAAGTGTCGAGTGGAGCAAGTTAAAGTATTGACTCTTCTAAAGCAACCGGTCTCACAGCACCTGTTTAACTTAGTTTACCAATTCAAACGTTTGGTTTCGAATTTTGATTGAGACATGAATTGGTATGGTTATTTTACTATGACACCCACTTTAGGCTATATTTGATGTTATTCGACGAACGTGATGGTTTTAATTGTCAACTTTCCTCAAAGGCCCTTAAGGATTTCATCACAATGTTTTTGAATAGCATGAAGTTTCTGTATCTAAAACTGCCCTGAATACATTTGACGTTCATAGTTCAATCTTCATTTCAATCATAAGTTCGAGTTTTCACTTGGCGATACTTAGTTGGACATGCAATGCTTATTCTTCCAAAGCACATCAGCTCATTTCTCTAGTGGAAGTTTATTTTTTTTTTTTTTGGTATTGTGATTTGGACATGGACTAGTATGTTTGATTTAATTTGACTTTTGTACTTGTGAATGTCATTCTTTTTGTTTCATATTGGTTTGTTAGGTTATCAATTATTGCATTATATATTTTGCCTTATAGGATTGGATAACTGCGAAGTACATGTATAGATTTTATTTCCATATTCCATTCTTTAATTTTTAATTTCAGATGAAAGTATATTTTGCTCTATCGGTTGTGTTGGCAGTTTTAGTCGCTGTGAATGAAGGTAAAAAAAAATAATGTAAAACGGTTCCGTGATTTATTTAAGGTTTATAATTTGACATGAAGCTATTCTTGGTGGTAATATAGTGCAAATTACATTCCCGAAGTATGTGAAATAATAATTATTGTGGTGTCTTAATTATTATTATTATTTTCGTGGATTTCTAGACGCAAAAATTTACATGGTAAGTATTATAAATATTAACTTCACTAAAAGACAAGAACAATGATTTAAATGTCCTATAAATGACAATTTTCTGGGAACCACGATCATTGGAAACCCAAGCACATAAATCATTCCATACTAAAACTAATTGCAAAGACGTTGTTGTATTATAAATAAATTAGCCGATTTATTTTTTAAACTAAAATGTATCATGGAAAGTGGTGCTTAATGCTTAATATTTCAGGCAAATCCTTTGAAAGTGCTATATATTGATGATGAAATTACCAGCTTTGGTTTGAACAGGCGAACTGTCACAAAATTTCCTACTGATGACGAAACCTTTAATGGTAAAGCATCGGGGTATGCTCCGAGTAAGAGAGCTGCCACAAACGTGCCAAACCTTACACCCTTGAGAAGAGCTAACAAAGGGGACGACTATGTTGCTTTATCTTGGGAAGTCTTTGACGATGAAGATAAAGAAGTAAAGGGCTAATTACGAATAAATACAAACAACGAAGACATCTTAAACTACATACGGTATAGTTTTGATAATTAAAGCTACGAATATGGCTCACGTGATGCTTACTAAAATACAGAAAACGTTCAACTTGGCTCACACAATTCGGGTACACAGAAGATAATATAGTCTTGTAAAAATACCATACTGTTGTGCTGTACATACTGTTTGATAATCGAGAATAGGTTAGAAATTTTTAGTTACAATTTGACTTGAAATGAACATTGTTACTGTTTATTGCCCTATGTATATTGTGTAGTTGGTCCAATTATGTATCTTTATATTTTCAATTGAAAATTTGAATATCATTTGTTTACATTGACAACGATTGCGGTCAGGTTGCTTCTTGGTCATTAAATTTTGATACAAGTGATATCTATTTCCTTTTTAAAATAAATAAATCACAATATTAGATATGTTTTACTTTTATACTTTTATTTGTTATATAATCCACAGACAGAGAATTTGTGAATTGTCAAACCGACTGTGTGTTTACATTATTTACTCGGAGATTCCATTGAGAATAAATATCATTTGGGAATAAATGTCAAGTAAATTCAATCAAACAAATACAGAATATTTTAAGGCAAATAATCACCATGTAAATACTTTTGTCTTTGATTGTTAATGCTTGTCTCGAATTATTCCATAGTTGATTGAAAAACATCATAAATAATACAAGCAATTGATGGAAATGGGTAATTTGGCGTACGGACTTGCAGACAACACGTTGAGGGAACCCGCCAAAATCAACGTGCTTTGCGTCCTTTTCTTTTCTCGCATTGTGACGTAAAGACTGAATAGTACCATGTGACGTGGCGCGTCATATATGTATTCCAAATATTTGCCGTACTGTAATTTGAAATTAAGATTTCCTGTCCTTTAAAACTTTATAATTAAAATATTACTATATGTTTTAAATATGTTGTCAGAATATGTGCATTATTTATAATTTGTGGTCCCAATATTTTAAAATAGTTTGCCTTTTTCCATTCCTTTACTGTCAAGTATTTATTGTATTTGTCTATTACTAATTTTTTATACATTGCTTTTCGTCGATTACTAAATTTTATATTGTTTTATTTCAGATTATACCTTTTTATGTCAATTACTCTAAAAGACAAACAATTAACAATTATCAAGTATCAATAAAAATCAATGCAATTCATTTTTTTTTTGGTTTTAATGAATATAATATAATGATTGTTCAGACCTTCTCTGCTATTTGTATATTAAATAATTGGATCTTGGTCCCATTTTATCTTGCATTGTACATGTATATTCATATACTTGTATTTCAACGCAATTACAAAGTTATGATTTTACTCTTCACGACAGTTATGACGATATTTAATAGTGCTTATTGATTTTTATGAACAAATGAAAAATCAAACGAATGCAAAATTTCCATTGTTTTATATTTATTGACAAAAAGAAAAAAAAACAAGGTCGTCTTTTAGTGAATCAATGACCAAATACATTGAGGCAAATGCTTTTCATCATTTGTGATAGTCAATTCAATTCAATTTATATTAACAAAATTTCTGTGAGATTTTTTTTACCTGATAGTTTAAACATGTTGGACTTTCTAAAAGCATAAACATTGTACATATGAAAATGGAAAGTGAATATTGTGTGAAACGAACACAAACATACAGATCACATGTTTAAATAGCAATCCCAAAAGCAAAGCGAAAATTGGTAAATAAAGTTAACACTTGTTAATGTCAAATTAAAATGGTTTCAAATTAAAATCAATCATTGATTAATTGCAATTTTTTATTCGCCGATATGTACATTTTGTTTGTCTTTAAGTGAAAACATTTCACATTTATTCTGATAAATAATTGACATCCCTTGACTACTTCATTATGTAATCAAAAACAAACATACTTATCCATTTTCGAAACACAATCCAGAAGCAAAGTAAAAACTTTGGAACTGACAAGTTAGGTTAGACACGTGAACTTCCACCAGGGAAGTGAGGCCGGGTGCTCCGGAAGGGTAAGCACCTCCTGTAAGTGAGAAGGTGGGTGTGAGTGATGTCTTTTTGTCTTGTAATTAAGTGTGTAAAATGTGAAAAAATTAAATTGAAAAAAGTTACCACGTGACCTTCAACAAGAAAACTAAGGCATTGTGTCCGGGACAGGTAAACACTTGTCTAGCCAGCAATATCTGCAATATGTAGAATTGAAAACGAGAATGAAAGGAATACGGAACCAAAAGCACATTTATCCAATTTTTTCAACATTATTGTGATGAAAGCCATACAACATTTAAAATGAAATTAGGAAATATTTGCATAGCAAGCAGGGTTCAGATTCTACCATCAAGTACCAGAACGCAGTTCAAAGTGGATAGAAAAGACCGCTTATGTAACACTTAAATAAATATGTTTGAAAAATCGCAATGTATTCTTGTAAAAAAAACAGTTAAAGATCACAGAACTCTAATCAATTGTAAGAATAGGTGAAACAATCAGCTAAATAAACATGAGACAAATAGCATTGCAGATTGGGGCCGATCATGATTGAATATCCTACAAATAATCGGTATATCAAATGGGTATAAACTGTGCACCATTGCTTGCTGATTTGTTTGTTTATTATGAAGCAGAATTTATGCAGAACCTTGTTAAATCTGGAGAGAAGACTATCGTCAAATCATTCATCTCACCCTCTACGTAAATGACATTTTGTCTCTGAACAATCCTAAATATGGAGACTATGTGAATGCCATCTATCCTAGCGAGCCTAAAATAAAAGATACGTTCGATTCCTTAAGTTTTTCTTCTTTTTAGACTTGTAACTCAATTATAACGTCCACAAAAGGCTACATTTGAAATTTTGTCACAAACGTGATGACTTCAATTTCCTTATTGTCAATTACCTTTTCTATGCAGCAATATACTTGCTTCTCCTGCTTATGGCGTATTTGTTTCGCAATCAATACGCTTTTGTAGAGCTTCTTCCGACTACCCAGACTTTGTACAACGAAGTAGGATGCTTGCAAATAAATTGTTGACCCAGGCATATTGCAAGCCTATGCTCATCAAAACGTTTTATGCTGTCATCACAGTATTGTTGATAAGTTTAATGCCCCTGTATCCAGAACAACTTTGGAAATATTTCACGCCCCATAGTTCATTGTTCCTTTCACAAAATTTTTATTACATATGTGGTAGGTGTAGCTAGCTAAACATGAGGTGCTTATCCATCCGGAGCACCCGGTCTCACTCTGGTGAAGGTTTACGTGTCTAACCTAACTTGTCAGTTCCAAAGTTTTTGCTTCTGGATTGTGATTCGGACATGGATTAGTATGTTTGTTTTTGATGATTATCTATAAAAACAAATGTTAATGTCCAGTAGGTTTTCGTAATTGTTGAACTAGAAATAAAAGTAATTATCTAATCCAAATAAATCAGTTTGTTTTGAGATAAAATCTTCAATGTGCCATAGCAGAGCAAACGATTTGTACGTTGAGTGGTATCATAAATGACTAAATAAAAGTAACATACTGCGAAATCGTTGATTTGCATGTAGTACAGATCTCCGTTGACATCCTGATTCGCGAATTTACATCTCAATGAAATAATATATATTACAAACTTATCTGAAGCATATAACGTATATAACGAAATTATCATCCCTGCAATGCACAACTGTAATTCATATACTATGAATATGTGTCTTGAAGATTTTCTTAAAATAAAAAAGTCTTTATTATATCAAATAACAAATCAACAAACATTTGCGAGTATCCATAAGATTTTAATTATAACTGCCTTTGCTAATTTACTATGTTGAGTATTTCAAAAACACAAGAATGTTTAGTATATGCAATGGCTGAGTTGTCAGTGTCGGTTGTTGTTATCTGAAATATACAAATAAAACATAAAGCACTTCAATGATAACAATTTCTGTCACTTCACCTATAGCTGGTGACGTCTCGAAATAAGTGAAATATTCATGTCTTGGACATTAACCCCATACAATCGGTCACAAAAATCAAAACATACTAATTTATGTCCAAGTCACAATCTGCGCTCCATATTAAATATAAGATGCGACTAAGCTTACTAGTAGATAATTCCAAAAACAGAGATACCATGTACTAAAATACCAATTACATTTTGCGCTTTCTTAATGGGCGCTTTTTCAATGAACGCATGTAATGGGATGATAATATCCAAAAATTATAATACGAGGAGCAGTTTTAAATTGATATAAATAGGGCAAGTGTTATTATAACATAAAATATAATCACACAATATTGTATAGATTTTTTAGGTTTAGCAATTGAGTCATATGTTGCTAACGACTACATTCTCTATGTCAATCAATGTTAAATATAATTGATCTCTGACATATCACTGTATAATACACAGAATAAATCAAACACATTTAAATAGTAAATTTTTCCCATATTGCACCCGTTTTAATTTTACAGCACTTAACGGCCGTTTCGGCATACAATTCATTATTAGTAGTGTTTTAACCAAAATTTGAAACTAAAAATTTCAAATGTTTCAATTAATATCCAAAATATATTATTATAACTTAAATTAGCTAAGGAAATACTTTGCATAGGGGAGTATGCTTTAGTTTTTTACTGGCAGAAAACTTAGACAGTACCACTAGACGGCAATATCAAATATACATATCCAAATAAAATCAAACCAGAAACAACGAAAGAATTTCAGAGGTAATAAAATACATCGTTCTTAAATTTTGAACGAAAAAAATGCCTCTGTACCCATGGTTACCCTGTATATATATATTTGTGCACGTAGCTAGACAGGAGGTGCTTACCCTTTCGGAGCACTCGACTAGACTTCCCGACATGGAATAGTATGTTTGTTTTTTAATGATGTTGGTGAAGCCAGATATTTTAGTATAGGAATTACTTAATCTGAAGTTTAGCTAGCAATATAAACACTTAAATATGTGTAGACTACACTTTTTAAAGTTAATTTAACTATTACATTGTATAAAATGCTACCTCCTTTAAAACAAACCCAAAATAAGTCTTTACATGGATTAGAACAGTTTGATACTTACATTTTGACATCGTTATACGGTTTGTATTTATTTAGTTTGACTTAATCAAAACCCGCCTCCTGCAATCGAACGCCTATTTTCTGTGGGTATATCCAGACCAGCTGTCCTCGAACTCCTATATTCCGTTGGTATTTCCAGACCAGCTGTCCTCGAACTTCTATATTCTGTTGGTATTTCCAGATCAGCTGTCCTTGAACTTCTATATTCTGTTGGTATTTCCAGACCAGCTGTCCTCGAACTTCTATATTCGATGGGTATTTCCAGACCAGCTGTCCTTGAACTTCTATATTCGGTGGGTATTTCCAGACCGGCTGTCCTCGAACTTCTATATTCTGTGGGTACTTCAAGATAAGCTCTACTCAAACTTCTATATTCTATGGGTATATCCAGACCAGCTGTCCTCGAACTTCTATATTCTGTGGGTATTTCCAGACCGGCTGTCCTTGAACTTCTATATTCTGTTGGTACTTCAAGATAAGCTCTACTCAAACTTCTATATTCTATGGGTATATCCAGACCAGCTGTCCTCGAACTTCTATATTCTGTGGGTATTTCCAGACCAGCTGTCCGCGAACTTCTATATTCTGTGGGTATTTCCAGACCAGCTGTCCTTGAACTTCTATATTCGGTGGGTATTTCCAGACCGGCTGTCCTCGAACTTCTGTATTCTGTGGGTACTTCAAGATAAGCTCTACTCAAACTTCTATATTCTATGGGTATATCCAGACCAGCTTTCCTCGAACTTCTATATTCTGTGGGTATTTCCAGATTAACTTCTATAGGTATATCCAGACCAGCTGTCCTCGAACTTCTATATTCCGTTGGTCTTTCCAGACCAGCTGTCCTTGAACTTCTATATTCTGTGGGTATTTCCAGACCAGCTGTCCTCGAGCTTCTATATTCTGTTGGTATTTCCAGACCAGTTGTCCTTGAACTTCTATATTCGGTGGGTATTTCCAGACCAGCTGTTCTCGAACTTCTATATTCTGTGGGTATTTCCAGACCAGCTTTCTTCGAACTTTTATATTCTGTGGGTATTTCCAGACCAGCTGTCCTCGAACTTCTATATTCTGTGGGTATATCCAGACCAGCTTTCCTCGAACTTCTATATTCTGTGGGTATATCCAGACCAGCTTTCCTCGAACTTCTATATTCTGTTGGTATTTCCCGACCAGCTATTCTCGAACTTCTATATTCGGTGGGTATTTCCAGAGCAGCTGTTCTCGAACTTCTATATTCTGTGGGTACTTCAAGACTAGATGTACTGGCACTTTGATACTGGTGGGATAATTCACGTGCTCCTCTGCCTGGACTTTTATAGGTAACCAAGCGTTTTTTATCTGTTAGCAATGACGGGGAGCTAGTAACAATCTGCTGTGTACTTGTTACAACATTGTCGAATATTTTGACAGGCACCTGTGGTGCACCTTAAAAATACAGAGATGAAATTGAATTACTTAGTACCACCTTTCCCAATGAGTATTATTCAATAAGAAACATACTGGTCAAGGCAAAACTATACATTGTGAATATATCTAATTATTCAGAACACTAACAGTAAATCGTTACTGTTTGTGGTGTCGAATTTTCTTAATTTTAATAGATACCATTGTCCATCAACTTGTATGTCAATGAAATGACAATAATACAATCTTGCCTTAAATCACGAATTGTGACCCGTACAAATGCTATTTGTATGAGGCAAGGAATGTTGACAGTTTGACGATGACCAGTGTATTCAAGGTGTCATATTTTCGGGGTCTTATCATATTCAAGGAAAACTCCTCTAGCAATAATAATGGGATGGTAATTCAGCAAATAAATTTTCGCAAAAATACATAAATATCGCAAATACATAGCGAAATATAAGTATTATCAGTATGTGAAAATATATGTCAATTATTTCGCAGTATGTGTAAACTGAAATAAGAAAACATTGAAATAACCCTGGACAGATAGTCCGATGTTCCTTTCACACTCAAACGGTACTGAAACAGATTATTAGGTGAAATAAAGGCATGGAGGAAAATTTTGTGTTTGCATTTTGAAATAACATTTGATGATTTTTTTATAATAAGGATTGATTTTAATTTCATTTATTCAGATCTAATTGTAATTAAAATTGTAATTAAACAGATAATACCTTCATTTTGACAAACAAAAGCTGCAAATATAAGAACTGCCGTAACGAAAACTTTCATCTGTAAAATATTGAAAACAATGTAATTTCTTGTTTGATATAATAGTACAGTAAAACATGCATACTATGCATTTGAATGAGTTGCTAAATTGGGTCTTTGTGAAGGTAGACCTTTGTTGTCAGGGTGGATTATTCTCCATATCTAGTTACTTCCCTTGATTTTAAAACTACCGGTTTCAACTCTATTACAAAAGCATAAAATTCATAAGCAATTGACCCCGTCCCGCCAATAAAAATTAAAAATAAAAATATTATAATTACAGCTGCTGTTTTATATACTCACGAAAGGAAAATTTAAAATGTAGTTGAAACTATATATGAAGTTTCATCCTACGAATTCACACATCCGCTCCGTTTGACTCATTATTCAAAAATTTTGGAAGTTAGTCATTTGAGTTCCAAATTACTAATTAATATTAAATATTCGTATCACTTTCCAAAGATCATAAAGTTGCTTAAATAATTTAAAAATTAAAAAAATATAAATATCACTTTGAGACATATATATCTGTATATATGACAGATGTAGTGGTCTGAAAAAAAAACAATTATTGTTACTAGTAATAAACTGTGGTTCACTATTATTGTTGTTTTGTTAATTAAATATTATACCTGTGTGAAAACAAATTGAAGAGGTTTAACAAACCCAAGGACCAAAATATATTAAACCAAATTAGGATAAGGAAATACTTCGCATGAGGGAGTACTATACCTTAGTTCTTAAATGTTTTTTCTGATTTTAACTAGCAGCAAATTCAGACAGTAATATATTTCTGATAATACAAAAGTATTGCCTAATGAGTTTATAATATACTGTGATGCTTAATCCACTGGCAGAGATAATGGTGCAGTTGTTAAAATTACATATTTAACGTGTTATTTTAACGTGTTTAAAGAACGTTTTCAAAAACATTTCAATAAAGGTGAAATATGCGACTTTTGTAGACAAGAGATTTTTCTTTTGTGTCTGAATAACTATTGAGTCCAATTGACCTTAATCTAAATAATGAGTAAATCGGGTATTTGTTAATTCTTAATAATTCGAATTTGGAAAAATATGTTAATGACATCTATTCTGTTGAATATGAAATAAAAGTTTCGAGCGATTTTTTAAGTTTTGTTTCAAGTTTATACCTCGATACGCTAATTTATGGCTTGTTCCTGTCACAGAATTTTTATACAACGAAGGAGGCTGCTTACAAATAGTTTGTTGACACAGGGGGGCTGCAAACCTAGGATAATCTAGGTCCTCAAAAAGTTTTATGGTCATCATCACAATCTGTATCCAAAATTTCGTCGTGTAATTCCATGTTCTATGACTTCAAATTTTTGATTGCATATGTTGCGGATGTAGTTAGCAAAACAAGCAGTACTTATCCTTCCGGATAACCCAGCCTCACTTATCTGTAGAAAGGTCTTGGCTCAACTTGGTTCGACAATTTTTTCTTAGCTTTGGGATAGTAATTTGGATATGGGTTGACATACCGGTATTTGTTTTTGATTTCTCCATTTCAAAATAACAATTAATGTAAAAAAACAAACAAACATACTAATCCATGTCTAAATCACAATCCAGACGCAAAGTAAAAACTTTGAAAGTCAAAACTTATGTTAAACACGTGGACTTCCACTAGTGAAATGAGGCCGGGTGCTCCGGAAGGGGTAAGTTACGCGATGTTTTGTATGAAAATCTTGCATACAAAAAACATCTAGTCACTAGTATGAAATAAAATTGACCATAGATACCATGAAATGCAATTGTACGATAACAAAATTGAGATAGAGAGAGAACAGACAGACAGACAGTTAGATATTTACCTTTACACCACGATGTTAACGTGTATAGTCTATGTTGTATTTTTCTTTCAAAATATATACTTTGGTATATATACCCTTTCTACCCTGTAATTAATTTGAAAAACAACAGCTTTTCGATATGATTTATTTAATTGAATAATATCAAATATCATATAATCATAAAAATGTTATTTTTGGATTGATTTTTAATTTTAAGGACCTCACTAATTTTCTGAAAAAAAATCTTTTATGTCCTTTATGATTTAAAATCGTCATCTGCATTGTTTAATGGAACATTTTAAAGGTTGGCATTTTTACTGCATAATTTTAATTAATCTTAACCTTGATACGAATTAGATAAGGCACTTGTAATTTATTATACATTGATTTTTTATTCTTTTTTACCTCAGATAGCATCTATACAGATGAAAATAGTCCAGACGGTGTAATTACGATTATAACTACATGTAGTTAATTTAATTTGTTAAAGTAGGTCTGTTCAAAAAGTAACGTCACGCCTAAATTTCCAAAAAGAAAAGTCACTCCCTTGTTTCTGAATTAAAAGAGAACTGAAAAGGTAACATGATTTATTCTCTCAAAAATACATAACTCGGAGTTAGTATTAATTGATGACCCTCTTGCTTTGATGATGATCATTATTCGCTTTGGCATACTCTCAAATACTTCTTTGCACTCGGCTTTTGTTACGCTAAACCAGTGATTCTGCAGGAAAAGAGCAGAATTTTACCTTGGATTATCTTCAGCTGCTACTTTCTTTTATTCCACAGATTTTGTATAGGGTCCATGTATGGAGAATTACCAGACCATTCTAGAATGGGTATGTCTTGAGGTTGGTAATGCTTGTCAGGAAATACGATACAATTAGCTTGCATTTTCACATTATTTAAGATAAGGTTTCCATATCACTCACTGTTAAATGTTGAACAAACCTTTTCATACATCTCAAACCGTTAGGATGTATCATACAACAAATTTGCCTAGTACCTGTTTTTGCAGTTGCCAGTGTTTTTATAAAACTTGCATAATGGAATAACTATTTCTAAGATATTACTCTTTGTATTTAGAAATTATAATATACTTGATTTCAATTTTTAACTGTTTGAAGAAAATGCTTTAATTTTATATATTTTAATTGACACTAAAACAGTCCGAATAAAAAAAAACATCACTTTGCATCATGATGGTTTTTAACAAAAAGTGCATAAACGTTGCGCATACATAATTTAGTGTCCAATTAAAATGGTTATCTTAATTTGTTACATCTGCAATAAAATCATGAAAATTTTTTTTTAGATTCTATACATATGGGGGGGACGTTTATTTTTATAAGTTAATAATTGAAATTACTTTTTTTAACAGATCTGTACGTATGTATGAATTACTTAGTTACTAGTGTAAATGAAAATGTTCCGACATGCCGCCTTGATTACTCCCTTAACTTCATTGAGAACTGAATGTAAATTATACATCAAAAACACTTAATTGTCACAAAATTCAATAGTTATATTATAAAAACCTCATCACAGAATATTTACTCTCGTCGTTACAAAATCTATATGGTATTTTTGGCCGGTCCTTATGTTATTTCGTGTTTTGGTTGCCTTGGCATTCGTCCTTCTATTGTAAACGAGCCATAGTAAAACTTATAAATTAAATCATAGCTTATCCTTCCGGAGCGCCCGGCCTCACTTCCATGGTGGAAGTTCAAGTGTCTGACCAAATTTGTCAGTTCCACATGGACATGGATTATTATGTTTGTTTTTGATTGTTTTGCTAGCTGCACCTATATATAAGGTACCCCATTAGTACTCTAGCAACACACGCACGTATACACACACACTACATTTTCTCCAGCGCCCGTTCAATGTTGGGAATAATCAGTTTCCCAAATGATGATTTTTTTTCTTTTTGTCTTGTTTGACTGTGTAATCGTTTATCCGAGTTGTGTTTCGTGTTTACTTAGCTTCTGGATTGAGATTCGGACATAGATTAGTAGTATTGTTTTTGATTATGTTTTTCGTGTTTTTGGTGTTAACATTACTAAGTACCAATTTCATTTACAAATTTTCCTTGTATTTTAATATGAAGAATACTCTTTTGTAAAAAGAAAATACTATCATTAACATACACAGATGGTGTTTTATGATTTTATAAAAATGAAGGGAAATCTTAAAATTTATAAATGAAGGTCAAAAAAATGAAAAAGAACATTATTTATTTTATACTCACACGGAGACACAGATGGTAATTTAGGGCTTTACAATAAAGCTGTAATTCTAGGCTTAAGAATATATAAAGACAACCGGCCTATATACTGGAAAAAGTAACCAGAAATATTATTTTTAAATGAAGGTCAAAAAAATGAAAAAGAACATTATTTATTTTATACTCACGCGGAGACACAGATGGTAACTTAGGGCTTTGCAATAAAGCTGTAATTGCAGGCTTAAGAATATATAAAGACAACCGGCCTATATACTGGAAAAAGTAACCAGAAGTATTATTTAAATAATATATATTTTATTTGTCAGAGGTAAGTAAAATCATTTTTTCATATACGCATTGACATTCTGTTATTTTGTAATGTCCAGTATATTTTATTGCAAAATACAAACAACAAATATTTACAAATTGGTTTTCACAATAAAGCAGCATACTTTAATATGCTTATCAAATACCCCAAAACAGATTTTAGTCGTCGTCACAATATTGTTAGTACCTATAACATCTGAATATCAAAACATACCATGGATATATATTTGACGTCCCCAACTTCATTGTTCCTTGCATGCTTGTTTTAGATTCAATACCTTAATGGCGTAGCAAGCCAAACACTAGGTGCTAACTCTTCCGAAGCTTTTAAAGTTTTTACTTTGCTTGGACTTGGATTGGTTTTGATGATATTTTTGTATGTAAAATTATCTTAAATATATTTGACGTCCCATAGTTCAATCTTCCTTTCAAGCACAAGTTTGATTTTTCATTTAATGTGTGTGTATTTAGCTAGATATGCGATTTCTATTCTTCCGGGGAACACCGAATCACTTCCCTTTGCTTTTCGTATTGTGATTTGGACATGGACCAGTATGTTTGAATTATTTCGACTCTTGTTTTAGTAAATGTTATTCTTGATGCTTTCCCTTTGTTGGTTAGGCCTTACATTATTGTATTATATTGCGTATCATACATTATATAATCACCAACTACATGTATAGGATTTAATTTCTATATTGCATTTAAATTTCAGATGAAAGTATTTGTTGCTCTTATCCTAGTGTTGGCGGTTTTAGTTGCTGTGAATGAAGGTAAGAAAAAAACACAAAATGCATTGATACAAATCAGATTGGTTTCATGATTAATAAATGTTTTATAATTTGATATGAAGCTATTCTCGGTGGTAATAAAATGCAAATTACTTTCTCGAATTCTGTAAAAATAATTATTATTATGGTGTCCTTATTATTATTTTTATTATTTTCGTGGATTGCTTGACGCACAAATTTACATGGAAAACATAAATATTAACTTAACTAAGACAAAAACAATGACTAAATGTCTAATTGATCAGTTTTCTTGGAACCACGAACAATGCAAACCCAAGCACATAAATTATTCACAGTAAAACTAATTGAAAAGACGACGTTGTTGGCCGCCTAGTGCTGTAAAATTAACACTTGATATATGTAATTGCTTTTTAAAATAAAATGTATCGTGAAAACTGTTACTTGATGCTTAATATTTCAGGTAGACCAAAGATAGGAGCTAAAGGAGGTGATGACGATGTTGCTTCATACATTGATGATGTAGTTTCCAACTTCGGTTTAAACAAGCGAACTGCCACAAACATTCCATACCATACACCCTTGAGAACAGCTAGAAAAAGTGATAAAGAAGTAGTTTTATCTTTGGATTCTGTTCCCGATGCATTACCCGAGTTTGAACTAAGTAAGAGAGATACCACAGATGTCCCAACCGGACCTGAATTCGAGATAAAGACCTAAAGGGCCAAATATCAATAAGTACAAACAACGAAGACATCTTAAACTACATATGGTATGGTTATGATAATTAAAGCTACTAATTACGTTATGCTCACTAAAAAATTCAATACAGAAAACGTTCAACTTGGCTCACACAATTCTGGTACACAGAAGATAATATAGTCTTGTAAAAATACCATACTGTTGTACTGTTCATACTGTTTGGTAATCAAGAATAGGTAAAGAGAGTTTTAGTTAAAACTCGACTTGAAATGAAAATTTGAAACTTTATGACAAACGTGATGACTTCAATTTTTCTATTGTCAACTTTCCTTATCTATACAGCAATATACCTGCTTTTCCTGCTTATGGTGTATTTGTTTCTCAATTCATACGCTATAGTAGAGCTTGTTCCCACTACAGGGACTTTTTACAACGAAGCAGGCTGAGGGATATTGCAAGCCTAGGCTTATCAAGGCCCTCAAAAAGGTTTATGGCCGTCATCACAGTATTGTTGATAAGTTTGATGTCTCTGTGTCCAGGATTGACCTGGATATATTTGACGTCCCACAGTTCCATGTTCTTTTCAACTTTTTTTTAACTCAGGCGGGTGTAGCTAGCTAAACAGGAGGTGCTTACCCTTCCGGAGCACCCTGCCTCACTTTCATGGTGGGAGTTCACGTGTCTAACCTGTCAGTTCCAAAGTTTTTACTTTACTTGTAGATCGTGATTCGGACATGGATTAGTATGTTTGTTTTTGATTACGGTTTATTGTCCTTTTAAAATTGGTAGTCGGTCCAATTATGTATGTTTATGATCATTTTAAATTGAAAACTTAAATAGAGTAGCATCATTTGTTTGTATTGACAACGATAGTGGTCAGGTTGCTTCTTGGTAATTCAATTTTGATACAAATGATTTCTATTTCATTTTAAAGTAAATTTAACACAATTTAAATATGAACAGACTCGTATTTGCTATATCTAAACGGAGAGAGAACTTGTGAATTGTCAAAGCGGTTGTTTGTTTACATTATTTACTAGAAGGTTTCATTGGGAATAAATGTCAAGTAAATTCAATTAAGTACAGTATATTTTAAGGTAAAAAATCACCATGTGAATATTTTTGTTTTCGATTGTGAATGCTTGTCTCCAATAAACCTAACGGTTGATTAAAATATCATAAATAAATAATGCAAGCAATGGGTGGAAACATGTAATTTGACGTAAGAATTTGCAAACAACACGTTGAGGGAACCCGCTTAAATCTATGTGCTTTACGTCATTTTCTCGCATTGTGACGTAAAAGCTGAATTGTATCTTTTTTATAGTATATATAATCTTTATTTGTAAGGCCACAGACCCATATAGTAGTTACATAGTTACATAGTACATGTATATACATTACAATTCTGCCATGAAAGCTATATTACAATATTATTGTGTTTTATATACAATTTTCGTTTTTGAAATGCGTGATATAGAAAATTTCCCACTGCTTGTATATTTGACAATTTTTTAGATGACAAGAGAATAACAAATTTATGAACATTTGGGATTGAAAAAATAGTTTTGGTATAAATTGATGTCTTATATCCTCGTAAAATTTACAATAAATAAAAAATGATATTCATCTTCAACTAACCCAAGGTTACAAAACTTACAAATTCTGTTTTGTTTTACAATATTTTTATATCTACCTTTCTCGATCATTAAATCATGGGAACTGATACGGAAAATTGTTATGATTTTACGGTATTTCTTTAAGTTAAAAATTTCTAGATAAGGTTCTTGACAAAAATTGGTTTTGAACAATTTGTAAAATGATAATTTTGAAGTGTTTTCTATATTTTTTTCTCCACTCTTGCAAATATATTCTTTTAACCTTTGTATAATGTCATCAATATAATACTCAATATCTATATTATTTTGATATTCCCATATAAAATTAAATCCACAATCACACAGAAGTTTTTTAACCTTTGATGACCAGTTTATATAACCAAGTTGATCGTAAAAAACTAACATATTATACGCTTTTTTGACAATTCTATCATCTGACATGGAAAGAATTTTCCCCCAATATCTAGGAAGACGTTTAACTGTTAAATATACAATGGATACCTTCCACATTCTGCTAATACAGCTAGATTACATGAGCGTAAAGATGTATTTAAAAATCTTTTACATGCGTATATCTGAACACTTTCTATAGAAGGATATGACTGAAAACCCATATTTCAGCACCATAAAACAAAACTGGGCATACCTTTGTATCAAAAATTTTAAAAAATGTTTTAAACTTTAAATCTTCGATCTTATAGAGCATTGACAATACTGCTGTTAAAACCCGTTTTCCTTTTTCCGCCAATTTTTCGGTCATAGCATACAATGAAAATTTACAAGAAAATAATAATCCTAAATAGGTATAAGTATTTACACATGCTAAGTATTTCCCTTAAAATAACCATTTCTCGTTTTTACGTATGTTGCCCTGTCTGAACACGACAACTTGGGTTTTATTGGGATTAACCTCTAGTTTCCACTTATCACAATATTGTTCCAATAGTGTTAACTGACTTTGAAGACCTTTAACTGTGTCAGATATTAAAGCGATATCATCTGCAAAAAGCAAAATTAAAACTTGCAGAACATCTGGAAAAAGTTGCACTCCTTTCAAATCACATTCAACAATAGTTTTTGTAAATTCTTCTATGAATAATGAGAATAATATCGGGCTTAATACACAACCTTGTCTCAGACCTAGAGTGCAATTAAAACATTCTGTAAAACCATTTTTTGTTTTCACACATGCAGTTACTTCTTTATGCATTGACTTCAATAAAATATAGATTCTACCAGAAAGCCCTCTCATTGAACATATATTCCATAGTTTTTCTCTTTCAATAGAGTCAAAAGCTTTTTTAAAATCGATAAAAGCAACATATAGTTTTCTTCCTTTTTTAGTAAACTGTTTCCGTATAAGTGCTTGTAATACAAAAATTTATCAACAGTACTATGACCCTTCTTAAAACCACCTTGAAAATCTGATATCTTATCAAATATACTACTCCACTGAGTGATCCTTTTACATAATATAGTAGTAAAACTTTTTCCAAAAATACTTAATAAAGAAATACCTCTGTAATTTTCTGGCTTATTTCTAGCCCCCTTTTTATGTATTGGAACAATAATAGATGTAGTCCACATACTTGGAAAAACGCCTGAATTAAAAATCCTATTGAACAAATCTTTTAAAAGTGGTAGATACATATCAAAAGAATAAACAAAAAATTCTGGTAACAAATCATCTGGACCTGCAGATTTGTTACATTTTAAATCTTTTACAGAAGATATGATCTCCTCATAAGTAATTTCACCATTTAAAATATCAAATTCAATGTCAGTAATAACATCACCTTCTGTATGTTGTTGTATATCGTCTATAGGGGGAGAAGTATCAGGCAATGTGTATAGATCTGTAAAATACTGAAACCATTCATCAGAGCTAATAGTATCACAAAACTATTTACAGTACCATTAAGCCCTCTTAGAATGGACCAGAATTGTTTTGAATAGTTACAAAACTTATCAAGCTTGTTTGAAATATGACGAAAAAATGATGTCTGTTTTGTGCTACACATGTTTTTAAATTGTTTCCTCCTTTGAAGGAAATCTTGTAGATGATTGTCAGACTTAGTATTTCTAAATAGAGATAATGCGTGTAATTTTTGTTTTTTAAACTCGACGCATTCTTTGTCGAACCACGGAGGCTGCTTAAAAACTGTATTTAGAACCTTAGTATGAAAAATATTAGCAGCTTCTTTTAAACAGTTTGTAAAAATACTAACAGCATCGTTTACATTATCTTGATACAACGTGTCATATATTTGGTTATTAACATTATGTACACATTTATCTACATTTGATCGAAATTCTTCTACTTTCTCAACATCCCATCTATATTTGTATTTGACACACTCTGTACTGTGTTTTTGTGGGAGTATGGAACTAATTATATTTATACTAATTGGTAAATGAAATGACTCTGATCTACTATGTATAGTCATATCTGTGATTGAATCAAATATGTCACCTGAAACAATGAAATAATCGATAGTGCTGTTACCGGTTGGACCAATAAATGTAAAATCACCAATGTCTTTGTCCGACCCACAGCGCCCGTTTACAATATGTATATTATAGTTTTTACAAAATGTTAAAAGTTGTTGACCAAATGCGTTTATCTTACTGTCAACTGATACCCGAGCCCTTTGAAAAATATTGGACAAAAAATCACTAAAAGTGTCAAACTCAGGAGAGTTGGATTCTTCATATACAAAATAATCCTTTTCAGTTCCAGTACGAGCATTATCTTATGTCGTGATGCGTCACAATTGCATTCTAAATATTTGCTGCACTGTTATTTGAAATCTAGATATCTGTCCTTTATAACTTTGAAGTCCAAACATTACTATATGTTTTAAATTTGTTGTCCCAATATGTGCATTTTTTTTTTAAATTTGTGGTCCCAATATTTTAAAATATTGTTTGTTCCCAATTCCACCTTTTATTGCCAAGTACTTATTCTATTTGTCTATTACTAATTTTCTGTACATTGTCTTTATTTCAGATGTCCTCAACATTGATATGCAAGTTTGTCTTATAGAAAAATAAATGACATTTTAGTAATATCAATAAAATTATGTAATGCATTGTACTTCTACTCTTTGTCTTTTTATTTGATTGTATAATTTTTTCTGCAACTTTGGTATGAAAGAATATGAATATGCTTGAGGTGCCATATTATCTTGTACGGCATACACAAACATTTATAATAGGAATACCAGTTCATCTCCAAATCCGATAAATGCTATGTTTTACATGGTACGATTTTGAAAGAGTTTAACGCAATTTTTGTTTGAAAAAACATAGACGTCTAACAGGTGTTGAAAAATTAACACTTGTATAATTAGTAAGTTAACCACTGGGCCTGTATTTCCGCTCGTGGTCTAAGTATCACCGATAATATCAATAACTTAGTAGGCAATACGTTTGTGTCACAAAATACTACTGTCTCAATTTGCTGCTAGTTAAAATATGTAAAATCTTTAAAAATTAAAGTGTACTCTCTCATGCAAAATATTCCCTTAGCTGAAGTTGGTAAGATATATTTTGGTCAATTGGATATTTTCTTAAAACCTTAAACAATTTTGGTTTCACATTTTCGGACCATGCACTATTGATGAGGAAATGTACTAGTATTCCGAAACGGCTGTCTAGTTTATCCCTGGTATGATATGTAAAAGAATATCAAAGAAATGATTTTCTTTGCGCCCGTTATGAAAAAGTGAAATAATTGGATATACACGCGTTTGTCAGTTTTCAAAGTGTTTGCTGCAGGCATAATGATTTTGACAATTGTAGGTATGTTTGTGTTTGATGTTTCAAAATTGGTCACCATAGTAACTGATGATGTTAAATGGAGTGTAGTAGTCATGATTCTTGCACTGGAAGAAACGAGATAGTTGGAAACAATAGGGACATTGCGCCTGATAAGCTTACCTGATAAATAATGACCAGCTAAACTATTTTAAAAACATAAAAATTGAAAACCACATGTCAATATATTTTTGTCATAATTTTAAGCATTTCTAGATATAACTGTGACCTTTAAACCAATGACCTTCATCTATATATCAAAATGACCGGTGTAGCAATACCTACACTATCCTAATAGGCATGTCTATATAAAATGTTTATAGTTTTCCAGATTAACTTTTTAAGTATTGTCTTGCAACTGTGACCTTGACTTTTGAACCCATGGCAATGCAGTTGATAAACAAATAAAAATGTCGTGATCAAAAAAAAAATAATAATAATAAATAAATAAATAAATAAATACATTGCTATAGTTGGTTACGTCTCAGTATCATTTGATACGCGTTATTTGAACTAGTTTACTAGTTATTATAAAAATTCCCAATTTTTGACGAAATAACGGTTACATCTTATTTTCAGGCTAGGTCAGTGTTGTTATTTAAGATCGCAAAGTGGCAGTTGATAAGAAAGCTGACACTGTTAAACGGAGAGTAATGTATCACCACTTAACCATCCAAATCCTATCAAGCTTAAAATGACTACAGGGAACACACTATCGGGAAATTGAAAACCTTATCGCCAAACTCCTCTGGTCTTAACAATTCAGGCATAAACAGTGTTATTACCTTTTTACACATCGTGTTCTACGTTCCGCATGCGCAGTACATGACAATAAGCATCCGGCCTCACTTCCCTAGTTTACGTGTCTAACCTGACTTGTCTGTTTCAAAGTTTTAACTTTGCTTCTGCATTGTGATTCAGACATGGATAAGTATATTTGTTTTTGATTCAGACAGCTAGTCGTGACCATTACTTGGCAGAAACTGAGAATTCAGATCACGATCGAGACACTAAGTATCCCAGTGGGAAACTATTTTCGTCGATATTCTACGTTTCTGACGGGAACCTAGTTTCTTGTGCCTCAGCGGGAAATAAAAACTCCGAAAGAAAAACCCAGTATCACATTTTAGTGACAATAAAGTGCCTCGAAAATGTGATTCTTGTGCCTCAGCGGGAAATAAAAACTCCGAAAGAAAAACCCAGTATCACATTTTAGTGACAATAAAGTGCCTAGAAAATGTGATTCTTGTGCCTCAGCGGGAAATAAAAACTCCGAAAGAAAAACCCAGTATCACATTTTAGTGACAATAAAGTGCCTAGAAAATGTGTCTCGAAGGGAAGGGAAGATTACATGACTATATATTAAATCTGGCATCAATAACTTTGCCATACCAGCCATTCGGTAAAAAGAGATATAAGTTTTTTCGTATTTACGACACGCCAATTTCATAACAATTCCAGAAACTAGGTTTCCCCCGGAAAACAGAGTAACTCAAAATTGACTTGCCTAAAAAACGCGTCAAGATTCCATTCCGAGAAGAACCTATGTTTCCCTTGGAAAATACTAGGTATTCCGATCTAATGTCTCTAATTAACTAGTTTCTCGACGCAAAATCCAAACTTTGATAAAGCTGATGTATTATAAAATTCATTTCTATGGAAAAAGAATTTTCAGCTATTTTATTTGTGGAAATAAATCTGCTCGGTCACATTATCTGGATTAAGTTTAAGATGCGGTTAAGTTTCAAAAACTCTTTAATGCTGAATGGACTTATCGAGTAAATTTACTTTATACAAAAAGATTGAATACTTTAACCCATGGGAACACCTTGTTTCCGGATCTTGATTTAATTCTCTGCTAACTTGACAAAGTGAATCTCGTTCGGGTCACTGTGAAGTTTCTCGAAGTTTTGTTAAATTGGCGTGTCATGCGTATTTTAATGGCAAGTTAATTGTTGATTGGTAATTTCCACCTGGTTTTTATGCAATTAGGCGCTAGTATTCTTGCAGTTTAATAGTAAATTTATAAAAAATACTCCACGGGTTATGTAATTATAAATTATCAATAATAAGATATGCTTGCTTGTACATCGCAATTTATCGAAATTGAAGTGTTTTTTTGTGTTTTCTCGTGGCCGATTTACAAGGACTTAAGTTGAGGAATGACTGGCAAAAGTTATCCTCATCGTAAGAATTTTTGACGTTCGCATAGCGTCATATTACATATTACACCAGTTTTAATGTTACATAAAATTGCAATTCGAAACTAGCTTATGGTCCGATTCATATTAGGACTTATATCTCAATTATGTTGCCCACATTGAGGCTACATTTTAAACTGTATGACAAACGTGACTTCTAATTACATCCAAAACAAACATACCATTCTAAAGCAAAGTAAAAACTTTAAAGTTAGCTAATTAGATTAAACACGTGAACTTACACCAGAGAAGTGGGACCGGGTGTTCTGAAAGGGTAAGCACTTCCTTATAAATAAGCTGCTACATTCGCCACGTATGATTTAAAATTGGGGTTGAAAAAAGCATGGAACTATGGGACGTTAATATATCGAGAAATAGTTCTTAAAAATGTTCAAGATGGCTTGATTCCCTCATTTTAGAAATTTTTCATTTTAGTGGAAGGCATTTACTGAAGTATTTCCTCGGTTATGATTGATCTAGATCACGGGTGAAAATACGGGATATATGCGTGATGTTATGTAGACATGGTGCCACCATCCATATTTATATCTTAGACAGCTATACGTATAACGGTTGAACACAAACATTTATCGGTCCATGTCCAAATCACAATCCTAAAAACAAACCAAATATTTATAAAACTTTCATATTTGCCCCGAAAGGACAAGCTCCCTCCTGTCTAGGTAGCTACGTCTGACAGGATGAAATCGAAATTGAAAATAAAAGGAATACAGAGACGTAATAGTAATATCATTGTGTACACGTGTTTATGTATACAAACACCTATACTTAAATTTTAAGTTCCCAAATTTTATATGTCTTTTGAAGACTGCATTGATGGTACTAAAATTACATTACTTTGAAAACCCATATTCGGGTGATAAATGTTCCTTTGCCCTTGAATATGGTATTATAAATATTTAAAAAAAAATACATAGTTTTTGCATATTCGATTGCATACACTAGACAGGCTATCACATCGTGTTGGTAAAACTAATAATGCGTGTACTACGTATAAGGACATTGCAATGTAAGATTAGTTTCTCTTATTAAAAACTTTGATATAAAAAAGTATGTTAACAACGCGTGTGTTATTTTCCAATGTATAGAACCTCTTTATTCTACTTGTTCGATCGTCATTAATGTCTGTTATATCATGTATATGTATATCCCGATTATATTCTTTAAAATCAAAATCACGATCAATGTCAGTTAACTATTAAACATGGCGTCATTCCGACATTGTCATCAGAGAGCTTATTTGTTCTTAATTTTGATATTTATCGTATGTTCAATTTGTGGAAAATCTGGACAAAATTAATTATCTCATACGTAGAAGTGTTCTTTTTGTGGAAAAAGGGACACAATGTAAAAAGATGTTCCAAATTATCTAATGAATCGTCACCACCGAAAGCAGCATGTAAGACGTATGAATCTATCTTATATATGTTCAATGAGAAAAACACATTAGTCAAACTGATATTGATATCATCGCTAAGTGACTGTTCGAATTTTGGATAAAAAATTTGGCATTTCGACAAGTAAAGAAACCGAAAGAGTGTCATATTTAACTTGATTTTCAAATGGGAGTTAATGGAAGATTGTATCTGAAATTCAAAGTGGATCTTGGCTCGAAATTCGTCGAGAAAAGTCTGAAAAGAACTAAGAAAACAATGTTTGATCGCGAAATTGTTTCTGCAATACATGAGTCTGTTAATCAATTAACAAAAAAATGGAATTTTTCCAACCGCCAGGAGAATTCGAAGAAAATTGTCATTTTTCCACGGATCCAAACTAGTAAATTTATAAAACATATCAAAAAACTATCTGTTATGAATTCAGAGGGAGCAGATCCGTTGACAATTTTTTCAAGGAATCGAAAGAGATTTCTAACAGGCGATTCGAATTCACAGAGAAAATCAAGAAAAAGGGTAGGTCCCATGGGAATATACACGTTTTACTGCAAAGAAAAAAGGTTATAGTATACACTTATTCCTTTAACATGTGCTTCGTTTAAAATGTCCATTTTTTAATTTTAATTTAATAGGATTCCTCTACGGAATCATATTTTTGTTATTTGCAAAAATGACTGAACGTTGAACTCATGACCCTCATTTTTATATCAAACTGTTTATTGTTTTCAAAATAATTTATAATAATTATGACCTTGATCAATTACTTGGTTTCATAATTTTGGTCCAAGCACTACTGATGAGGAATTCCATTCCGAAACGGCCGTCTAGTGCTGTAAAATTAAAACTGGTATAATATGTAATTGGTCCATCTTAAAGGTAATTATAACAATATGTTGAAGCTGAAACACCTATGCTCTAAACTGATCAAATAGTCAAGTTGTAACGAGTTTAGGTTGTTTTACGATTTTTCAAAATTCTACACAACAACGCTCAACCTATTTTGCCATCCGAATTTCGCTAATGAAAAAACTATAGGCTTAAGACCCTAGAGAAACTAAAAATCACATCAGATGCTTTTCATTCAATCGTCAAAATTTGCACATTTAAGTCACCTTGGGAGTTTTGGGGATTATGACAAGGCCACAAACAGATCTCACTTACACTGCTCCATGGAAGTTTCTGACCAAGTTTCATTGAAAACTGCCCAGTACTTTCAGAGAAAAGGTCGAAAATAGGTGTTCACAACATACATAAACACGCTACATTATGCCATAAAGTCACCTGAACTTTGGGCAGGTTTTTTTCAATTTCTATAATTCTTTCAGTTGAATACCACGATTCGATGAACGGGAGTAATTTCAATATTAGCAAAGAAGTGTATGGATACTTATGGAAAATGCATTTTTTTGAATTTATTTTTTGGCGGATAATGCGTCGTATCATACGCAGGTATCCAAATCTGAATGCCGAAAAACGTACTGGACCAAACTTAACGTTTCGGAAATAAAAGATCTACATGTATGGTCCAAGGGCCTTATTCCAAATCAAACTCGAATCAATAAAATGCCTAAGACTGCAAAAGCCATAAACGAGATTGCTCTGCTCTAAAAATAAAGCAACTACCATCACCAGTACTCCGTACTGAAAGAATCGCTTCAAAATACAATCACAACTTATTTTTTTACCACCATACCACCCGCAGCTCAGCCCCAAAGAGACTGCATGGGCATAAATTAAAAACTATGTTGCAAATAACAATAATAATCATACATTTATGGGAGTTAAATATTTGATCTAATGTGGCATTGATAGCGTTAAGTTGAAACAATGGGGAGGGCTGGTAAAGAAATGTAAAAGTGGGAAAATTGGTACAATTATTCAGTACAGACCTGTCGAAAGTGTAACACTAAACGAAAAGGTAGTCGAAAATTATCTAGTGGTCAATATATGGATAGCCGGTGACAGATAAGCTGTCGAGAGATAGAAGAAAAGATGTCGAGATATTGCTATCGACCGGCTGGGTTTAGCTGTCGATTCCTCACTTATAAACCATCTTAGTGTTAAACGTTAGACAGTACTGTACTGTAGTTGTAAAACAAGTTGTATAACCAGGATCTATTGAAACTGTTTAACCACACCACATCATAAATAAATGTAATTAGTTTTATCAAAATTAAATCAGTTTTTTCAATCACTTGTGTTTTAACATTTCCCCGGTTATATCGATTTTATCATGTGTTCGGTAAAATTTATTATTTCTTAATCGGCTATAAAAACCTTTTTTCATTGGTTGAAATCTTCATTGGACAGTAAGAATCTTTATGCTTAATCAGTTATGATCTTTTGACGTGATCGGACTATAATTGCATATCACATGTCATATCGCCCCTCGGTCTGATATTGGAGTCTCGGGTCGATATGATAGAATTAGCCTTGCTTTGTTCTCTATGAAATATTACCAAAACCAGCAATAATATTTTGCATGAATCCCCAAAACCCCTTGCAAAATTTGAAATTCTCTTATTTTGAATAAAGTATAAGAAATTATTCTCTCTCTCTCTCTCTCTCTCTCTCTCTCTCTATCTCTCTCTCTCTCGTGCGCCCTCTCATTTATCAAATATGTGGCATATATATATATATATTATCCTTTTAAAATCAGACTGTTTTGTGTTTATATGTAGAATATGTAATACTTAAGATTTATAATTATGACTTTGTTTAATATTTTAACTGTAAACTGTCAGGGACTGGGAGACTCAGAAAAGAGACAGACGAGATGTATTCAATTATCTAAAATGCAAAAAATACAATATCTACTGTCTACAAGATACTCATTTTGATATGAAAAATGGAACCATATATACAAAACCAATGTGGATATCAATGCATTTTTAATTCATACTCTACCAACTCACGAGGGGTAGCAATATTTTTAATAATAACTTTGAATATAAAGTCCATAGAGTTAGAAATGATTTATTTGGAAACTGTTTGATCTGAGACTTAACTATAAATGAGAAAAGATTTACCTTAGCAAATATCTATGGGCCTAATGAAGACAATCCAAATTTCTACCAAAAACTGTTTTTAGATATCGAAATATTTGAAAATAATTATGTGATAATTTGCGGGGATTTTAATTTAGTACTTGAACAAAATCTTGACACAATGAATTATAAACACGAAAATAATCTGAAAGCAAAACAGATAATAAAGGAACATAAAGATCTAAACAATTTCATTGACCCTTTTAGAGAATTATTTCCAGAAAAAAGAATGTATACTTGGAGGAAAAGAAACCCCTTAAAGCAAGCAAGACTTGATTTTTATCTAATAAGTGATACATTAATACAGGATAAATAGAAAACAGTTATAGATCAGACCACTCTGGAGTAGTACTAAATTCAAACGGAGGCCAGGTCTATGGAAATTCAATAATTCACTTTTAAAGGATCACAAATATGTTAAAACAATTATAGAACTTATTCAGCAAATAAATATTCAATATATGATACCCGTATATAATATTGAAAACATAGAATTGATATTTGACAGTGAATTTCAGTTCAGAATTGACGATCAATTATTCTTTAAAATGCTTCTTCTTGAAATACGATCTAAAACAATATCATACGCTATTTTTAAAAAACAAACAAAACAAACTAAAGGAAACTAAACTTATTAAAGAAATAAACGAATTAGAACAAGATGAAACTGCTGTACAATCGGAAATTTTAGAAAACAAACGAGAAGAACTAAAAACACTAAGACAAATTAAAATGAAAGGACATTATATAAGATCAAGGGCTCAATTCATTGAGGACGGGAAAAACCAACTAAATACTTTTGTAGCTTAGAATCTAGAAATTACACAAATAAATTAACTTTAAATCTGGAAACCGAAAGTGGAAATTCAATAATGGAACAAAATGAAATACTTAAAGAAATGAGAAAATTTTATAAAAAATTATATTCTTCCAGAGACACAAATAATAATATCGAACTGCATAATATATTACGAAACTGTTCTTTTGAAAAATTAAGTGATAATAAAGCTTTAGAACTGGAGGGGATATTAAATATAGAGAAGCGCTTGACTTTTTGAAGACAATGAAAAATAACAAAAAGCCTGGGTCTGATGGTTTTACTGCAGAATTTTTTTAATTCTTTTGGAAAAATTTAGGAGTAAATTTAGTTCGTTCCATAAATTATGGTAATAGAAAAAAGGTGTTCTATCTGTTCCACAAAAATTTGGAGTAATAACATGTTTGCCAAAACCGAATAAACCCAAAAAATATATAAACAATTGGAGACCCATTAGCTTGAAAAAGCTTTTGATTCGGTATCTTAGGATTTAATAAAAGACGTTTTAAAACTGTTTAATTTTAAAGATTCAATTATCAACTTGATTACTACTTTTTTAAAAAATTCAAATTCAGCAGTTCTACAAAATGGATTTTTGTCCGAAAGTTTTACTTTACAAAGAGGATGTAGACAAGGAGATCCTTTATCGCATTATATTTTTATTCTGTGTGCAGAAGTGATGGCTATCCTTATAAGAAATTCTAAAGAAATTAAAGGTATTGAAATAAATGGAGAAGAATATAAAATTTCGCAGTATGCGGATGACACAAGTCTCATTTTAGATGAGTCTCCCAAGTCTCTTAACAGTGGACTTCAAGTATTGGCTTTATTTGCTCAAATATCGGGTTAATGTATTAACATGTTAAAAACTAATGTTATATGGATAGGTAAAAAAAATGTTCAAGAGATGTTTATCATTATGATAGGTGGAAGCTGGAATGGGGATCGGAAAAGTTTACTTTATTAGGTATATACACACATGCTCAAGAAAATGAAAAACATTATGAGAAAATTAACTGTGATTGGCAGAATTACACTTGTGAAAACAATAATATTTTCTCAAATAGTTCATTTATTTATATCTTTGCCCAACCCGCCAGTTAAAGTTTTAGATGAGTTAAACAAGCTATTTTATAATTTCATATGGCAATCAAAAATAGAAAAAATTAAAAGAAAGATATTAAATAAGAACCATGATGAGGAGGGTTTAAAAATGATAAATATGTACAATGTTTTGATTGCCCTTAAGACATCATGGATAAGAAGACTCATTTTAAATTATTCAAATGGAAATATCTGTTTGAGTCTGAAACAAATTCTAGTATCAATGAACTTATGAATTTCGGAAATGACTATACTGTTTTGCTGATGGAAAGAACTAATAACCTTTTTTGGAAAGATGTGTTGTATAGCTCGGGTATAGTACAAAATAAAGCTAAGTTTTCAGAAAGAGAAAATTTAGAATTACATAATATATGGTATAATAAGGACATAGTAATAGGGGGAAAACACTTTTCTATAAAAATTACTGGAAACCAGGTATTATGTATATAAATGATATTTTAGACACAAATGGTAAATTTCAAAATTTTGAAGATTGTAAGATGACATTTGGAATAAAAACAATTTTTTTGGAATATGTCACGTTAATTAAAGCAATAAAGCTATTTTTATTTAGATATGGCGGGAATAATATATCTGCCAAGGCATCACAGCCCTTTATACCTCAAAATATGAAAGGCTTGATGAGTTACAAATCAGGTTGTAAACAAATCTATAAAATTTTATGCAAATACAACACTATTCCCACGGCACAGTCTAAGTGGACAGATTCAAACTTGTGCAGTTTTTGCAATATCCATGATCAAACCATTGAACACTTATTTTTCCAATGTAGTTACGTAAACAAAATATGGGACAGCTTGCAAAAAATGCTTGAAATTAAATTTAGAAAAACATTTCGGTTAGATAAGCAAACAATCGTTTTTGGTACAGAATTTGCTGGTAAAGAAAATAAAGCACTGAACTGGTTAATATTAAATCTACAGCAAAAGATTGCAAAAACAAAAGCCAAATATAAATTCACTAAGACACTACATTGAAACCAAACTGGCAGCTGAAAAATATTTGCTATTTAAAAACTATAACTACAACGTATACTATGAATATTGGCATATATTGGAAAATATTTTTAAGTATGAAACATTATAATGTTATATTCTTGAATTTTTGTTTACACATTTTACGCATGACATGATTTACTTTGATAACTTAGCCTTAGCAAAAGTACACTCTTTCAATATATTTAGTTTTAATAAATTAACAAAATAATATAATGAAAGATAACTTACGGTACAAAATCTATATCTTTATATATATCATATATATGACAAACACAACATTTTTATATATCCACGGTATCATACACCACATATATTGACCTCTTTAAAGTCAGGCACGGGATATTCATGCGTGTTTTTGAGCGATTGGACATCCATCTAGTGCGTTAGCACTCGCAAGGATGTCGGGTACCTTCTCTCTCTCTCTCACTCTCTCTCTCTCTCTCGCTCGCTTGCTCTCTACAACACACTTTACACCCACACACACACACACACACACACAAATACATGCAGTTTTTTGGCACACATACACACACACACACACACACACACACACACACACACACTTTTTCTATAGAATGTATTTATTGTTACAGTACAGGCCCAGTCGGGAGTTTAACACTGAGCTAACGAATGGATGTCGATTCGAAAGCTAATCGCCTACTCTCGTTACATATATAACATCTGTTGTCGTATATATATCAGCAGCTTTTCGGTCACTAGTTATTCATACATCGGATTTTCATCAGCTGATCATCAATTCTTTTCGTTACCTCAATGTTAAACTTGACATATCTGTACTGTATATATGCATTATAATTTATTAATTAATTACGTATTTACTATCTTATATATTGCTGTATTATAACAAATTTACTCACACATATTGTGTGAAGGATTGTGAATTCTATAGAATAAAAACACATTACAAAAAAAAAAAAAACAAAAACAAAAATTAAAAAAAGAGAAATTATTGTCATATTATCATTTTTTTCTGAATGAAATATTCAAATACTTCTAATATTTCATTCAGAAAGTTAAAATAAAATGATAATATGACATTATCCTAAAATATTATACACGTACAAGTATCTAGTGCATAAGTACTCGAAGTAAACATCTCAGTATAATACGATATGTTCGTAATAATGTGATTTAAAAACGAATTCTATTTTGGGAGAGACTGAGGAATAATTCGGTATTAATTATATTTAAAATAACCGGTTCTAATATCCTGTTCTAAAACAAAGAAATATGTTTAAATTGTCATTAAGGATCATAATAGCCTTAAACAACGCTTCCTTGTTAATTTTATTATAATAGACCAATACTCTTCCATAAGATTTGTAATTGTGATAAAGATGTATAATTATGACCTCCTTTTTGCAGTGGTCAAACTTTAAACTCGCAGCAAATCGAAAACAAACATAATAATCAATGTATGGATCGCAATCAAGAAGCAAAGTAAAAACTTTGAAACTGACAAGTTAGGTTAGACACCTTAACTTCCAAAAGGGAAGTGAGGTCTGGTGTTCCGGAAGCTTATAACATTGCTAAAATAAACTGGTGGAACTTGCTTTGACATAATTTTACGATGTCTAGGTAGGATAAAACGTCCGCCTTATATGAAGCGTTTGAATGTTTATGCTAAGTATAGCGCTCCCCCTATTTTTGTTTGTATGCATGTCCCTTCAGAGTTGAGCTGTCATTGATGAAAATTTCAGTATCAATATAGGCTCCCATATTCGTCGTATACCCGCTGAATGACATCACTTTCTGACATGTTTTTAGAAGTCACTGTATGCTTATCGACAGCTCCGTTCATTTATGGAAAACAAAAGATAACCCAAAAATTGATTGTTTGGAAATTTGCGAACGAAAACCCACTATCATGCTCTGGACTACTTTACGTTATAACCCAAAAATTGATTGTTTGGAAATTTGCGAACGAAAACCCACTATCATGTTCTGGACTACTTTACATTATCTGCCATGATCATGTGTGTTTTTGTTTTAAGTGATTACTTGTGCCTAAAAGCTAAATAGAACAGGAAACGAAACATACTTATGTTAGATTAATCATAATCAAAGACAAACATTAATCCATGTCCGAATCACAATCCAGAAGCAAAGTAAAATCTTTTGAACTGACAAGTCAGGTTAGACACGTGAATTTCCATACATTCAAATTTAATTATATCGATACTTCAAAATTGTATCGATATCGTATCGCTCTATAACAACTCTACGTTAGAGACATCTTACTTTTTCTAGACTTTGAAAAAATTGTTATTAATTACCATATTGCGTTATGTCTGGAACACATGTTTGTGATACAATCATAAGACAAAAACTACCTTTAACACAGTTGATGTATTTTATCTGATATTTTATGGCTGAGATCTTCTATAATCTATTTGCATTAAAAAGGAAAGAAATAAATGAATAAAAAATTAAATTAAATAAAACGCATCGACCAGATGTGATAATCAATAACTTTGTTATTCAATATTAATAGATAACAAATAATATTTTGTGTTTTACAATTGTCTAAATTATTTTGTTATTTAATATTAACCTAACTTGTCAGTTCCAAAGTTTTTACTTTGCTTCTGGATTGTGATTCGGAAATGGATAAGTATGTTTGTTTTTGATACATATAGATAACACATTTGAAATAACATTTTGTGTTTTACAATTCACTAAATCATTTTATTAATCTCGTGATATTTTCTCTCACAGGAGTATCTTGTAGGTTTTTGTCAATTTCTCCTGTCAACTGTATTGATATAGGTCTTTTCTGAAATGCAAAATAAAAAGAACATTAATGTTAATACATTACAACAACGATTTAAGAAACAATAAAAACGTCCCGTTACACTAAATACCATTCAACATCTTACCGTGTTTCCTTCTACTTTCTATTGACTGTAGCCACAAAAATGGCATGGCGACTGTTATATAATAAAAAAGCATGTATTAATGTCCAAATCACAAATCCCAAAGTGGCGTGACCTTCTACCAGGGAAGTTAGGCTGGGTGTTTCTGAAGGGTTAGCACCACCCGTGTAGCTGATTACACCCACTTAGTGTGTAATCTAAATTGAGAATGAAACTAACTTTGAACTTTTATCCAGAGGCTCGGTACTTCTGAAGGGCTAGCACCCCCCGTGTAGCTGATTACACCAACTTAGTGTGTAATCAAAATTGAAAAATAAAACTAACTTTGAACTTTTATCCAGGGTAGTTTTGGATACACAGACATGATGTTTATAAACAATATTGTGATGATGGTCATAAAATTTTTGAGAGCGTTGATAAGCTTAGGTTTGCAACATCATTGCGCCAACAATTTATTTATAAGCAGCTTGTTTCGTTGTATGAAATCCCCCTACTGGGAACAGGCTCTACCATAGCGTACATATATTTATCATCTGCTTAATAATATTAACATCATTTTCGTATATGTGATATGTCTAAAAATGACACACGTTGATAGCAGCCCGGGTGATATCACATTCTTAAATTGATATCACACCCCTGGAAAAGTGATATCACACCCCTCTCACTTCCCTGGATAATGGCGGACTTATTACTGCTTGCTTCTAATATAATAAACAAATTGTTGGTATTTTAATAACCATATGTCTTTGAATTTCTAAACAGTGTCACGTAACGTTGGCAGTGCAAAATGTAAATGATACGAAAAAGGAAAATAGCAAATGTGACGGGTAAAAATCTATAATTTATTTACTCACCTAAACCGTTGATACAAATCATATTTCAATCAAATCTATGGATTATATCTCCCTTAATTCAATACACTCAAAAGAATTATCAAGTGACGTAATGATGACGAAAGAATTTACTATTTACGTAGTTGTGTAAGGGGTACAATGAAAGGTAGCTCAAAGATCAGATTGCATTTAAAACTCTTCATTTTTTACGTCATTTTTTAAGTTTGGTAATACCGAACAAGTTTTTAAATCAATTTAGACCATCCTAGCCTCCGGTTCTACTCTGGTTGATATAGGGACTCTCGGGCTGATAAGAGGTTTAATATCAAAATGACAATATGATAATCTCTAAATCCCAGTTTTTATTACTCACAAAAAACAATTCTTTTTCCAGGAGGTCCAACATGATGTATATCCCTTCGATGCCTTCCATGTGTTGCTTCTTGCTCTCTTTTCTCGATTTTGTCATAATAATTTTCAGATTCCACATCTAAAAGACAATTTGCCCATATATGGAAATGAATAGCAATGTTAACCAAAATAAAGTTTTTTATGTATTTAACATATCAATGGGGGCAATTTTTAAATGAATGATTATCTTCATCAAGGTTGCTTGGCAACAAATTAAGCATATCACCTGAGAGTTTAGAGTTTTTATAAAGTGAAGAATTTCTTTTCCAAAACAATGTCTAATTAATCATATATGATTATTAAAGTCCATATGGAAGACATGGTTTTTTTCCTAACAGTTCTGTCGTTCCTACACTTGGCTTCATTCAAAATTCTCCAACAATTCACAGACATTTTCCTCATGTAATTCCATTTTCCTCTGATGTCCTGATACACTTCAAAACAGAGAACGCCGCTAGGTATAGCAAGATATTCCGGCTACATTGTTGTCATTAAACTGTCTGAAAAGGTCGCAATATCAGGACAGTATAAAGGGACATGAACTATTTCAGTTGTATCATGTGAAAGGGAAACTATAGTCCATAAGATACCCTGGTCTGTTCTATAGTATGGGAGGACTAAGTTGAATAAGAAACAAGAGGCCCATGGGCCTGATACGCTCACCTGATAACTAATGGCTAGCTGATAGATTTAAAGAAAACATAAATACTAAACCCCAATGACTTTTTTTTCATCATGATAACTGTTGTATCAATACCTACAACATTCTAGTATACATGCCTATACAAAAAGTTAATAGTTTTCAAGGTAATTAACCATTTCAGTATTGTTTCACATCTGTGACCTTGACCTTGGAACCCATGACCTTTTTCTATACATCAAAATGATCATTGAATCGATACCTACAACATTCTAATATACATGCCTATACAAAAAATTTATAGTTTTCGAGATAATTAACCATTTCGGTATTGTTTCACATCTGTGACCTTGACCTTTGAACCCATGACCTTTTTCTATACATCAAAATGATTGTTGTATCAATACCTACAACATTCTAATATACATGCCTATACAAAAAGTTTATAGTTTTCGAGATAATTAACCATTTCGGTATTGTTTCGCATCTGTGACCTTGACCTTTGAACCCATGACCTTTTTCTATACATCAAAATGATCGTTGTATCAATACCTACAACATCCTAATATACATGCCTATACAAAAAGTTTATAGTTTTCGAGATAATTAACCATTTCGGTATTGTTTCACATCTGTGACCTTGACCTTTGAACCCATGACCTTTTTCTATACATCAAAATGATCTTTGTATCAATACCTACAACATTCTAATATACATGCCTATACAAAAAGTTTATAGTTTTCGAGATAATTAAACATTTCGGTATTTTTTCGCATCTGTGACCTTGACCTTTGAACCCATGACCTTTTTCTATACATCAAAATGATCGTTGTATCAATACCTACAACATTCTAATATACATGCCTATACAAAAAGTTTATAGTTTTCGAGATAATTAACCATTTCGGTATTGTTTCACATCTGTGACCTTGACCTTTGAACCCATGACCTTTTTCTATACATCAAAATGATCGTTGTATCAATACCTACAACATTCTAATATACATGCCTATACAAAATGTTTATAGTTTTCGAGATAATTAACCATTTCAGTATTGTTTCGCATCTGTGACCTTGACCTTTGAACCCATGACCTTTTTCTATACATCAAAATGATCGTTGTATCAATACCTACAACATTCTAATATACATGCCTATACAAAAAGTTTATAGTTTTCGAGATAATAATTATAATCAGAGGTTAAAAAAATTAGGTTACGACCTTCACAATTGACCTTGACCTCATTTTGAAGATACTAACAAGAAGATGTCAAAACTGAAAACCCCATGTCATTATCTGGTCAAATAGTCAAGTTATAACAATTTGAAGCTATTTTACGATTTTTTCAAAATTTGATGCAAAAACGCGTAACCTATTTTTTATCCGAATTTTACAAAATGAACAAACTATAGGCTTAAGACCCTAGAGAAGCCAAATATCACATCAGATTTTTTCTCCAATCAGTACTTTCGGAGAAGAAGATTTTTTAAGATTTTTGCACCCCTAGGTCACCTTGACCTAGTTATGGTAGCCATGGCAACGCCACGAACAAATCTGAATTGCACTGGCCCATATATACTTCTGACAAAGTTTCATTAAAAACTGTCCGGTAGTTTCAGAGGAGAAGTCGAAAATAGGTGTTAACGACGCACACACGCACACACGCACACACGCACATACACACGCTGCGCTATGCCATAAGCTCACATGACCTTCGGTCAGGTGAGCTAAAAACACGTTATATGGAATTCAAAGGGACAAAACTGTTGAGTAATTCAAAATACTCTCATTTCCTTAGTTTTTTTTCCACATTTCCTGACATTGGTTGAAATTTTCTGACCTTGAAAACAATTAAATTGTCTGACTGTTCCTGGCGCATGGGAGCTATAATTTCAAGGACTTTAATTGAACAACGAACGTCTTTATATTTTTTAAGATGGTGATCGTCAGAAATAAAAAAGATCTAAAAGTTACACTGAAACGCTAAGATATATTTTGGTCCTTTGGTTATCTTTTCAACATCTTGGTCTAAGCACTATTGATGTAGAAATGTATTCCGAAACGGACGTTTAGTGCTGTAAATTGAAACTGGTTTAATATGTTATTTAAACCCGTGAGCCGGTATATCTGCTGATGACTGGTGCCCCGAGGATATCATAAACTCAGTAGGCATGTGTATTTTTGTCAGAAATATAGTATTGTCTAAATTTGCTGCAAGTTGAAATTTAAAATTCCTCAAAAACAAAGAAACTCCGTCATGCAAAGTATTATTTGCTTAGCTAAATTTGGTAAAATATATTTTGGACCTTTGGTAATGTTTTCAACATTTTGAAAACAATTTTGGTTTCATAATTTTGGTCCAATCACTACTGATGAGAAATTGTATTCCAAAACGGACGTATAGTTCTGTAAAATTAAAACTGGTATATGTCAGAAACAAACATACTAATCCATGTCCGAATCACAATCCAGAAGCAAAGTAAAAACTTTGGAACTGACAAGTTAGGTTAGACACGTGAAACTCCACCAGGGAAGTGAGGCCGGGTGCTCCGGAAGGGTCAGCACCTCCTGTTTAGCTAGCTACAACCGCCACGTGTGTAATCAAAATTGTTTGAAAGAAACATGGAACTATGAGACGTCAAATATATCCAGGGCAATCCAGGACACAGAGACATCAAATACACATGTTTTTATTTAAAGTAATGCTTGAGTTTCGTATTCACAGAAACAAATAAACAACTTAAATATTTGCTTTAGATTTTCATTCAAGTCTCACTGAAATCAGTCCAGTGTTTGAGAAAGTCAAAAATAAGTGTTGATGACATTCGCTAATTACTGATGCAAGCACGTAAATGCTATACATTAAAATACAATTGTATTGGCTTTCTGCTAGGTAAATAAAAACATAGTACATTCTAAGAAGAATTGATGTAGCAACATTAGATCCATAGAAATCATATAAATTCTCTAACTTTGCCGCCAGCTAAAATATGAAAATCCTCAAAAAGTAAGGTATACCCCCTCATGCAAAGTTTTTCTTAGCTTGTATATATATATATTGGTCCTTTTGATATTTTTCAACGCTTAGAAAAATGTTTTCACAATTGTTGTCCAAGCTCTAATGATATAATATATAATAAAAACTTATTCTGGGAGAAGTTGGGAGTTTCATAGCAAGTAACACTTACCATCTTTATTCGTCAAAAACACGCAACAACCATGTATGTTGAATAATAGTGTTGTTAACAGCATCAATAAAATAATGTATTTCATCTAAAAATGTAAATTATACCAAATATTTTTGTGAAAGATCATACTTCATTATCAAAAACAAATATACTGCCAAATGTCCGTATCACAATCTAAAAGCAAAGTAAAATTTTTGGAAGCGACAAGTAGATTAGACACGTGAACTTCAACCAGGGAAGTGGGACCGATGCTCTGGAAGGGTAAGCACATCCTGTTTAGCTAGATACACCCACTACTTGTGTAACCAAAATCGTGTGGAAGGAACACGGAATTATGGGACGTGAAATATATCCAGTGCAATTATTATACGAAATATATTTTGTTAAAGATAAAAATTCATTATCAAAATCGAATATACCGGCCCTTGTCTAAACATAATCGCAAAGCAAATAAAAACTTTGAAACTGGCAAACACGTGACCTTTCACTAAGTAAATGAGATCGTGTGCTCTGAAAGGGTAAGCACATCCTGTTTAGCTAGCTACATACGTCAAGTGTGTTACCAAAACCATGTGGGGGGAACATGGAGTTATGAGACGTGAAATATATCCAGTGCAATTATTATAAGGAATATTTTTGTTAAAGATCAAAATTCATTATAAAAAACGAATATACCGGCCCATGTCCAAACATAATCCCAAAGCAAATAAAAACTTTGAAACTGGGAAACACGTGACCTTCCACTAAGTAAGTGAGACCGTGTTTTGGAAAGGCAAGTTCCTCCTGTTTAGTTACATCTATTCTCAGAGAATAAAAGGAACATGGAACTATAGAATTTGAAGAGATGTTCAAAACAGAACATCATATTACAACACGCTGGTATATATGTATAGACCAAAGTCTGAGTTTGATCCGTTTTTGTTCAGATTTGACTATTTGTATCGTTTACATTCTTTTCTTTTCAAGTTATAATGCGTCGGGTACATGATGCGTCTGACAAACGTACACATGTTTGAAATGAAAAAATAAAAATAAAAAACAAACATACTTATCCATATCTTAATCACAATCTAGAAGCAAAGTAAAACTCTGGAACTGACAAGTCAGGTTAGACACGTGAACTTCCACCAGGAAAGTGAGTCCGGGTGCTCGAAGGGTAAGCACCTCCTCTGTAGTAAGCTACACCCGCCACGTCTGTAATCAAAATTGTGTACAAGAAACATGGTACAAAATGTACTATGGGACGTCAAATATGTCCAGGGCAATCCTAGACACAGACATCAAACTTATCAACAATAATGTGGTGACGGCCATAAAACGTTTTGATGGCCTTGATAAGCCTAGGCTTGCAATATACCAACAATTTATTTGCAGGCAGAAATATTATTCAAACGTTAGCAAAAATAAATTTTACTAATTTTTACCTTACTAACTTCCAAGTATTCTTCAATTCGTCCGAGGCTCCAATGATGATGTCTAATTTGACAAAATGTTTGTTGAAATTCGGCATTTATAATGTCTCAATTTATAGAAATCCAATTGATTTTATTACGCACAACATGTAATAAAACATGCACAGTAACATGTATCAATTTTTTATCAATTGTTCCTACAAAAGAGGCTTTTTTAAAAGTAAACGACAGCTTGCAATGTAGGTAAATAGACACTAAATATGATATCATAGCACTCATATTTTTTTTAATGTTCTTTATTTTAACTTTAATGCAACGTAAACCGAATAAAATAGAATAATAATTATTATAATAAACGGGAAAAAGTGACTAATTGGGCTTGATACGCTGACCTGATAAAACAGCTATCTGAATTATTTTTAAAAATATAAAAACATTTTGGGGTCACGTGACTGTCTTGGTAGATGGGCACGTCCTGAGTGGAGCAGTTTTTTTCTAAAATATCTCCGGTTTTATTGGGAAGATTGGAATAAATTTTTGGAGTTTTTTATACACCTATATCATTGATATAGGTAAACAACATTGGCCTGTCCGCTTGACCTTTTATTAGGAATATTCATATTGGAGGGTTCACCGATATGAATATAACAGACAGTGACATGATCGCCGAAAAGAATTATCTCCCGAGATCCCGTTTCGTTCGCGTTTCCATATTTCGACGTATTGCGGGAAAACTCGCGTGAATATGGCACAAATTTTTCAACTATTGTCCTGTTGGATTAATTGACTTTTTCTATTTTGATTAATTTAAAAAAATTGTATACACACGTTGTCTATAATGAAAGCTTTGCTACGCTTTATCATAATGAAACTCAAGATTCTCCGTGTGCACATACTTAGGTTGGAACAAAAACTAGATACTCAACAAAATAAATAATTGACTTACAAAATAAATCAATGAAAGACAATAAAGTCATTACGTGGCTAATAGAAAACGGGCACGAGAATCTGCATGATAAGATCAACCATTCTTCCAGGAGGAATTGGGTAGTACTGGAAGGACAGTTACTATACATATATATAGCTATAGAACTGGCACCCTCCCTCTTTAATAAGTTTAATGAATTTCCAAGTGCAGTGATTGCGACATTACATAAACCTAGCTATAGAGACCGTGAAATAGTTTTGACTTAGAGTTTGGGTTGTCACTCCATACTCTCTAGCAGCCTTCTTAACTGAAAAAAACTTGTTCTTTAATTGAGATGTATGCTCTAAACAGTTAATGGGCTATAGGACCTGTATATGGGTTTGAGGTCTGAGCCACCTCGGGGGAATTATAACACTTTTTTTGTGGTTGTTAGGGTAGGGTACATCCTTGTCTGCTATTATTACTTATGTGCCCTAAAACTATGATGCACAGCACTGTGTGCCTATAAAATTATTATTATACCGTTATTTATTGGCAACTATAAAAATATAATATACAGTATTGAAGATGCTAACGCTTTCTTTTTTCATGATAAGCATTTTGAATGCTGACATGTCCTGCTAATCTATTCATTTATCATGGTCACTGACTTTAAAAGGCAACATTAAGTGTGATCTGTGCTGTTGGCCTTGCTGAAAGGGGTTGAACTGGTGATGCTATTTACAGAAGATCCCTGGGTGGGTTTTAACCAGGTGACCCTGTCTGACATACAAGAATCATGAAATACCATTGTTAATGCAGTTGTCAACTGATTTTGTTCAAATTTGAAAAGCAGGAAGTAGAAAGCAGTGCATTTAACATATATATAAAAGACTTTTTCTGACAAATGTTTTATTTGCCCAATTTTAGGATTTATGCAAATAAGGTATTACCCTAGGTGGTTTAGATGAAATTTGTTCCAGGCCAAAATTTCTATAAAGAACAAAAATGCATTTATTGTTAACTGGTGTTGCTCAAATTTTAAACATAGAAAGTAGATTGGACAGTTGAACATGTGTAACAGGTTTTTCCAAGATTGTGTCATTGACCTAATTTTCAGGAATTATTAAAAAAAAGATGAAATTCCAATCAACTCTTCATCGAAAATCTCCCCAAAACCATTTAGTTTGATTAGCACACATTAATTACATACAATGTATAAATCCAGTTTGTGATAAATTTTATGTATTATCAGATGATCTTTAATTGTAAATTTGTCAAATTTATTTTATGTAGATGGGAGCAAATACAATAATAAATCGGTTTCAGAATTATGGGACAGTATAAGTAAGAATCATAAACCAGAAGTTGTACAGAAAACAGTTAAAGCTCACAAAGTAGTGGAAAGTAATGAACGCAAGCTAGAAGCCTTGATTACAGAAATAAGTAAAGTCAATGTTAATGTCATGTATGCCAGAAAATCAGGAAAGTCGACATTTTGCATTTGTAGCCCATTAGTGAAGGACATGATGGAGAAGTTTGTCACACATGTGGATAAAATTTTTGGTATGTGCAAATGTTTAGAATATTTTAATCAAAACATATATGTGTATAGACTTATTTCAAAGAAAATACTCTTTTTTTATCAAAATCCAAATCACTCGTACAGAATATAAGCTGTTGAAAGAGAAACAGCTTATACAGCTAAGAAACATTGTAATCCCAGATTTAGGTAAACTAGATTTCAATTAAGACCTGATTCAAGAAACTAAAAAACCTGGTTCAACCAGTATGAAACATTGTCAATCAGACCATCAATGTGTCACAATGAAATGGATGTCATTGACAGTAAGGCATAATTTTCGATAAGATTTGTATGTAGCTTTTATTTACATTTAATTAGTTGGTGTAAAATAAATTGCACAAATTCTCTGGTTAGAGAATAAGGCACATAACCTCATTTTTAAAATTGATTAATTGATTGAATGGGTTTTTTTTATGATCCAGTCAGGAATATATAATAGGGCAATGAGCTGGGAGGAATTGTTTAACATGCCACACATGCTGTGATACGGGGCATCAACTTGTAAAGACCTATTTTTAAAATTTCTTTTAAATTGAAATCTGAGAAAAAATAACCTTGTCAGTTCTACTTTGTGGATTTTTTTTTTACAAGCAAGTCCTTATATTTTTTGTATATTCAGAAATTCTTTTTGAATAAGTTTGCTAGCACTGCTGTCAGTGGAAATATTTAGCTAAATTAGTTACTGTAATTGATTTTATAAGCTGATGTAGGATTCTTTTTCTCACACATAAGCAACAAAAACATGATTTTTAAACCAAGATTTTCATCAAATGTTTTGGTTTGATGCCACCATCACGAATGCTTTAGACCAATTAGACACTGAGGCTGACATTAACAGTGTGAGATAGAGGTATCTGAAGAGGTTACCGGTGTAAGATTGTATTAGTCTTGTTGTCTAGGATTGAATTGTGCTATGACAGATCCTAATGTGGGACAATTTATTTATCAAAGGTCAGTGGTTATCTAAGGGTAATGGCTTGAGTGTAAAACACATTTACACCTTTGGAAAACTTTAAACTGAATGATAGTTTGCCACAAATCAACACATGATGACCCTGTAACCAAAGATTAACATTTCATTAATTCTATTTCTTATAAAATACATGTGCATGTATTGCTTTCTTTTTAATTAACTATGTAATCTTTTATTTTAGACAGAGCATTTTTAATTTTAAAGTACATTCAGCCACATCTAACGGACGATAGAATCATTGAAATATTGATGGGTAAGGATCCAGTTAGAAATACAACAGTAAAGAACTTACATCCTGATAAGGACCTGCAGAAAGTTGTAATTAAGATGATGGATACTGGGATAATAACTGGAATTGCTAAGAAAAAATTGACTTGGTTGTTAAATAAACAGTTGTGTTAACTGAAAAAGAAATGTTTTAAATTAATCACAGAAAATGGGGCATATGCCAACATAATTTTTTTTATTTGTATGTTGTATGTGCTGTTTACTACTTGCCGTAGTTTGAGGTTTGTTGTGTCCTTAGTAAAACAACAATCATTACAGGTCCAGCTCGAAAGTTTAGCGGCCCCAATAAATGTAAATGATGTGAGTTTGCAAGCTATAACAAAATTTGACAATGATTTGCTTACTGATTACTTACAGATAAACCAACAGTTTTATAGTCTATTCATTTACTCCTTATTTTTAGAAATAGAAATGAGCCATGAGTTACATTATTTAATTTTGTTCAAATTTGAAATATGGAACGTAGAAAAACAAAACAGTTATGACCTGGACATGAATCCGTGGCAGGGGGTATCTTCTGTGAGTTTTACTCACAATATTTCTATTTATCCCCCCACCACCAGTGGTGAGGGGGGATATAGTCATACCGCTGTCTGTGTGTATGTGTGTGTGTGTTCATTTAAAAGAAAACCGTACAGCTGATTAAGCTAAAACTTGGTCAGATGATTCGTTATGATAGTAATTATTATGGGATTGCTCGACGGCATAATTATGAATCTAAAATGGCCGCCATTACTAAAAATATTGCCCAATTTATGGTTTCCGTGCATTTACAAGAAAACCATACATCCGATTGAGCTGAAACTTGGTCAGTTGATTCATTATGATAGTGATTGGTGTGGAATTGCTTGACAGCCTCATAGCATATCCAAGAGGAAAACCATTACTATAAATAACAAAAACATATAAATGGCCATTACAGCCTTATTTATGAATGATTTTGTTGAAATTTTAAATGTATAAAATAGAACTTTTAACAGGTTTTTCTGTAAAATTTTAGTTTGCAAAATATAATGTATCTAAGATGGCCATTGTTACTATAATTAGCAAAATTGATAAATGACCATTATAGCCATATTTATGTACCAATTTCGTCAGAATTTTAAACAAAGGAAATAAAACAGTGGGCATTAAACGTATGTAATAGGTTTTTCATTAAATTTTTAGTTTGCATTATATTTATGAAATATGCAAAGAAGGTGTATTTATAGCCTCATTGATTAATTCTTTGTTGTGGTTTTCAATCTATTAAATGGCCAAACCACCCCACTAATTTAACAACCAATGTTCCATAAAGCATATTTCACCTTGTATGGAATTCACTGATGTTCACTTTTGTGGGGGATAATGTTCTCTGGACACCTTGTTTCATTTGTTATACCACTGGTAGTTCTTAAATGTAAACTGAACCTTTTATTTATGTCATTTAAAAAAACAAACTTTTTTTGTTGACAAAAAAGGTCATGCTAGAAATATAAGTTAACAAAACATAAAGTACTACAGACCATCAAAACTGATGTTTATATAAGGGGACCTGTACTTATTGTTGTTTATTTAATAATGTATCTACTCTGTAACCATGTGTACAAGATGTAAAGCATCCTGTCATAAATTTTCATATATTTTGTTTGTTTCAAAATTACCACTTAAAGACACATTAAGTTACTATTTTCTGATTTTGTGATTGTTAATTTCTAAAAATGTATTGTTTAAATATAGATAATGTTGGAGATTCAGAAACTTTGAGTCATTTGATTAAAGCACATTAGTATTAACTTGGATGTGATGAAGGCTTTGATGTATTGCATCCATCAATATTGTCTAAATATATTTTATGTAGAATGATATTAATTATGCCTTATAGAGTAAGTAAATCAAACTTCACTATGGTGTGTTTATATGACCAGGTTTTTCAATAACTATTTTCTTAAGTTAGATCAACTTTAACAGTAAGGGGTTTTCTACAAATTCCAAATTTATTCCAGGTTTTATACTTGAACCAAACATAACATTGTTCATAAGAGACATAATTTGGTAAATCAGCACCTTTTCCCCTAGGAATGCAGCTTAATAATTACATACTGCATGGTTTATTGTTCTGTCAAAAGAATCATTTATAAAGTTAGCCAAATGTTGACTTTTGTTTTGAAAATATGGTGGTTTGTATGTTCAGTTTTTAACTAGGTTTTCATAGAAACATGGGTTATTATATTACTGAATATTGGTGGAAGGGCAACATCAAAGTGGTTTGCGGATGATTTACCTTTGTTGAAAACTATAATCTTGTTGCATAGGCGTATATTGGTGTTGATGTAACAATTATTTTGACATATAGATGAAGATCATGGGTTTAAAGTTCAAGGTCACAGATGCATAAGAACACTGAACTTGTTAATTGTCTGGAAAACTAAAAACTTTTTGTAAGCACTTAAATTGAATATTGTATAATTGAAAAAAATGATTATTTTGACACAAAGATGAAGGTCTTGGGGTCAAAAGTCAGGGTCACAGATGCTTAAGAATACTGAGTCTGAAATGGTTAATTATCTGCAAAACTATAATTGTTTGTATAGGCATATACATGTACATGTATATAAGAATATTGTAGGTATATTGATATGACAATTATTTTGATACTTGGCTTCAAAGGCCTAGGTTTATATGCAAACGTGCTGCTGCTGTTGATGATGATGCGTAAATATCATGACTAATTGTTAGGGTGAAAGCAAGCATTGTTGTCTTCTTATATATAGCCAGACATTTTAATCCACAAGGCTTTGAAAAGGTTGTATGTGCACGAGTACTAACCATCTCTCTCATTGTTTCTTGTTTTTTCATTGATAACATTTATTTAGCAAAGTCAAGAAAATATATGGATTTCTACGTGAATGTTATTGTATTGTACTGTACATTTTTTTTTTTTACTTTTAAATAAAAAACTATATGACATATGTCAGAGATTTTTGTTGTCATTGGAATGTTTTAGAATCATGTGTGAGATAACTGAAATCATTAGCATGCCCTATATGTATTTCCTTGAAGAGACTGCTAACCAGAGTTGCTGTCTAACCTGTGTCAAAACATGTATATATTGAATAAATCTATTGCATCAAAATATTCCAATAGCTATATCCCAAAGTTGTGTCATGACTTCCAAAACAAGACTTCTATGTAAAAAAAGAGTTCTTATACCATATATAGGAATCACCATGTCAGTCTGTGTAAAATGTAGAGGTGAAGTATATAACAAAACTGACCACTATAGACAGGGTGTTGTTATAGACAAGTTAGACTGAATGTATATATAATACAATATTCTTAGCATAAAAATTGCAAGTCTATTTTCTGTTTGGTTTTTGACAGGACAACTGAAAAAACAATCAGGATTCATAATGATTTAATGCATTAATACGCTTTTAATATCGACATATAATGGTGAAAAATATATATTTAGCCTGCTTGTACAAAGTAATTTAATGTGTTTCCTCATAGCAACCCAGAATACTACAATAAAAGAATTAGAAAAGTTGAAAACACAAGCGTAGTAAATAGGTTGTAATATATATATATATATATATATATATTGGTTCAGTATTAAAGTGATACATTTGCCATCCTAAATCAAAGTCCATTTTATTACAACTAGCCCATAGGCTCAGATGACTGTTATGGTTAACTGACATGTCTCAGTTTACTCGACTACATACACATGTATACCTTATGCCACCAGGGTCTTGTTGGATGTTTAATTTTTTTCTCCCCACAAATTTAGAGAAAAATGTCAACCAAATGCATTGTGCCAATTAATTCCTTTGCAATGGTCAATCATTTCAGAGTAAATATTGTGCAAACCAAAGCTCTCCTTTTTCAATATTGCAAAATATTGTCCAACACATTTAAATGAACAATTGATACTAGCTGACTTTTATATGCAATAATGAATACCATGCCCCATGCAGGTCAAATTTCACGGGGTCAAATTTTGATATAGATTCTTTATTGGAATACTGCAAATGCATATGAAATACCATCGAGCAAACTTTACTATTTAATCCATACCTTCCACGCCCATGGATGGATACTTTGATCAAAATACGAACATGGACCATGGGTCCCATACTTAATTGCGGTGTTGATTTGACATAAAAAGGTTTCCATTTTGTATCTCCCACATCTATTTATCGATTAAAATCAAACTTGGAACAAATATATACCAACACGAGACCATAAATAGTATGCATCAAACATAGATGGAAAAAAACCCAACTTGGTAATGCTGGAAAACTTTGGCATATATATGTATAATATACATTACAGGTCTGTTGATAGTTTAACACAGGTGCCGAATGCGGTTTTTTTATTTCTTGGCAGCTTTTGTGTCACTTATAATTCATATATGAGACACTCGACAACCGAATGCATTTGTATTTTTTGCTGACTGTCTATTTTACTAAAATACAGGGTCAATGCTTTAATTTAGTAAAGTGTGCGACGTCTGTATTTTTTAGTATTTTCCCATTCACTTCAAAACGGTAATGCATGTACACATGCATAGAATGCATTTGTATTTTTTGCTGACTGTCTTTTTTACTAAAATACAGGGTCAATGCTTTAATTTAGTAAAGTGTGCGACGTCTGTATTTTTTAGTATTTTCCCATTCACTTCAAAACGGTAATGCATGTACACATGCATAGAATGCATTTGTATTTTTTGCTGACTGTTTTTTACTAAAATACAAGGTCAATGCCTTAATTTAGTAAAGTGCGCGACGTCTGTATTTTTTCAATATCTTCCCATTCACTTAAAAACGGTAATGCATGTACACATGCATAGAATGCATTTGTATTTTTTGCTGACTGTCTTTTTTACTAAAATACAGGGTCAATGCCTTAATTTAGTAAAGTGCGCGACGTCTGTATTTTTTCAATATCTTCCCATTCACTTAAAAACGGTAATGCATGTACACATGCATAGAATGCATTTGTATTTTTTGCTGTCTATTTTACTAAAATACAACGTCAATGCCTTAATTTAGTAAAGTGTGCGACGTCTGTATTTTTTCAGTATTTTCCCATTCACTTATGTACACATGCATAGAATGCATTTGTATTTTTTGCTGACTGTCTATTTTACTAAAATACAGGGTCAATGCCTTAATTTAGTAAAGTGTGCGACGTCTGTATTTTTTCAGTATTTTCCCATTCACATATGTACACATGCATAGAATGCATTTGTATTTTTTGCTGACTGTCTATTTTACTAAAATACAGGGTCAATGCTTTAATTTAGTAAAGTGTGCGACGTCTGTATTTTTTCAGTATTTTCCCATTCACTGAAAAACGGTAATGCATGTACACATGCATAGAATGCATTTGTATTTTTTGCTGACTGTTTATTTTACTAAAATACAGCGTCAATGCCTTAATTTAGTAAAGTGTGCGACGTCTGTATTTTTTCAGTATTTTCCCATTCACTTATGTACACATGCATAGAATGCATTTTGTATTTTTTGCTGACTGTCTATTTTACTAAAATACAGCGTCAATGCCTTAATTTAGTAAAGTGTGCGACGTCTGTATTTTTTCAGTATTTTTCCATTCACTTATGTACACATGCATAGAATGCATTTGTATTTTTGCTGACTGTCTATTTTACTAAAATACAGGGTCAATGCCTTAATTTAGTAAAGTGTGCGACGTCTGTATTTTTCAGTATTTTCCCATTCACTTATGTACACATACATAGAATGCATTTGTATTTTTTGCTGTCTATTTTACTAAAATACAGCGTCAATGCCTTAATTTAGTAAAGTGTGCGACGTCTGTATTTTTTCAGTATTTTTCCATTCACTTATGTACACATGCATAGAATGCATTTGTATTTTTTGCTGACTGTCTATTTTACTAAAATACAGGGTCAATGCCTTAATTTAGTAAAGTGTGCGACGTCTGTATTTTTCAGTATTTTCCCATTCACTTATGTACACATACATAGAATGCATTTGTATTTTTTGCTGTCTATTTTACTAAAATACAGGGTCAATGCCTTAATTTAGTAAAGTGTGCGACGTCTGTATTTTTTCAGTATTTTCCCATTCACTTAAAAACAGCTATTCATGTACACATGCATAGAATGCATTTGTATTTTTTGCTGACTGTCTTTTTTACTAAAATATAGGGTCAATGCCTTAATTTAGTAAAGTGTGCGACGTCTGTATTTTTCAGTATTTTCCCATTCACTTAAAAACAGCAATTCATGTACACATGCATAGAATGCATTTGTATTTTTTGCTGACTGTCTATTTTACTAAAATACAGGGTCAATGCTTTAATTTAGTAAAGTGTGCGACGTCTGTATTTTTTCAGTATTTTCCCATTCACTTAAAAACAGCAATTCATGTACACATGCATAGAATGCATTTGTATTTTTTGCTGACTGTCTATTTTACTAAAATACAGGGTCAATGCCTTAATTTAGTAAAGTGTGCGACGTCTGTATTTTTTCAGTATTTTCCCATTCACTTAAAAACAGCAATTCATGTACACATGCATAGAATGCATTTGTATTTTTTGCTGACTTTGTACATTGCGCGAGCATAGAAAACATATGTAATTTTTTGCTGATTTTCAACTTTACTGAGTATATTACCTTACTTGGAGAGCATAACGCACTGCGGCATTTTATGTTTCATGACAATGTAAGTCTTCCAATGAAACTGCAAGTTATTACAAGGATAGGATCCGTCCTTGATTTTTCAGATTTGAGACTGCTTAAAAGTAACAACACGGTATTGGACCATGTACATCATTGATTTGATGTTTCTTAAGTTTTCTGACGCAGCTATGGCCGGGGCACGGTTTTCGAACTATTCATGATATACCATCTTGGTTATTCATATATGACCTCGACTCTTTGGTTATACAGAACATTTGCATTTCTCCCAAAGCACTGCTTAGTTATGGTACATTCATCCGACAATAAACATTAATGGAATAACCCTTCAATATTACTGGTTTTGTATTGATGCACAACTGGGTACACAATATCGTAAAATGACAAAGAATTTTACAAAGCAATTTATCCCTGTACTTGATCAATCGTGCCCATTTGGTTTGGATTGGACCTTCAAAAATATGATGCATCATATTATTCTTAAGAACAGACACTGTATATCTAAATCTAATTATGTCATTTCATTTATTGCTGGTGTCGTGGAAAAATCTTGACTGGGATTTGTTGAATTCAACAATTGATAGTGATAAGACCAAACTTAAGTTCAACATGTGAACAACAGAAAATTGAAAACTAATGTGTATGCGTTTCTATTACCACAGCATTTTTACAAACTCTGGATATTGTCACTGTAAGACGCCTTTTTAAAATTCAACAGGCCTATGAACCACTGATTAATAATATACAATGTATATTATTATAGTTCCATCTTCCTTGTAAGCATTTATTGGTAGAAGCAGTCACACTTTTATCAGTAGGCGACACTTTGGGCTGAATTTGCTAATTTACTCAAGGTACTACTTGTGTAAATTCAATGGAAATATTCTTGACTGAAATCCATCTTATTGAATAGATATTGTCAATTTGATTAGATGAAATGGCAAGTTTATTTTACAAGATATACTTTGTAAATGAAGTTGAAGTAATTAACATATCCACCATTAATGACGATGGTATTACATGATGACATTGAAATGCATCAGTCAAAGTTTGAAACAAATGAAGCATGCTGAATAGTAAGACTATGGATTAAACTTTTTGAAGGTCAATACAGTGTCAATCTATTTCTATCATTTGTTTCCTAAAATTTGACATAATAACACTAAACAAAGTGAATACAAAACCATTAAACATTTATTCAGACATCCACATAATTAACCATAAACTAACAATTAAAAACATATGTAAATATAACAAAAAGTGTAACTACTAAGACGTCGATCTTAATTTCATAATGTTCATGCAGGAAGATCATGAAAATATAAAGCAGTGCCAACATCAAGATTTACACATAAACCATTGTCAACATATATGTAATTGTATTTCATAACATATCTTTAACATGCAAGAATAAATAACACAAAAAGTAACAGAAATTCCGTAAAAAACAGGTTTTCATTCATCAGAAAAGTATCTGAAATGTTTATATACATGTATATATATTTTTTTACACAACATATGCATGTTTTTAAAAGATGCTTTAACTTTTTTCTGCAAGTGACCATGATATTCTCTATATATCTATATACAAGTATATACAACCAAAAAATATTACAAAATTACTGTATTTCCATAAATGGAGTGCACATGGTTTTTATTATTTCTTTCAATAGAGAATGTTTCTTTTAAACTATCAATGAATTGAATTTAAAATGCACTGATCTGACCAAATTATATTTTTAAATGAAAACAGTTATTCATTTCTACTGTACATAAAGAAATTTTGAGAAAATTTTGGAAATTTCATAAAATTTATACACCATTTGGGCCTCATTTAAAGTTACATTAGGGTATTTAGGGTCAGTTAAGTCATTGTTGTTGGGTTTTTTTCCAGGTGTGATCATCATGAATATTCCATTCAAGTTTTAACCTAGGTAAAGTTGTCCTGTATAACAAGGCACAGAAGGGATAATTTTGACAAAGTTATATTTGTTGTTTTGTGAAAAAAAGACTTTTAAACAATTGCTCTATGTTCAGAATTAAATTCATTTTTTCCTATTAGGTCAGTAGATTTTGTATCAAGTTTTGACAATATATTAGGGTTCATTTGAAAATATAACTTTATTCATGCATTTTCCACATGCCCTCCATTTCTGGATATACAGTGCATACCCATATCTTTATAACCTAACAATGCTAAGGAAAAAATGTACAGTATTTGATTTTTTTTTTAAATCTAAGTTTTGACTTTAACATCAATCTGGACATTTTCTCCATGTTTAGTGGAGTCAGAATAAGTTAATAACAAATTAGCAGTCAAGATTTTTAAAGGCTGGCTACAACAAAGGTCTTGCATTGACTTTATAAATGTACACACAAAATAACATAACAAATTACTTTTTAGTATCTGCATGTTGGACAATACAAAAGTAATACTCATTACCATTACATAAACAGTACACTTTATCTTACATTATGTCAAAAAAGCAAAAGCAATGTTGCAACGTTTTTCAAATGCTGCCTTCTTTTTCATACACCACTGATGAATCATGAATTGTAGGAAGTAACAAAATTTACCCAGTGTCATGGACCTTGCAGAGAACTTGATTCTTTGAATGAAACTATTGAATTGCTCACAGATTTCTGTATTCAAATCCTGAAGCTGAAGAAGTCTCTGGGATTTGTATACACAGGGGCATTTATGGCTAAATCCATGAAACAAGTCATGAAAAAATCTAGTTCTTTCCCAAAAACCAGGTTCCCTGTTCAAACAATACTCCTCTAACTGGCATGCAAAGTCATAGAATAGTTCTTGTGGTGCCTCTTTCATATAGCAATAAGCAGATGTAAATGGATCTTTTCTACCCTCAGATCCAGGGATCATATGGAAACCATAACAGTGTTCATAGTGTTTGGGATCAAACCACAAGAAAAGATATGTGGTTCCTTTACGAGAAACCTCTGGGTAAATTTTGTTACAATGCTCACTCGTTCTTGTAGGCAAATCATCATAATTCTTGGAATGAGCGTCACTGTTCATAGTATAAATTGGTACATCTCTCAGTTTTTCACCAGTACTTGTAAAATAATATGCCAATCCAAACTTTTCTGGGTTATATGAACCAACCTGAGGTAGAGCTTCATCTGGTTTTTTGTTTAATTCTTTAATTTCCCTTAACCTGACTACTAAATAGTTGAAAAAACACAATATATCTGGAAAAGCTGCCCTATATGAGAGTGTATTTAAAAGAATATCACAAATTTCAGGAGAAAATTCCTTCAAGACATTAATTTTGTTAGTCATTCTTATTATACTACGAAAAGGATCAATATCTGACAAAATAGATTCGAAAAAATCAATAAATCTAAACGGAAGCACACTTGACAAGAAATGGTTAGAAGATAATACTTTAAAAAGAACAGCTAGGGACTTGTTCAGAACGGATGGATAAATATTATTTGCAAATTTATACAGGATTTCTCTACAAGGCTCATCTACCAAAGTTAACAGTTCTGTAGTGAAACAGTTTTCTGTATTTTGAGGAATTAATTCTTTATCATTTAATAAACCCAAAATCTTTTTCGACAAATACAACAAATGATCTCTACTTTTTCTCACCAATTCATTTTGATCCATATCATTATTTTTGTAATGCAAAAATGAACGATTATTACGGCGATGACAGGGATCAATCTGTTGCTCCAATGATGGTGTTTCTATCGGGTTTACATTAGCATGTCGAAAGTTGATACCAATTTTTGTCCCATCACATGCCAAATACTTTGGCTGAAATTTACAAATATGACATTAGGTTGTCGAAAATCAATTTTAAACTTTGAACTCCAAGAGAACCACCATGCAATAAATGTCTGAGCAGACATAAAATTTGCAGTATTGGTATAACACATAGAATATCTCTGTGTCATGATTTTGCAAAATCCACGAAATGTTATATGTGTATTTAAAACATGGTTCACAAAATCCCAACCCAATTCATCTCCTGCTGCAGTTTCCGAGGAAAGAAAATGTAGGGCATGGCAATTTCCACTGTACTTTATCCTGCATTCTGGGTTTCTTGTAAGGCATTCCCGATCATAAACCTACATAGAAATAAATAACTAAATAAACACAAAACCAAAAAATAACTACATTTTCTTTTCTTCTTTTCATTTAAATTTGATTTTGTGTAATTAGGCCTGTTCCCATCATAATGTGTGTGTGTCTGTGTAAAATGTAAAATGTTTACTTAAAACAGACTAAATCCATAAAATGCAAATAGGTAGTTCAAATTTGTAAACACTGACCATAACTCGCTCAGAAATGGCTTTATATTTATATAAAGTAAGGAAAGGTATTTTGGTAAAAGCTATTTTACACTCAAAACGTTAAAATCTCATTAATGTTGGTACTTTTAATCAAATATCTCACTATTCATTGGACCCTTCAGTTGACCTCAAGCTTGTACATTCTTTTTTTTGCACTGGGATGCTAGTAACAGTCAAATCACACTAGGCCTCCCAGATGCTATCATGATTAGAAAAGTTTATTATCCATGTGTTTAGTGCACACTCAGGGCAATTTTTAAGCAATAGCTCCCTCTCATAACAATTGAGGAGGGCCCATTATCCTGATGCCAGGTAAGAGAGTAGCAACATGAAATGAGATTATGTACCTGTAACGTTCTTGATATCACAACATTACCCCCATCAATATTCAACTTTTGGGTCCAGTCTAATATCGACCAGCCACACAGGTTTGAAAAATTAGTATAGAGTTAATATTAAAGTTTTGATAGGGTCTCTGGTTAACTTTAACATATATATTATTAAGTAATGGTCAAGATTTAAGTATCTAACTGGTAAGGAAAAAATATATATATTAACTTACAAAATATTTGGCTGGACCATTCATTAAATATACTACTGGTTTAAATCTAACATCAGATAACAATCCCTAAATGTTTGAAGCATCTGCATAGCCAGCCTACAATTAAATAAAAATCTACAAGTTTTACAATCAATGTATAATTATTTTAAAAAGATTTTTTCATACTTGCTAGCAACAACAGACATATTTTTGGCTGCTTGTGCATTAAGGAGACGCAGTATTCCCCATGAAATGAATTGTCTTGATACTTTTCATAACTATAATGAAGAGATTTTTACCATACAATTCCAAAAGCAGCCTTTTAAGAGTTTTATTTATATTTTCACTAACTCCATTTACACAGAAACTTTCAAAAATTATCGTGTTCCATTTATTGCCCAAAAACATGCACATGTAAGTCACATACAACCTATGTTTGGCAACTTATTTCTTCTTAAATGGTTTCCTATCTTGCCATAAGTTTATTATGTTCTAGTGCCCCAAAAAACATTTAATTTTGAGGCATATTAAATTATTGTGCTGTTTATAATACACGTAATTCTTAACGGCAATACTAGAAGACATCATTCTAGTCATTTGTGATGAAGTGCAAATTGCCAATTTATGCCATATTTAAGACTTCTTTATGACTTACAAAAATTAAAGGATGAAAACCAATTTCCACCCACCTTTATCACAAAACCATGACCCAAGTTCAACATGGTTTCAACTCGGCTAAAGCATATACAAATTTACTAATATTAAATTCTCACCCCACAGCTGCATACTTCTTGAGGGAATGGTGGAAAAAGTGATAGCTGATTTTCTCTCATCAAATACCCTTCCCTGTCTCTACCTATATCATTCGCACCATCATGTATTTTCTGTCGTTCATTGATGTGAAACTGCAGTCTCTTGTCATTTTGTTCCATTGGAATGTGTGTGCTTAAACTGGGAAAATCCCAAAGGCCAGTGATTGGATCAAAGTTTGTTGTCTAAAATATACATTAATCAAAACATTCAATTATTCAAGGAGAATAAGGAAGTACCATGCAAATAATGACCTATACAAATCTATATCAAGAAAGGCCTATCTACAAACTAATTACTAATGTAATATTTCTATGTATGATTGCACTCTAATGACAAAACTATCTCAAGATAATAAAGTTCCAAAATATCTAAAGAAAGTTTTAGAATATGTATATCATTCTTCCCTAAAAAGTTGTCCAAATATGTACTAATAATTCTATATGCTGCATTTTAGATGGAACTTCACTGAAACACCATTTATGCTACACTCTGAAATTGCTTCTGTAACTTCTACAACTACACAACCATAAATATCATAAGAGTTCAATGCTTAAATAACATGCACATGTACCTGTATACCCTGGTTTGTGTTCTCCAAAGTAACATCATCCCTTTCATTAAAAGTTTCTGATTCGCTTTCAATGTCGTGGTCTTCCAATTCTTCTGACAGCAAATTTGGTGCCTCCCACCACAACTCAATGTTATCTCTCATCGCTTTAAGGTGGTCACAAATGTTGTTGTTGTCATTGAGATACTTGACATTTCTTTGGGAACATGAAAATGCTGCCCTACATGTTCCAGACTGACAGCCAACTTTTCCATTTGTTACATGAACAAAGTTACAAGACAAATTGTCTGGTGATAAAACTGAAAATTTGTTGGTTCTGTCACCTTTTTTAGACAACTTACATATAGCTTTTCCTATATAGTTCTGAGATGCTTTAACAAGTTTCTGTATTTTTGATTTGGCCAGAAAATCAGATGAAGCAAAATACAAAGTTAAGTCTGCTTCAATAAAGTCTTGGAAAAAGCGTATGTGACAACATCTAAGATTAACAGCTTCTACATCAGCATCATCTTCATTTAATGTTGCTAGCTGCAGAAGAGTTGTGTAAAGTTGACAAGTACAGCTGTACTGTACTTGATCACCACCTGTTATCCTAGTTATATGTACAAAGCTATTGTCCAAGAATGTTCCCGTGTCCATATTTATGTCATTCATGACCAAAACATCAATGCTAGGAGCATGTACACGCCACAACAAACCTTGTCCTTCTACCTGTGCCATTTTGTAAGTATCATACAAAGTATTATCAGAAGCTCTATTCCTTGTTGTAAACTTAGGGTTGATGTATTGTAGGTTTCTCAATACATCTTCTTCTGATAATACCTTACGTCTACTTCCTGTTGTAATATGACGGGGAGAACAGTGCTGGATTTCGTTTACTGGATTTTCAAAGCTGCTAGAATCCATTGGATTGTAGTACTTGTTGACCAGACTGTATATTTGACCTAATTTGCCTTCTCTATAATTACATAAAACCAAATTTTGCAAGGAAGCGGGTCTATATTTCCCAGTAATATCCCTAACTGACAGCATCCTTGCATATCCAACATGGGATTGGTCTCCTTGTTTATAGTAATGATTATTAGGAATCGATGATATTAATAAGCATTGTTCAAGATCAGACAAATGGAAAGAGTTGGGCTTATTAAACAAGCTGTCAAAAGAAATTGGTTCCACTTCTTTGCCATGGGTTCTAAAGTTCTGCAAGGCACTTTCCCATCTGAACACTACAGGCTGAAAGCTACCTGAAGTTTCCATAAATCTGAAAATAAACAAAATTCAAAACAAATTCAGTGAATAAGGATCTCTGCAAGTTATCAGGTCATGTCTGATATTACATCTTTTAATATTGTAGTATATAGGAGTGTTGAAAAAGTTACAAGTTTGTCATACAGTTTCAAATTTAGCCTTTGTGTGTCACATAATTGAGGTACAAGTCTAAATATGAATCAGAGCTTGAAGAAATCATTTGTTATCTATATATTTTTATGTGTAGTTGAATGATTTGGCAACAGTCTTCTCGCCAGATTTAACAAGGTTCTGCATAAATTCAGCTTCATATGGATAAAGAAACAAATAAGCAAGCAATGGTGCATAGTTTGTGACCATTGGTATACCAACTGTTTGCAAGTAACTTGAGTGTCACAAAAGAGGACTTATGATCAATCAGTACGAAAGTTTGTAAAATTATGGTTAATGTCTTTAATGCACATATGTCTTTAAAAAATCATATACCTGGATTTCTGCTGATCTTTTTCTTTGTACGAATTTTTCTTTATTACATGCACAACTGTTGCAATAAGCTGGCAATTATCTTCTGGTGACTGGTTTTGTGCCGTTGCCATGAGTCCTTTATGTGAATTAAGAACACTACTGCTGTTTTATTTTTAAGTAAATTTGTGTAGCGTTTACCAACTGCAGTTTGAGAAGTTTCTGCAAATAAAACCACACTTGTGAAAATGGAATTTCATTAAAACATTCTTACAACACACATGCTCACTGTAGGGTAATAATAAAACCCCTTCATGTAGGGTCATTATGACACACAATAGACATATACTGGTAGATAGTGATGAATGGAAGCTACTCTAGTGCAAAACCTCCGATCATGTATTTCCAGTTGAGACATACCCTTACTAAAAAAGGGTAAAAAATGTATTTCTTATACAACATAACAGCTAGCTCCAAGTGCTGCATAATTAATGACTGAAAAATTTTACTTGCCAAACACTGTTCAAAATAAACCAGCCATGCACCAATCCCCCCCCCCCATGATTTATCTATCAAAACTTGCTTGCTTTTGCAGTGGCACCACTTTCAGTGGGTTTCAAAACAACTTTGCATATGTCTCTGTGTTTTTCGTTGTTTAAATGCCAAATGAGAAACATTTTACAAAGTGAGTCTTCCAAGCCATATAATATTCTATCAATCACCTTGTCATGAAAATTTGCTCAACCAATTAACTTTAATCATTTTGGGAGTACTATTGAAACTATCGACAAACTTGTCGATCTTAGATGAATGTGACATTGTGACTAGATACTGACTCATCCCATAAGATATCTTGGGTACAGTAAAGCCAACGTTGGTTAGACTTACCTAGGTGTACCTTATGATAATAATAAATCAATGACATGAAAGTGCTTGCAATCATGACAGTCTAAAACTGCGAGTATTCCAAGCATACAAGTGATCTAATATGGTCTATACTAATTTTCACATTGGAAATGGAATTGAAGTGTATATATTACATATTTCTGGAAATGCTGACTTGCCATTTGCTACCTCGAATAATATTTATTTGTAATTTACTCAAAAATGCAAGCAAAATACTGGCATCTTGAAGCCCTGTATAAAGAGTATTAAACAACTGATTGTAAACTTTTCAGTTTCAGGTTAAAATTGTATATTTAGAATATATTATCTATGCAACACAAAAACATATTTTGACCTTGCATGCAAGATAATATTATTATAAACCTCACTGGTGTGGTTATGATATTAGAATGCAAAGTTTGTGAAGGGGAACATTTTTCATGATTTGTGTAAAAACAAATGAAAGATGCAAAACAGTGATTTATGCGAGTTTGACATGTTTAAAAATCAAATGATATGTTTACTCTATTCACATACTTATCTGTCACAATGTAAAATATTTAATTAATAGAACACAAAGTTTTACAAATGTTAATGAAACATTATTACTTCAATTAATGAGTCAAACCTTTCAATGGGTAATATGAAATACAAAATTATCATGTCTCTATTAATCATTAACTGTAAAACTTTAAAAGAATGGTAAAAAAAAGTTTACTACATGTATATAGTATAATTATACATTTATTTCAGGAAATTGCCAAAGCCAGACATAAAAATATATATTAAAACACTAATTTAAAACTAAAACACACACACTATATATATTGGTATATAAGAATAGAGGAAAAAGCAACCATATACCATAAGCATAAATATGTATATAATGTATATTTGCAAAGTGCCCAAGCCAAAGCTTCAATATACTGGTACACACACGAACAATACTTACAAAATTCATGGACGAAAACTTTCCAAAAAGAAAGAAAAAAACAACAAGTTATAAAATTTTATGACATCTAATGAAAACACTAAGCATTAACTCCAGACAAAAGTAATGTACACTAATGCATGATTATTTTACCATCACAAGAACAAAGTCATTTCAGTCAAGGAATCTGGTCACTTTACAAACTAAGCTCACCATGACCATTTTCTTGATGTGAATCATGTCAGACATCAGACCCTCTGATTATAAGCTGGTTCTATGAGGAAATATTTCTATTTATTTTATGTGTAAAAATTACTTCTATATGAAATATTGTCTGAAATATTACTTAATTACTCACGAGCTGTCATGCGAGATCTTTTTCTTTCTAAACGTTTTGTATATTTCTCATGGTACTGTTGTATGTCATCTGAAGTGGCAACAACCCAGTCGAAATAATGAATAATTCATGAATGTTCATGAGTATTTCATGAAGAATTCATGAATGTAGTTCATGAACAATCATAATGATTCATCAAACCATTCATGAATTATTCTTGAATTATTCATGAACCACAAATGAGACTATTCATGATATTTTTATTTCAGGAATTTTTCATGAACCAAAAGATTCATGAACTGATAGTGTTCAAGAACATTCATAATATGATGATATCATGAATAAGATTATTTTTGATTCATGAGTTCTTGAATAGTTCAAGAACTATATGCTCATGAACATTCATGAATTTACAATAATCAGGAACCATTTATGTCATGAACACTCATGAACTTATGTTCATGAACATTCATAATATAATGATATCATGAATAGTCTCATTTTTGGTTTATGAGTTTTTTATGAATAGTTAAGAACTATATGATCATGAACATTCATGAACTTACTACAATCAAGAATCATTTATTTCATGAATACTCATGAACTTAAAATGTTCATGAACATTCATAACATCTGAGAATTTTTTTTAATAATCATGAATAGTCTCATTTGTGGTTCAAGAGTTATTTATGAACAGTTCAAGAACTATATGCTCATAATCATTCATGAAAATATAACAATGAAGAACGTTTTATGTCATGAATAATTATGAACTTATAATGTTCATGAACATTCATAATATGATGATACAAATAGTTCAGAATTATATGCTCATGAATATTCATTAACTTGCAGCAATTATTTTACTTCATGAACCTATTGTGTTCATTATATGACAATTTATCATTAATAGTTTCATGTGATTAAATACAAATGCTATGATACAATGTTTTAAGAGCATTATCTTGATGAGTACAGGGGAATTTGGTTAAATCCTAGGTAATTGATAAAAAAAAAATGCAAGTGGAATTTTTACAAAATCATTGGATTTGTAAAGAATACCCTAAGAAAAGCATTTCAGTAAATTTTTCTGAAATTTATCAATTTGTGAGATTTTTTCCAAATTCCAATCCCTGTATCTGCCCATCACCAAAGTTCAAGATCTCTATTAAAGGAATTATGTCAGACTATGATTTATTTTAGGTTACTGAACCATAACTGAATTTTTATTCTTCACATCTGTAGACTAAAAATCTGCTTTTTGGTTCAATAAACCATTCAACAATTCATAACCATTCCTTATAATTTAATTTTGTGCTGTTAAAATGCTAAAATTATGAACTGTTTCTGGGTATTGACTTTGCAACCCCATGACTTTTTCAACCAATGAGAATTGCTTGTTACATACAATTTAAATTATTAAGTAATAATATAAAAGTTTAACTGACTTTTAATTTTGAACAATACAATGCAAATTATTGATTTGCACACAAACTAAAAAAAAAAATTACATTAGGACGTTATAAAAAATCTTAGATTCTCATCCATTTTTCTTCAAAATTTGTGTTTTCTTGTTTAATCAAATGAAGGTGAACTAGAAACTTTGTCTGCAAGACAAGGGATTATCCTCCTGTACTTCATATCAGTAAAAACATCAATTTGAGAAAACTGCTCAAGTGGAGAATGTATGTCATGTTGACCCAATTACTAATGAACCCCTGGTCAGTTCTACCAAAATCCAATCAACATTTAGAGAATCAATGCTATACCATGTCGAAGTAGTCAAGATATAGACCTTAACCAAGAACTAAACCAAAGTGTGATGGACAAATATACAGACAAGGGTTCCTCTTTATATGTCCGCTCCTCATATGTGGTTGGGCCATAAAAAATGCAAAGACTATTCAGAAATTTACCTGTTTTTAAGCAAGTTTGGGCAGAAGGGGATGAGAAACTGGGATATTTTTTATTATGTCCTTAGTTAAAATTTTCCAATGTCTATAAAAAATAGTATAAATTTATGTCAGTAACTCAAATAACTTTAAACCATTTCTTTTTTTTCTTTTTTCATTTCTTTCTTTCTTAACACTTTTTGGATATTTTGAACCTTTTCCATAAGGTTTTTTCTGGTTGCATTCTGATATCTCTGCAGTATTATGTCATACAATAATGCTAATTTGTCTTGGTCTATTGCAGGTCTCGGCCCATCCTCTCCACATTTGTTAGTTTTTTTCCCCGATAGTGAACAGTTTTTCAGGTCATCTTCGGTGAAGATTTTATATATCACTGCTTCCAAAGCAGCCTGCCATGTTGTCTTGCTTTCAATATTAGTTATCAATGTTTCTCGTAACTCCTCATACACAGATTTTGGTTTAGTTGGAGTACTTGTTATTTGGCCCTCTTCCAAAACTTTTAGCTTTTTCTTCATTTTTCTCAAATCTGTCTGCAAGTGAAGTACCTTTTCCTCTAGTATTTCAAATCTTAGCTCATTATCTAATTTTCTCTTTTTGCTGCAATAGAACATAAAATTTTAGGGTAGTTAGCTATAGGGGTACAGTAAACACAATTTTTTAATCATAAGTTCTGAAGGCAACTTTCCCTCATCTGTACAAGAAATTTCACAGCTTATATAAATATAAGCCAAGTCCAAGATGTTTATCTATCCGAATCATATATATTAAGTGTGATATTACTTATGTTTCTATGTCTAGTGTTTATATGTTAATTTGTAACTGTTAGAAATTGGTTCATGAAGCTGTTCAAGAGCCAATTTTTTCGATTGAAAGTTTACATGAAGAAACTTACATATCTTTGCTTTTTTCTGTTATATTGACCATTACATCATCATCACTGAGGTCTGTCAGATCTGTAAGAAAATAAAGGTAAAAAAAAAGTTTTACACAAATTAAAATGGCATAATTAACAGGTACACTAATTCCTTTAGATACTTCTTGATTGATAATGCTAAAAATCAAACTTAACATATATTTTATGGTACTAAATAGCTGTGTAAAGTTTTAAAACATCTGTTTTAATCATCTAGAAACTATCAAAGATGGGCTAATTATAAAACTTCTATTACAAATTTTGCTTAAAATTAAAATTTGAACTTAATTAACATGATATGTTGAGAAGTGCATTTAGAACTGTGCAAAGTTTCATTTTATTCAGTTGTTCTCTCAAGTTATTGTCTGCAATTAAACAGCAACAAACTCTAGTAAATTTTAAGCCCTTGTATTAATGATCTAAAATTTTAAAAATTTGTTGTGTGGGATAAATTAGTATTTGAAAATCACTGGACCTACCAGACAACAGAAAATCATGAGATTCAGTACAAAACCTAACCGACTTAGTTTACATGTAAAAAATAGGACAAGATGCTCTAACAGACTTACCACAACTTGAAGCACTTATGGTTGAACATGTTGAAGTTAAACTTATCTCAAGGGTTCTCTGATCTGTAAAGAAAACATAGATTTGTTACTTAAGGTGGTACAGTGCTATAATTTCCACAAGATTAAACTTTCTCAAACTTAGTCATAAGAAACATCTAAATGCATGTTTAAAAATAAAATAAAAAGAACTGGTACCCAAATGAAATTTTTGCTGAAATCCCTTTAAAAACTACTCCAAAATGGCTATTTAAGAAATGACATTCTGTTTGTCAGTGTTCATGTGTTATGAATGACAGGGGGCTGTCACAAATTGCAAAGCCGTTCTTATATTACAATTTCTTTAACCATTTCAGTTCAATTTCAGATGATATATCCTAAAAATTGCCTTGATATGTCAGTTTACTGCCAACCAAAGGCTTTAATAAGTAGTCCTGAGTTGCTGAGAAAACTATAAAGGAAATACCGTACCTTCCACATTCTCTGTTGATTTTCTTGTGTCTTGAGTAACTTTGCTCTCTTCTCCTTTTTCTTGATCCTCAGTTGATTTTATTGTATTTGGAGTAACTTTGCTCTCTTCTACTTTTTCTTGATCCTCTGTTGATTTTCTTGTCTTTGGGGCAACTTTGCTCTCTTCTACTTCAACATCTGAAAATGATTGAAATTAATTTCATTAATATCTTGTTTTCTCTGTGTTTAATTAATCGTATTTCACCGTTTTGAAAGTTGTGTTTAAATGACCTGGGTTTTGATTATGTAACCGTGTTCTAATATTAGATCCCAAATGCTGCATATTGCTGGGTAAATACTGTAATTTCTGTATTTCAGGGTTCGAATTTAACCTCGCATACTTGCAAAATGCGAGTGAAGTTTCGAAATTGTGAGTTATTTTTTCTTAAACTCGCTAAATTCTGCGAGTCGTTTTCAGCAGCCATGTTTAACATATAAAACGAAAGTAGGAACAACGTGTTGTGCGCGCGCATCATCATGTATATTTTGACAGTGTTTTCCGGTCGTCTGCAACTGAAATTTTAACGCAATGGACAGTATTTGAAGCGGCCGGCCGCTAAAGATCAGGAAGAACCTTCTGCATCATGTAGTAAAATGGCAAAGCCATCTTACGATAATAAAGAAATTTTTAAAAAAAAAAGTCAGTTTACAAGGCGGCAGAAAAAACCGTAAAAAAAAAATTGGATGAAAGATTTAAATACTGATTTGGACATGAAAACCGGCGAAAACGGAATGGTCAATGAAATAATTTGCAAGACCTGCAAAAATTATGCACCATCGTCAATGTCATCTACTGTGAGTTAATAAAATATTATTGTATTTAAAATTACGATTTTCCTGTATCACGCCATGTCTAGTTACGTGAAGTGTATTGACTTGTCAATATTGCGAAAAAAACTGCCTACTGTTGATGAAAAAATAGTTACTGAATTTCATTAACGTTCTTTTACATCTACATGTACAATATACTCAAAAATAAATAAATAAATAAAATTAAAACCCAAAATTGCGAGTTGATTTTTCATTTTGCGAGTTCACAAAAAGTCACTTGCAAAAATTGCAAGTGGAAAAAAATCTTAAATTCTAACCCTGTATTTATTCGACTTTTTATCATTGAACCAAATGTAACATTGTTGATTAGGAACATCATTAATTAGATTACCACCGTTTTAATTTTTTCTTTGGAAAACTTAACGCAGCTTTAAATTACAACACTTTTTATATTCATTCATTTTTATTAATTTTATGATCTATCAATTTTATCATTGAGTAACTAGAACATAATAAACTGATTGACAAATTTGTTTTCCCCAAAAAATTACTTGAGCCTCGTAAATTTAAACAATTTTATGCAATACCTTCTATTCCAGTGTCTAACACATCATCACTCAGGGATTGCAAGTTCTCTTCAAGCCAGGATGTCATCTCCTTTTTTTCTAAATAAGGAAGAAACAACAAAATACAAAGACTATGTATAATAACAAATCATATGGCTGTTGCATGACAGCCTATTTATTAGTCAGAGGCTAAGATAAATCTTGGGAAGATTTGTTTGGATCAAATTATGTAATGACCCATGCTCAAAATATTTATTTTTATATAAGGCCCCAGGGTTGGAAGCATTTTTGTTTTTACCAAGCCACCATTTCCAAGTATTTACATTAAGATTTAAAAAATAAGGGACCATTCTTGGTGTTTTTGAAATTCTTAGTACCAGTCAGACTGGAAATCAGAATGTGATATTCTGGCACAAAATCTAAAAATTAACGATCCAGAGTAAAATCAGAATGTGATTTTCTCAACTCCTGAGGCCTATTTTGAGTGCAGTTAGATGATAATTTTAAGGAGTATTTCTCTCTCTCTCTACCTTTAGGATCACAATATTTATTTTCACTTATCCACGATCAAAATATTTATTTAAAAACTTTTCCAAGCCTCCCCCTTCAAAGTTGAATGGTCATCCCACTGACTAAAATTTTACAATAAATTTTTTCAGATAAATAGATAGGAATCACATGGCTTAGTAGTCCCAGTCAGGGTGTATATTGTGACCTTGGGCATGTTACTTCATTTCACATTGTTGCCGACTTACCTGGTGTCAAGATAATAAACCGGTGGGACAACAGTCACTGCAACGGTTTTCTCTGTGAGCTCTAGCATCTAAAAATTGCCCTGAGTGCACACTAGTACAAAGCAGACATGTGCATTCTTACTGTCAGTCATGGTCACATTGGGGAAGCCTGCTGTAGTGTTATCCGACAGACAAAAGCACCAGTGTGACAATGCTATAATACTCAGAAAATGAGTGCTGCACTGCATAGAAAATTTATCAAATAATTGAGGTCACAAGATGGGGAGGCAGGGACCTATTATTTGGGTGGAAACTGGGATTAAGGCCAGGAATCAGGATTTTTCATGATAAAAAAAAGCATGTTTAGGCAGAGGTGAATGTTAATCGTTACTTAAAATTATATGTGTGTGTGGTTTAGGCTGTAATGAAATATTTCCTAGATTCTAATACCAATTTTCATCAAAATTTGTGGTGGTTGGGCGAATTTTGTTTTATATATTTTTTTAAATCAATTTAAGGTGAAAAATGTTGTCAATTTGAAGCCTATTTTACAGCAAATTCGGCTGACAGGGTTAGTACAGAAAACTTGTGACAAAATTCCCTGACTTTTCCCTGACTTTTCCAGATAGTTTATAAATTTCCATGACTATTGTAGCTTACATGTATATAAATATAATATATAGTAAAAGGATAATTACTGTACTGATTATATTCCAAACTTAACCTGTTTTGTATGTATGGCCATATACAAATACGGTATCTGCAACTGATTTTTATCAATGTCATTGCCGTTATTTTCGGCAGCCGCATTCTCGCCATCATTCAATGAACATGATGCTTGCATATCGTCACAGGCACTTTCAGTTTCGGAACGTCTTTCATTTTTCACGAAATTAAATAAAGATAAATCAGTCTCTGTAACTGTTCCTTTTCCCGACATTTTTTTGTGTTTAGCACTTTTTAAGTGTGATTTCAGGGCACCCTCGCCCATATTACCAAGATCGATCGCTTTATAACACCATACGCAATTTACTTTATGCTTGTCGCCTTTAAACGGTCTGACCCAGTTCTTGTACAATGAGTGGGTCAACCACTGTGAATTAAATACACATTTGCCAGCAGGCATAATGCATTCCAAAATGATGAATCACCGGAAACCGGAACTGGAGCATACCAAGGGAGAAAACTCGTGTAATATAACTGCCAGAGAGAATAGAAAACGGTAAATGCCATGAATCCGGTTTTGTGCGTAACAGAAAAATTCCCGATTTTTTTCCAAAAAAATAGTGATCAGTTGACATGTTTTAGAATTCTATATGGTTTTATTTGTTCTAGCAATCAAAAGATTAAATTCCATGACTTTTCAATGACCATATAGCAATTTCAATGACTTTTCCAGATAAAAATCAATTTCACTGACTTCTCCAGAAATTGCAGAAATTCAATGACTTTTCCAGATCTGTGCGAACCCTGGCTGAAAAGTTCATGTAAAATTTTGAGGGAGCTGTAAAAATCAATTCTGGAAGGGATAAGAATCAAGGATATTTTCATAACGGCTGTATGTATATTTGAACACAGAACATTTTTTTTTGGTAGCAATGGAATCTTACCTCCTATGCGCAAACAACGAAACTGCCATAATCCTTTGTAGTTGGGAAATTTTGATAGACCCACAGTTCCAACTTCAATTGTGCCATCCATAGGTTCCGTTACATATTTGAGATGATGAACAGACAGTCTGTTATTGTCGTTCAACCATCTCATGACTGCCCATTCCGCCATAATTATTCTCTAAAATATTCTACCGTCTGCTTCAAGAACGCTGCTTCAAATCAGATGGCGCGCTCCAAACTTTTCGGTCTGACCAATGACGGCGTGGTTAAGCTTAAAGATGACGCGAGCTCAATTTCGTCCAATCAAAAATCCCAAAGCATCGGAGATTTGGCATTCATACCAAGATGGCGGCTAACGTAACGGATGCAGATCTGAAAGATTGTAGCAACGACTTTTCCGTGATTTACGATGATGTGAAAGAGAAAAAACGCTACCAATGTAACATTTGTAGACGTCATCTAGCCTCAAAGTATTCTGTTCTGTACCATTTGCATTCAGCACATAACAAGAGTAAGTTTTGCTGCAATTTCACTACAGCTGTGAAGTCAACAGGTTACAGCGATTTCAATTTTCTTGACGCTCTGAATCATTTTATGCAAACATCTCACGGTTTTATAATGAAAAAATATCAATAAACCCTTACGATAAGTGAAGAGAACTGTTGTAATCCTCATATATTTTTTTTATTTTTTGACAAAGGGGGGGGGGGGTATTCTTCAGAGAATGTCCACATACGATGGTCAATGCTGTCATCTTTGTTTTAGTATAATGCAGTTTCATAATGGTTGATATATTTTACAGATTCACAAAAAAAAAAAAAAAAACGAAAGAAAAAAAAGCGAATTATTTGCTTTGAAATTTTTGTAATTTTGTATTTTTGTTGATCTTTAAATAAAATAAAGTTTTAATAAATCAATAAAATCAAAACAAAAAAGACATCATACAGAAATCAATGAGACAGTACAACATTTTATTCTTTTTGGTTTTGTTTTCCTAACAATCTAGAAAATACATATACCCAATTTGTATACTTTACATATGTAAAGAGCCATAGCTTCTGGTTGTAAGGGACCCTGTCTTCAAAAGCTGATTGAGTAAACAAGACAACAGATTTTTTAAACGTAATTTAATTGAATTTATAATACATGTAATAATGGAGTAGCTGATGCATCCTCACAAATTGTTGGTTTGTGACTAACATTTTGGATGTAAAAGGATAAAAGGTGATTTTTCTTTTGTTCCAAAAATTGCCAAAAAGTGTCTAATTTTTAAAGAAAATGTTGTTAAATATGTATAGGAAATGAAGAGAAAAAATTGAGTAAATGAGCATTAAGAATTATGTACTTAAAAATAAGTTTGTGTTTATTTATTTATTTATTTATTTAATAAATGAATTTCAGAAATTTCATAAATGACTAATAGATAAAGTCTGAAAATAAATTTATGTCAAATAGATCAATGTAAATAGCAAATTTTTCTTCATTTTTAGGTCCTGTCAAAAGAGTGAATAAAAAGTATGTTTTTGATGATTCTGTTGAAATCCCTAAAAGTACAATGTATCGCAAAAGAAAAAGAAACATATTAGACATTGAAAGCCCTAAGCAAACAGGTATTTTGGTACAGTATTTAACATAATTGCCATTTAAGTTAAAAATTATCAGTATGATATTTTCCAGACAATGCAGACAACAGGCTATTGACAGTCTCTTAATTTTTATAAAAAAATTTGGCTTAAGATATAGATTTGGGTCTGCATCAGGTTCAGATGTTAAAAAGTCATGATGGGGAACTCAGTAATCAATTTTACTCACTAAAAATTATTGATTTAAACTATGTTTTATGCTTTATGAATTTAGGCCTTGTTTCGAATGAATTTACTCTGCACAGCTTTTTATTATTTATTATATTTATTGTACATTTATTTTAATTTTCACCTTTTTCTGTTCAAGGTACAGATGTTACAGTGTTATGCAACTTAAATGACATAACAGACTCTATGCAAAACACAGACACAGGAGAAGTTAAAAACAATTTTTCTGGTGAACATGAGACTGCTGTATGTAGCGATCATGATGAAATTAAAACATTTTCTCGCCATGAAATTCAAAACACACTGTGCAATTATGATGAAACTAGTAAATCCATAGATGGTGAAAATATACAACCTATATCTTATGATGGAAATGCCTTAAACAGGCAAACTTTAGACATGTTAGATAATGAAAAAGAGCTGACTTCTAATGAAGAAAATAGACAGTCATTGTTTAATGAGAATGAGCAGACTTCTGAAAACGAAAGTGGATGTTTTTCTGATTGTTGCTTCTCTGAATTAACTAGTACTGAAGACAGTGAAAGTGAATTAGATAATTTTACCAGTGATAATGATGATGAAAACTCAGTGAATGAAACAGACAAAAAAAATGTGTCAGAAAAATTTACCTATTTGAATGACAGCTTAACAGAAACAGAAAAGGTTGAATTGTCATTATTGTCTTGTTTTTTGGGAAACAAGATGTCAGCTAACTCATCCAAAGATGTATTGAAAACATTCCAAAAATTATTTCCAAATTGTGCAGATCTACAAGATATAGATTATGATCATATATGGAAATGCTATGATAAAAACTTTTCAATCGAAATTCATTATTGTGAAATCTGTAATGGCCTTTTCCCAGATAACCCTGATCACTCTACTTGCCCAACTTCAAACTGCACAGGTTTACGATACAAAGGAATAAACCAAAGGAAGAAGGGAAGACAACCAAGAGCAAAGTTTGTGTTTGCAAATCTCCGAAGGCAATTTGAATACCTACTTCAATCACCAGGTAAACTATAAATAGAGTATTATAAATCCTTGGCATCTGTCATTAGTATTGAGTCTATTGACAGAAAGCCATCACTTGGCGTCCGTCCTCATCATCTGTCATCGTCAAAAAAAAAAATCTCCTATGAAAGTACTTTGCAGAATTTAATGAAACTTGGTACAATTGTTTCTCGGGGTATCTTGCACAAAATTATCTTTCAATTATTTTATCCTTAAAAAACAACATAACAATAATTTCTAAATATAGTACAATTCAACATAGAGGACTTGAGCAGATTTTTGCAAATATCTTGAAAGTGGTTGCTCCATATGTTGCTGAGAGTAAAAGTATTAAGCATAAATACATTGTACAAATGTATAAATTACCCTTGAAATATATACATTTTCATTTCAATCGCTGTGTGGTTGCATTTTTCAGGTATATGGGATAATGTGCAGAAAAACAAAGAACTTTACAGTGAAAAGCACAGAAACACTGATACAATTTCTGACATGAATGATGGGTCACTGTACAAAGAATTATTGAAAGATCAAAACTTTTTAGGTGGTCAAAACAACTCAAATTTGACAGTCACATTTAATACTGATGGTATAAATTTATATCGTTCATCGAAAATTGAATTATGGCCAATTTTTCTTGCTGTAAATGAGCTCAGTCCAAACCTTAGATTTGCCAGGCAAAATGTCATTTTAACAGGTATCTGGCAAGGAAAAGGGAAACCACCTATGGATGCATTTTTGAAAGTCTTCAGTGAAAAGATGAATGATCTCCATGAAAATGGTCTTACAATAAAAATTAAGAATAAAGATGTTAATGTAAAGGTGATGGTTATATGTGGTACATGTGATTTACCAGCAAAAGCTTCTGTCTTGAATATGTCACTATTCAATGGGTCACACTCTTGCATTACTTGTGAAGAGCCAGGGACTGTTGTTTCTCAAGGTAAAGGTCACAGCAGGTGTTTTCCCCACAGGAAGGATGCTGAAAAATTTCCATTACGAACTGAGGAAATGGTACGGAAGGCAATGGAAAATGGTACACTAAAGAAGAGATGTAAAGGGTTTAAAGGAATATCTAGTTTATCTTCTTTACAAGGCTTTTGTCTAGTTGATGGGATGGTGCCAGATTACATGCACTGTGTTCTTTTAGGAACCACAAAAAATTTGCTACACAAATGGTTTTCACCTACGGAAAATAAAAAACCTTATTTCATAGGTGACAAATTACCTATGATATCTAGAAGACTGAAGAATATTAAACCACCAGAATTCATTGAAAGACTCCCTAGAAATATTGAAAAGAATTATGCTAATTTTAAAGCAACTGAGTTGCAGTCATGGCTGCTTTATTATAGTTTACCATGTTTGATAGGTTTGTTACACGAACAATATCTTAATCATTTTCTGTTACTTTCTGAAGGAATATATATATTGCTTGGTGATAATATAACTGAACAAGAGCTTAAGAGAGCAGATAAACTTCTGGATTTATTTTATGAACAATTCAGTCAGCTATATTCACATGGCTCTTGTGGTTTAAATGTTCACAATATTGGTTGTCATTTGACTCAGTATGTAAGAAAATTAGGTCCACTATGGAGTTGGAGTTGTTTTCCTTTTGAGGACTCAAACTCAATGGTTTTAAAAACAGTTCATGGAACAGGAAATGTTATGCAACAAGTTATGAGAATAAAAGAAGCGGAAGCACATCTTCGAAATAACTTAAAGATAACTGAGAGCAACAAAATATGGAAAAAATTGACAGAAACTTCGAATTGTTACATGGCTGGGGCAGTTAGCAATATGACTGATGATGAACATTTACCAATAATTTTAAACAAACTTGAAGTTGCTAATGAATCAAAAGTCAAAAAGTCTTACAGAATAATGATTAATGGAAAAAGATTTTATTCAGAAAGTTATTCCAGGATGAAGAACAGGATTTGTCATGTTGTGTTGACAGATTATGAAAATGAAGAAAAACCTGTTCTTGTAAAATTTTATTGCATGCATGAAATGTGTGTATGCTGTTGTTAACCTCATTCATTATGTCAATAATGTTGATGAGAGAAACTTATCATGTGGGAAACACCTTGCTACTGTTGAAGTTGATGAATCAGTCCAGTTAATTTGTGTTGACAGTTTCAAAGAAAATTTATTTTTCATTGATGGAAATCAAAGTGATTCATGTGGCAACAAGTATGTGGTTAAAATGCCCAACAGACATGGTCATTCTGTTTTTAAATAAATCATTGGCACCATAAAGACATACTCTAAACATACATGTATGCATTTTACTTCACATGGATTATGATACCCCCTCCCCTGCCAACCAAATTCAGGTTGTTTTTAGAAATGGTTTTACTGTCAGTCCTTGCAAATTCTCTTACAAAAATTCTTACAAAGAGTAAATGTAGTGTTACACCCAAATGTCAGTGTATCAAGTCATTCTATATTTACATTTTATAAAATGTGTGAAATAATCTTGACTGGGATGTAAAACTCCATTCAATCAATCAATCATATATTTACATTTTGATTTCTTATGAAATGCAAATTGGATTATAGAGTTATGATATTGTGTATAATATTAAAAGTGCATTAAAGATTTGTAATAAAAATTATATCAGTAGATCACTAAATTTATCAGTATGTTCTATTGTAGCATGCTTGGCTTAGATTAGTCAATATTTTAAGTTGCAATATCAAACATACATGTACTGGGTGTTCAATATGAATTAGGACAGTTGGATATTAATATAAACCCAATTTTCCCTATAATTTATCTTTAAGAATATTTATGAGCATTTCATGAAATTGGATTGTTCTTGGAGTTCTCCAGAAATTCATAAAAATTTTCATTTTTTTTTTTCAAGAACCTTTCATGAAATCACATTGTTCTTCAAATCCATCAAAAATTCATCAAAAATTTTTAAGAACCTTTCATGAAATCAGTCTGTTCCTAAAGTTCATCAAAAGTTCATGAACATTTTCTTTTTTTTTTTTCAAGAACATTTCATGAAATCATTTTGTTCTTCAATATCATAAAAAAATTCATCAAAATTGATCAAGAATTTTTAAGAAACTTTCATGAAATTGGTTAAGTTCCTAAAGTTCATCAAAAGTTCATGAAAATTTTCCAGGAATATTTTAAGGACTATTCATGAAGTTGAAATGTTCATAAAGTTCATCATATTGTTCATGAACTAGTTCTTAAAAGTTCTTAACAGTTCATGAATACAGTTTATGAATATTTATGAATAATTTTTCATGAACTACCCTTAATGAACTATCAGGAACTATTCATGAATGTTGATGAATGTTCATGAATATTCATAAAGTTATGAACATTTTTTCGCCTGGGATTGCACCAAACAAGTCCAGAGGCTGTAAAATCATCCAATAAACTGGAAATTTCATTTTTTACCATCCTAATGCCTGGGGAAGACAAAATAAATTGTATATGCAAGTGCTAAAAGACCTAAAACATTTTTTGGCTAAAGAATTTTACCACCTGTTATTGGTCTCGAAACCTTCAGACCACCAGTCAATTTCTATGCAAGGATTTGGGATATATATTGGTTTGTTGTTCAAAATTTATTTTCATGGCAAGTGACTGTTCCCCTATTTACCAATATATGATAATGACAAAATCTACAAATACCAGTAATGACACTTTTAAAAAAAATTGTTTATAAAACTGTCTGTCTTTTTGTTATGAAATAGAAAATAGGTCTGTTCATGGAAAAAAATATATCAGAAAAAAGGCTAAACAAGTTAAATCTTAAATAAAATTTAAAAAAGAAAAGAAAGAAGAATTCATTACCTTCTGTTAAAAAGAAGCCTGACAACACACCACTTTCAAAGTATCTGCAACACATACTATTGCCAACTTTGAAAAGTGAACAATAAAAACTACCATCAGTTAGATGTGGTGAAGATAAATCCAGTAGGGACTTTTCCAAACGAAATAGAAACGGAGTTTCTGATGATGTGTATCCACAATCAACTAATGCAGTGACACATTTTTCTTCTAGGCTTATCAATTTGGAACAATTGTTCAGATTCATCTCCAAATTTCTTTTCCACTCTGAAAAAAAAACAAAAAATATATAACTAACTATATAAATAACTATATTGGAAGTGCGTGGCCTAGTGGTTAAGGCGTTGGACTCATGATTCGAAGGTCGTGAGTTCGATCCCTGGACCGGGCGAGCGATTGTTGTGTCCTTGAGCAAGACACTTAATTTCACGTTGTTCCAGTTCACTCAGCTGAAAAATAAATGAGTACCAGCAAAATGCTGGGGGTTAATCCTGCGATGGACCGGCGTCCCATTCAGGGGAGAGTCTTGTACTCTCAGTCGCTTAACGCCACGGAAACCGGGATAAGCTCCGGCCTGATGGGCCTAATGGCTCGGGACAGACTTTAACTAACTAACTAACTTTAACTATATAAATCACAAATTCATTATAACTTATGGTATTCATATTGTCAGAAATATAGCCATTATTATCTATATACTATTACTACAAGCCAACAATAACAAAGTGTTAATAGTACCAGACTAAAGCATCCTATCAACTTGTATGAGATGTATGCAGATCTTAAAACTGCCATCATAAATAAAATGTGAGATTTATCAAATACAGATATTTTAGATGGGGTCATTGTCCACTCATTTTTATCAAGATTTCCTAAGAATTGAATAGTTTGCCTAATACTTAACATTACATGAATGCATTGTTTGTCAGTCATGTTACTCTAGAACCCTACATTAATAGTAGACTGCAATTGCTCATTGAAATTAACCACATCAGTCATGAATACAACTATGGTTAACTTACCAATATCTAAGAAATTATCTTGAAACTGTTGTATTGCACTTTCTAAGTTCTGGTCGACTTGATGGCAACCCAAGAGTAGTATGCTGAAATATAATTATATATAATAATAATAATAATACAATTTGATTAAACTCGCCCTCCCCATCATTGAAATTACAATAAAGCCAATTATTTCATCAAAAATCAATAACATGAACAAAACTTGAACTCCATTCAAGATTTATGATGGTAGATTTTCAGGACATAATACTCTATTTGAATGATGCATATTGTGATTAATCATGCAATCTAGCTGATTATTTGGGTACGATATTTCCCATTTTGACTTGCATTTCATGGGTATATATATGGCATATGGAGTGAAAGGATTCTAATAATCATAAACTGGTAGGACTCTGAAACTCATACAGTGTATGCCCCCAGAGATATTGATCCAGAGAATATGCAACTGCATAGCGACACCACACATTTTTACAAAATGTGGAGGATTTAAGTACATACACTTGTTTCTATCAGTATAGGGTGTATGTGTGTGGTGGTGGTGGTGGTGGTGGGGGGGGGGGTTGCCAGACAAGACAGACCATATATTACTGATGATACTATCATTAGTAATATTTGGTTCAACCGACACGCCTATACTGACAGTACAAGAGAGATTACAGTGTCGTTTGGCACATTTGAAGAACTATACTGATAGAAACAAGCACCTGTGGAATTAAGACCGTCAATTCCATAGATCTCTCAGTGTCTTGTGTTTATTCTATGTAGCTCAAAATTATAATATGTTCAGTGTTTAATGGCTATAACGATAACGTGTTTTTCTAATGTTTGTATATTTGTTAAGTTCGTTTGGACAAGTCTGCAAACACATGACCTTCTATCAGGTTAGTGAGACCAGAAGTTTTGGAAGAGCAAGAACCTCCTGTTAAGGTAGCTACAAACGTCACATATGTAGATTCTCACAGAAATTGAACTATTGAAATGGAAGAGCTTAAAACAGCACATTATAATTATTTGCGCACGCTGATTTTTATATAGAGACCAAATTCAGTTTTTGATCAGTTTGTGTACGGATTTGGTTATTTGTATTGTTTACATTCTTTTCTTTTATGCTTTTTGGGGAGGATTGGACAAGTGATGCCACTGACAAACGTAAAAATGTTCGAAATTAAATTTTTTTGTATCCAAATGTTAGCAAAAATAAAGCTTCTTCCTTTTTTGTAATTTGTTTTTTATTGTCCCAGACATTGATTATGGGATGGATGGTCAAGTGCCAGGGTTGGGGCTGCTGGGTTCACTTGCCGAGTAACAATAGGTCAACTTTACACACACACACACATATATATAATATTTGGGAATTCTAGGGATTAATTTAAACTTATTGGGGGGTCTTATTCAAGTAACTATCAAATATGTATCACTTAAGCTTTTGAGAGTAAGTTTACTATAGTATTTGAAAAATATAACAATACAGTCAATTAAAGAAAGGTTAAGATTTGAGATTTTCAAAAATGTCAGAAGAAAAACATCAATATTGTCATATGAATAGTTGGTAAAGTCAAGCTAGACCAATCCCTTCATCAAGTAACTAAGAAAATGAAAAAATATAGTCTTGTTTCCAATATTCATAATTATACCTTTTTTAATATTTACAAACGTTTAGTTTACATTCCTTTTCAGTTTTGTCTGGGTTTTGGTTTATTATAGTGTGTGTGTGTGTGTGTGTGTGTGTGTGTGTGTGTGTGTGCAAGGTACATGTGTCAACACCTATGAAATTCAGATACAAATTGTATTTATACATTTTCATACAGGTATAGTTTTAAGAATTTAAAAAAAAACAACATACATATACACTATAGATGATTATGGTATATTTTATTATCACTTCTACGGTACTGAAACTACAGTCACACAACATAGAAACATTGAGTCATTCATCAAAGATATTTATCCATGGGTCCCAAAATTCCAGAAATTTGGCATAAAGATTTTTTTATTGCGATGATCTTTTCAATATAAAGCCGATAGTAAAGACTCATTTTCCATGTATTTAAATTTGGTAATTTTTTATCAATTCTGCACTTATATATGTAGCGTCTAGTAGTTCAAAGTAGAAAATTTTGAGGTTTATATTTCTCTTTTTTGGTTCATAAATCCTCATCTTTACCTTACTTATTTCCAAATATTTTTCAGTTTCTCCGAGGCTCGAATTATAACGTCTTTTTTACCAACTGTGTGTTGAGATTCGCTATTTATGTCTAATTTTATAGAAATTCAATTGATTTTATTCACTTATATGTCACATACCATAACCCATACACAATAACAAGCGACATGCTGTCACTCAGGGATTAATGTTTCAACAAAAGGATGCTTTTCAAAAAATATACGACAGCTTGCAATGTAGGAATTATTGACGCTGAAGATGACACCACAACACATTTATTTTACTTTTGTATTTTAACCTAGATGTGCCGTAAACCGAAATAAGAATTATTATAACAACAAGAGTTAAATGTCAATAAGACGCATATGCCCCCGCTTCATTTACGATAGTTTGATTGAATGGGGATTACACTTACACTAAATCTTTTAAAATTTTATGTTGCTGTGATCTTGACCTTAATGACATCAATTTGGTACGCAACACATTCTCATTCCATACTGTTTAAGTCTCGTTAATATCACTTTGACACCACTTTTAAACAATAGTTTTTTTAGCGGAAACGATGAAAATGTGCAATTTGACGGTCTTTCGACTTTAACCTTGATGACACATTCTCTTTGTATAAATCTTGTTAATATTACTTTGATACAAAAGTTGTAGAGCCGAAACGGAGTCTGGGACTTCCGTATGTACACACGGACAAGGGTAAGGAGGCTTTATGCCCCGGTCATATTCATGACGGGGGCATAATATCGTAAACAGAAAAAAGGATATTAAAATATATTTTTTTAGAAATATTGATTTTCATTAATGTATATTTTTTAAAGAAATATTCTTTAAAATAAAGAAACAATATTTTTATTTCAGTAGGATAGCCAACACGGCCAGCGCATTTATACATCAACAAAATTTCAAACGCAGACGAGGTGTAAAAATGTTCAGTAAATTGAATTTACTCGAGAGGGTAAGAAAAACAAAATACATATTTTACTGACAGTTTTAATACGATCTGTACTATTTTATCGTTTTTGATGAGACATGTTAATCATTAAAGGCGACTTTTTATTGTAGTGGGTGATTTTGCCTTGAATTATAATTGTAAAAGCGCTACATTATACAAGGAATATATTACAATATTATGCACAATGTAGAGTGGCTGAACATGAACATCCACAGAGTATTAATATATATGCAATGCTTGTACTACTGTATTTTATATAATTAAACTGGTACATTACTAGTATAACAAAACAAACTGATGGATGAAATCATAAACACATATAAGAAGCCTGTCTTTTCTGATAAGTCCAGGTAAAATTATGAAAGTCCCTCCAGAAATATGAATTAGCACCAAACAAGAAACATAATAATGCAATACAATTATACGAAGACTCATGTTGTTCATAAACAAATTACTAGCTATATGTACTTAAACAAAATACCTTAACTATTAAATTTAATTAAACTTCAAATATGGAAAAAACTAAATTAACTAGATTTAAGATTAATTCCATGTAATAAATAAAACACTATGTTCTACATATTTCCACCCACTTGCTAAAAATACCATCATCATTTGTTAGCGATGACAGTAATAATATTCCTTTTCTGGTATGTAAATGAAATTAAAACTGCAAAGGGTTTGTACTGCAAGCCACCGATGTCCCGTTGAGTCTAATTTTAATGACGAAAGAACAAATGTAAGATGATTGTTGTCCATTATAGCAGTAAAGTCCCTTCCGTACAGGCAATCGTAAAACTTTTCTGTTATAGCTCTTGTGAAAGCTGCTTAGTTGTTTCTTTGCGCTTTGTTATGTGCCCTACTTGCAAATACTAAAGTACGTTTGTGTCATTTCAATTCTTGATATAGCACTACTCCCAAACCAAACGTTAATAAAATGTTGATTATGAACAGCAAATCATACAAATGGAGGTCGAGAGAGACAGTCTTTGAGATGTCAAAATGCATTTTCTAGCTCTCTTTCCAATATGTACTGCTGTTATTATCAAAAAAACATACTAATCCATGTCCCAATCACAATCCAGAAGCAACGTAAAAACTTTGGAAGACAGGTTAGACACGTGAACTTCCACCAGGGAAGTGAGGCCGGGTGCTTTAGTTTCCCTAGCCTTATTATTATTATTATTTTTACATGATCTCGCGAATTTTTCATAATCCTTGATAAATTTCCTATTGAAACTAGCGAATCTTAACAGATTATCTTACTTTCTCCGGTGTTATATGGAGTTGGCCAGTCTACTATCACGGATCAGCTTCATTACTGCGAGTTTCAAGGGTTGAATGCCGTCCGCAAAGTAACAGGAAAGGGGATCAATTCGGGACTCAAACCTTGGACCTTACCAATACTAGTGGGATACTGTACCGACTAAACTTAGTGGCCACCTATCCTTTCGAATCCTGATGAGAGGTCTTGGGTTTGAATCCTTACCGGGTATGACCAACTTGAAAATAGGCAGTGACTTATTTCGGCAAGCATTCGCCATTTTGTCACTGGGTCCTTCGGAGGAGACCCTAGAACCCGGTGTTCTGTGTAAAGGAAAGCTTGACACGTAAAAGAACCCTCCCTACAGATTGCCCTGAGGGCATTGTAATGGTAAACATTTCTGCCACTTCACCTATAGATGGTGACGTCTCGATATAAGTGAATCATGTTTTACTGGGACGTAAAACCCCGTTCAATCAATCTCTGTGTCCAGATTAATCCTGGATATATATTTGACATCTTCCATGCCCTCTATTTTGATTGCACACGTGGCTGCTTAGCTAGCTAAACAGAAGGCACTAATCCTTCCGGAGCATCAGACTCCACATATCCATATTTAGATTTATACCTATCATGACGCCCATGAAAAGCTACATTTAAAGCGATGACTTTAATTGTCTGCGTTCCTTTCCTATACCTGCATCTCCTGATAGTATGACTGTATGATGTCTCTGTGTGCAGGATTAACCTCGATATATTTGGCTTACACAGTTCCTTGTTCCTTTTATTTTCCATCTTGCTGGGTGTAGCTAGCTAAACAGTAGGCGCTTACCCTTCTGGAACACCCAGCCTCACTTCGCCGATGGAAGTAAACGTGTTTTACCTAATTTGTCAGTTTCAAAATTTTTACTTTGTTTTATGATTGTGACTTTAACGCTTAAAAGTATGTCTGCTTTTATTGTATTTGATTTCATGTTCCTTTTCGACAATGCTTTTAAATGTTTATCAAAATACAAAAAAATATAAAGTGGTTTAAGTTGCAGCGCTTGAGTATCAAAGATTGAACATTCAACTTTTTAACATAAAGCAGAGTCAAGGTTTCTATAAAGTTATTTTGTTCCGGGTTCTCAACTAAATATGTATTCCTTAGCTTATTGCAGGTGGGGTCAAATTCTAGGTCATATGTATTTGGTAAAGGTTAATATCACATAATTGTACAAACCGATCATTGTCCTCTTTTTATGTTTGTGTCTCCTCAGAAACCTTTTGAAATGTTTATTAAATTTAAAGTTTAAGCCTTTGTCATGGTCTAAATAGAAAATTGTCACCTGATCACTACTGATCAGGGATGTTAATTGCAAAAGAATGTCAAACCTCACAAGTTTCCTTATCGGCACAGTTCTTGCATTACTGTCCGCAATGTCAGATGTGGAACCGGTAGCGTATTTTTTGAAATAACACATTTTTTGGTTTTACAGCTATAATACATATAACAGCTGAAAACCAAAATTGGCTATCGTTTTGAAATTACCTCATTGGAATCATGAACAATGTGTTCAAAAGTTGTGGAATGATGGGTACTAACTGTCCGCAATGTCAGATGTGGAACCGGTAGCGTATTTTTGAAATAACACATTTTTTGGTTTTACAGCTATAATACATATAACAGCTGAAAACCAAAATTGGCTATCTTTTGAAATTACGTCATTGGAATCATGAACAATGTGTTCAAAAGTTGTGGAATGATGGGTACTAACTGTCCGCAATGTCAGATGTGGAACCGGTAGCGTATTTTTTGAAATAACACATTTTTTGGTTTTACAGCTATAATACATATAACAGCTGAAAACCAAAATTGGCTATCGTTTTGAAATTACCTCATTGGAATCATGAACAATGTGTTCAAAAGTTGTGGAATGATGGGTACTAACTGTCCGCAATGTCAGATGTGGAACCGGTAGCGTATTTTTGAAATAACACATTTTTTGGTTTACAGCTATAATACATATAACAGCTGAAAACCAAAATTGGCTATCGTTTTGAAATTACGTCATTGGAATCATGAACAATGTGTTCAAAAGTTGTGGAATGATGGGTATTAACTGTCCTCAATGTCAGATGTGGAACCGGTAGCGTATTTTTGAAATAACACATTTTTGGTTTTACAGCTATAATACATATAACAGCTGAAAACCAAAATTGGCTATCGTTTTGAAATTACGTCATTGGAATCATGAACAATGTGTTCAAAAGTTGTGGAATGATGGGTACTAACTGTCCGCAATGTCAGATGTGGAACCGGTAGCGTATTTTTGAAATAACACATTTTTTGGTTTTACAGCTATAATACATATAACAGCTGAAAACCAAAATTGGCTATCGTTTTGAAATTACGTCATTGGAATCATGAACAATGTGTTCAAAAGTTGTGGAATGATGGGTACTAACTGTCCGCAATGTCAGATGTGGAACCGGTAGCGTATTTTTTGAAATAACACATTTTTTGGTTTTACAGCTATAATACATATAACAGCTGAAAACAAAATTGGCTATCGTTTTGAAATTACGCCATTGGAATCATGAACAATGTGTTCAAAAGTTGTGGAATGATGGGTACTAACTGTCCGCAATGTCAGATGTGGAACCGGTAGCGTATTTTTTGAAATAACACATTTTTTGGTTTTACAGCTATAATACATATAACAGCTGAAAACCAAAATTGGCTATCGTTTTGAAATTACGTCATTGGAATCATGAACAATGTGTTCAAAAGTTGTGGAATGATGGGTACTAACTGTCCGCAATGTCAGATGTGGAACCGGTAGCGTATTTTTTGAAATAACACATTTTTGGTTTTACAGCTATAATACATATAACAGCTGAAAAACCAAAATTGGCTATCGTTTTGAAATTACGTCATTGGAATCATGAACAATGTGTTCAAAAGTTGTGGAATGATGGGTACTAACTGTCCGCAATGTCAGATGTGGAACCGGTAGCGTATTTTTTGAAATAACACATTTTTGGTTTTACAGCTATAATACATATAACAGCTGAAAACCAAAATTGGCTATCGTTTTGAAATTACGCCATTGGAATCATGAACAATGTGTTCAAAAGTTGTGGAATGATGGGTACTAACTGTCCGCAATGTCAGATGTGGAACCGGTAGCGTATTTTTTGAAATAACACATTTTTTGGTTTTACAGCTATAATACATATAACAGCTGAAACCAAAATTGGCTATCGTTTTGAAATTACGTCATTGGAATCATGAACAATGTGTTCAAAGTTGTGGAATGATGGGTACTAACTGTCCGCAATGTCAGATGTGGAACCGGTAGCGTATTTTTTGAAATAACACATTTTTTGGTTTTACAGCTATAATACATATAACAGCTGAAAACCAAAATTGGCTATCGTTTTGAAATTACGTCATTGGAATCATGAACAATGTGTTCAAAAGTTGTGGAATGATGGGTACTAACTGTCCGCAATGTCAGATGTGGAACCGGTAGCGTATTTTTTGAAATAACACATTTTTTGGTTTTACAGCTATAATACATATAACAGCTGAAAACCAAAATTGCTATCGTTTTGAAATTACGTCATTGGAATCATGAACAATGTGTTCAAAAGTTGTGGAATGATGGGTACTAACTGTCCGCAATGTCAGATGTAGAACCGGTAGCGTATTTTTTGAAATAACACATTTTTGGTTTTACAGCTATAATACATAAACAGCTGAAAACCAAAATTGGCTATCGTTTTGAAATTACGTCATTGGAATCATGAACAATGTGTTCAAAAGTTGTGGAATGATGGGTACTAACTGTCCGCAATGTCAGATGTGGAACCGGTAGCGTATTTTTTGAAATAACACATTTTTTGGTTTTACAGCTATAATACATATAACAGCTGAAAACCAAAATTGGCTATCGTTTTGAAATTAGCCATTGGAATCATGAACAATGTGTTCAAAAGTTGTGGAATGATGGGTACTAACTGTCCGCAATGTCAGATGTGGAACCGGTAGCATATTTTTGAAATAACACATTTTTGGTTTTACAGCTATAATACATATAACAGATGAAAACCAAAATTGGCTATCGTTTTGAAATTACGTCATTGGAATCATGAACAATGTGTTGAAAAGTTGTGGAATGATGGGTACTAACTGTCCGCAATGTCAGATGTGAACCGGTAGCGTATTTTTTGAAATAACACATTTTTTGGTTTTACAGCTATAATACATATAACAGCTGAAAACCAAAATTGGCTATCGTTTTGAAATTACGTCATTGGAATCATGAACAATGTGTTGAAAAGTTGTGGAATGATGGGTACTAACTGTCCGCAATGTCAGATGTGGAACCGGTAGCGTATTTTTTGAAATAACACATTTTTTGGTTTTACAGCTATAATACATATAACAGCTGAAAACCAAAATTGGCTATCGTTTTGAAATTACGCCATTGGAATCATGAACAATGTGTTCAAAAGTTGTGGAATGATGGGTACTAACTGTCCGCAATGTCAGATGTGGAACCGGTAGCGTATTTTTTGAAATAACACATTTTTTGGTTTTACAGCTATAATACATATAACAGCTGAAAACCAAAATTGGCTATCGTTTTGAAATTACGTCATTGGAATCATGAACAATGTGTTGAAAAGTTGTGGAATGATGGGTACTAACTGTCCGCAATGTCAGATGTGGAACCGGTAGCGTATTTTTTGAAATAACACATTTTTGGTTTTACAGCTATAATACATATAACAGCTGAAAACCAAAATTGGCTATCGTTTTGAAATTCGTCATTGGAATCATGAACAATGTGTTGAAAAGTTGTGGAATGATGGGTACTAACTGTCCGCAATGTCAGATGTGGAACCGGTAGCGTATTTTTTGAAATAACACATTTTTGTTTTACAGCTATAATACTATAACAGCTGAAAACCAAAATTGGCTATCGTTTTGAAATTACGTCATTGGAATCATGAACATGTGTTCAAAAGTTGGGAATGATGGGTACTAACTGTCCGCAATGTCAGATGTGGAACCGGTAGCGTATTTTTTGAAATAACATTTTTTGGTTTTACAGCTATAATACATATAACAGCTGAAAACCAAAATTGGCTATCGTTTTGAAATACCTCATTGGAATCATGAACAATGTGTTCAAAAGTTGTGGAATGATGGGTACTAACTGTCCCCAATGTCAGATGTGGAACCGGTAGCGTATTTTTTGAAATAACACATTTTTTGGTTTTACAGCTATAATTCATATAACAGCTGAAAACCAAATTGGCTATCGTTTTGAAATTACGTCATTGGAATCATGAAACAATGTGTTGAAAAGTTGTGGAATGATGGGTACTAACTGTCCGCAATGTCAGATGTGGAACCGGTAGCGTATTTTTGAAATAACACATTTTTTGGTTTTAAGCTATAATACATATAACAGCTGAAAACCAAAAATTGGCTATCGTTTTGAAATTACGTCATTGGAATCATGAACAATGTGTTGAAAAGTTGTGGAATGATGGGTACTAACTGTCCGCAATGTCAGATGTGGAACCGGTAGCGTATTTTTGAAATAACACATTTTTTGGTTTTACAGCTATAAACATATAACAGCTGAAAACCAAAATTGGCTATCGTTTTGAAATTACGTCATTGGAATCATGAACAATGTGTTGAAAAGTTGTGGAATGATGGGTACTAACTGTCCGCAATGTCAGATGTGGAACCGGTAGCGTATTTTTGAAATAACACATTTTTGGTTTTACAGCTATAATACATATAACAGCTGAAAACCAAAATTGGCTATCGTTTGAAATTACGTCATTGGAATCATGAACAATGTGTTCAAAAGTTGTGGAATGATGGGTACTAACTGTCCGCAATGTCAGATGTGGAACCGGTAGCGTATTTTTTGAAATAACACATTTTTTGGTTTTACAGCTATAATACATATAACAGCTGAAAACCAAAATTGGCTATCGTTTTGAAATTACGTCATTGGAATCATGAACAATGTGTTCAAAAGTTGTGGAATGATGGGTACTAACTGTCCGCAATGTCAGATGTGGAACCGGTAGCGTATTTTTTGAAATAACACATTTTTTGGTTTTACAGCTATAATACATATAACAGCTGAAAACCAAAATTGGCTATCGTTTTGAAATTACGTCATTGGAATCATGAACAATGTGTTCAAAAGTTGTGGAATGATGGGTACTAACTGTCCGCAATGTCAGATGTGGAACCGGTAGCGTATTTTTTGAAATAAACACATTTTTGGTTTTACAGCTATAATACAATAACAGCTGAAAACCAAAATTGGCTATCGTTTTGAAATTACCTCATTGGAATCATGAACAATGTGTCAAAAGTTGTGGAATGATGGGTACTAACTGTCCGCAATGTCAGATGTGGAACCGGTAGCGTATTTTTTAAATAACACATTTTTGGTTTTACAGCTATAATACATATAACAGCTGAAAACCAAAATTGCTATCGTTTTGAAATTACCTCATTGGAATCATGAACAATGTGTTCAAAAGTTGTGGAATGATGGGTACTAACTGTCCGCAATGTCAGATGTGGAACCGGTAGCGTATTTTTGAAATAACACATTTTTTGGTTTTACAGCTATAATACATATAACAGCTGAAAAACCAAAATTGGCTATCGTTTTGAAATTAAATCATTGGAATCATGAACAATGTGTTCAAAGTTGTGGAATGATGGGTACTAACTGTCCAATGTCGGATGTGGAACCGGGAGCGTATTTTTTTAAATAACACATTTTTTGGTTTTACAGTCATAATACATATTGGCAAGAATTTGCTAATGCATTTTTTCAGACAAAGTGATGTACAAGCTTGATAAGAAGTTAATTCTGCTACAAATGTGTATACAAATGTTAAAGTACAATACAGTGTTTCAGACAAACTAGTCTCTAAACTCACAAAAATAGAGACAGTATGGCGAAGTGAACGGTGTCTCAAAAGGTATATTTACTTTTAAAAAGCGTGAAATTTTTATGGTAGCAATTTATATTTATGTATATGAATATTTGAATGAGGTTGTAAGTTGTTCTTGTGGTTATTTTTTATCTTACGAAGTGTACATTTTGCACTAAAAAAATAATGAAGTGTAAGGCGCAGTATAAATAGCATTAAACTGCACTCATAAAAATAAAATGCACGTAACTGTTTTCGGTCAAAATTTGTTACGCACGCCTTTATTCGTATGGAACGACGAACATGACATGTGATTGGTACAACACAGGGTATAAAACATTTTTGGTACGACCACTCGTAATGTCGTAAAAAGAAGCCCTGGGAGTACAAACATTTGATAGTAGAACAAATGACATCAATACACCTTATGTGATTTGTATCAAGTAGAAATCGGTTGAAATCTCAAATTGTCACAAAAAATATTTTTTGTCTTTAAAATATATAAAAACCCATTCTCTATCTTTTTACAAAATTTTACTTAAAAATTCTCATGAATACCAAAGTTATGATGTCATTTATGATGTAGCTATTTACGTATTGCCAAACTCTAATGCGCGCAAAACTACTTGAATTTGCAAAAATTTTCGGAAACTCTAACAATATAGGGACCTTAAGTCAAGTACAATTTTTCAGTCACATGCAGTATAAATGTAGTATTCATTTGCTTGTTGTATAAAATATCTGTCTCTATGTTGAGCACTGTGTTGTTGATAAAGGCGCACAGGTACCTGTTTTCACGACAATGACCACGGTATAATGATGACGTCGTTCTACCAACTGTTACGTCACAATACTGAAAATGTTTAAGTGGAGATTTTGACCGATTTCTACTTGATACAATCACTTATGTTTATGTCAATTTACATACTTTTTCATGTTTATTTTGGAGGTCTCGTTTTTAGTAATACATGAGCTAACCATACTTTTTTACGACATTAAACTTCACGATAATCGTACCCATTTTCACACTGGTCAGTGTATCTCAGCACGTTGTGATAAGGCCAATGAGGAGAAGATCCACTTGTTGGCAGGCTGTTCCATGGACGCATGGGTAAGTTACGTGCATGCAGATGGATTTAAATGCCCATCGCTTATCGATAAGCTTTGCATTGGTTTGTTTTTACGCAAATGAACCAAAACTCTCTTATGCGAGATTTAACTCTCACCAAAAAATGTTTGTTTTATCATATTTTGTAAACGGCACGTAAATTGGACACAATTATTTCTGAGAGGTCTAACATGTCAAGGTAACGTGCACTAAATTCTCAAAGTACTATGACAAAATATCTGCCCACGTCGTTTGCAAAGATCTGATGTGGTTTTATGGTCATTTGGCGATATTTTTCATGTTTTGTGTGATAAGGCTCGTGACATAAATTTTGTTTGTTGCCGCATCAAGTGCATGTAACGTTGACCTGCAAATGTGTAACTTTGACAGAATGCACATTTTTGTCAATAAACGTGTGTTACATACAAAATTAAAAGTGGAGAAAAAACCATTACTTATTTTTAACTTTCCCCCAAAGTCATATCAATAAATATGCAGATTTATGTGTTTAGGTTTTCCCCGATGACAAGCCACAGCCCCAGTCCACAGATGCTTGAATGTGTGTAACATTGACCGTATAAAGACTGCTAATGTAGAGTATTGTCAGAAAGTGATTTAGAGTCAATATAATTAATGTTGCGTGCATGCACAAAAACAAATAAAGTTGCACCCCTTAACCTTCTTTTTAATTTTTCAATTTTGTTTCAACAAGTCAATAATGGTGAAACAAAAGTATTTGTTATCAAAAACATTATAAGTGAAAAGTTTTGTGTTTCTGTGTTAACATGTAACATTGACCATTTAAAAGATGACATAGTTTAACATTGACAAAAAATTACACATAACTTTATAAATAGTTATGTTAAAATTTATGTGAATTAACATAAGTTTTTCTTCTTCAGATCTGGATGAAGATGTGAAAAATTATGAATATGTGAAAAACTTTTATGAAAGATGTAAAGATATGAAAAATAACTTTTAATGAATTTTGATATGAAATTTTCTGGAAACAATAAATTTAACAAATTTCTAAAGATTTCATTGATTAAAAGGCGAAATACGATCAGGTCATTTCTCAATGACTCGAACGACATAAAATGTTTGTGAATTCACCAATGACATTTACATTGTTACTGCCGTTTTATATGGAAATAGGATTAGTACATGTATCATTGCACATTGATGTTTGATTTTGATTTTTTAAAAATAATGATTTAATTGTCAGAATGATAAAAAATGTTTTATTTCTTATCAAAAATTTAATTATAAGTATTAAATCTGAACTTTCATTTGGGTCATTAAGAAATAACCTGAATGGATGCTGTGCACACTTTTGCGTAATTCATTTTACCAAACCCCCATCACCAAAACATTGGGTGTTAAGGTCACCATGTATCCATAGTCAGTCTCTTAAAACATTAAGCACCACTGCGGTAGCTAGTTGGTAGAGTGCTGCTCTGTAAGTGGGAGGTCGTGGGTTGAATCCGACCGGTTCTGACCAAGACTTGAAAGTTGGTAGTGACTGTTCTTTCGCCAAGAACTTGCCATTCTGAAATAAAAGCCATGGTTCTTTCGGATGGGAACTTAAATAAACGAGGTCCGTGTCACGGTGGCTGGCACATTTAAGAACCCTGCTGTATAATGCCATCAGCGCACACAGGCAAAATTTCTGCATCTTCGCCTATAGCTGGTGACATCTCTATATAAGCAAAATATTCTTGACTGGGACGTTAAACACCATTACTCAACTCAACTCAAACGTTAGCCATGATTGATTCTCCACAGAAATTGGCCTGGGGATGGTCAAAACTCCACATACAATCCTCCTTCTAGTTTGACATAACTTAAATCTGCTTTAGCTTTATCTGTACTAGTAAATCCTTCTAACCTGACCCCCGGGTCCTCTTGTGCTAGGGTTACCTGGCTAATAGCTTAAATTTAGTAATACAGTTGACACTTACCATGCAGTTATGTTACAAAGCAGGTTAGCATTCTACAGAGGCTGAATAAAAGCTAATAGGTGCTTAAAGGATAGCATAGTGCAAGATAAGAAACAACTGTCAGTATGTGAATGAAATCCATAGCATGCAAGTAACTAAAAAGCTAAAAAAAAAATGAATGGAATGTGAAGAATCATCTCTCCAATTATGAAAATTCAATATTATAGTACCATACATATACTATAAATACAGCTGTATTGCACTGGCTAGATTCATAGAATTCATGGTAATACTCTCTTTAGATGCTAATGATAACATCTTTCCAACAGAAAATTCAGATATGAAAATTTGATAGTATATTTTGAAAACATTTATTTTCTGTTGTCCATGTTACATGCACCAAAATACAGGAGATATCTTTGTTATTCATAATGTAATACATGTTCTTATTCAATAAAAATTTAACTGGATCAAAAGTTACTTACTAAGTGTATTACAATGTTCATTGCAAGTCTGGATATTACAATTTTGTAATTTTGAGTGTGCATGTATCATTGACACAAACAAAATAAATACAACTGGTTTACTGGGTATTCAGAAATTAATAGTTTTTACAATAGTACTCAATGTTTAAAGAACATGGCAGGTAATTAAATTTTGCAGAAAAATCAGAATCGTCTCAACAAATCTGTATGTTATGAAAGAAATTATTTCAGCAGGCTGTGTCAATGTTACATGCAACTTTTAGCGAAATTTTCTTTATTGAGAGAAATCCGTAACTGGCAGTGATGTATACTATCTTGATTAAGAATCGGTGATTATAAACGTTATTGACACAACTCTATTTGTCAAAAGACCAAAGTTAGTTTAGTTAATTTAAATGTCACACTTAAGGTACATTAGCAAATTCTTGCCCTATATATATATATTCCTGTTTTTTTAACCTCACAGATTCCCATGTGGAAAATCTAACACCAAATCTCTCTTATGGACTTTATATGGCCCACAATTGCCAGTCCATCAATTCAGAGGAACACTGGCACCAAACTGTAACAGGAAGGAGAAAAAATGTAGGGTCGGACCGGGATTGAACCCAGGAACTCCCGCACTATAGACTATAGCTCTACCAACTGAGCTACCCAGACCAGTACAACTAAAGTATCACGCCTAGTAAACGCATTTATGAACAGCAATATAACAGGTATTCACATAGTTTGCACACTTTCTCCAAATGTACGAAATATTTGAAAATTGCAATACGAATGTGATATTTAAATTTCAACCTTTTTGTTACAAAAAAAATTAAAAAAACTTTTGACTTAATTTCATGCAAATGTTTTGCCTCAGTAAAACAGAAATAATACACACCGATTTTTTGTAATAATAACAATGATAATAATAATAATGTCACTATTACAAAATAAGTGGAAAATGGCTAAATAAAATGTACGCAGCTTCAAAAGTGATAATTTATAAAAGAAATAAATTTACCCGACCTTGCGCGTTTCCGTTTTGAATTAATTTGCGCAATTGAAAAAGTGTTCAAACTCTTTATTTATAAACGTTAGTTGTCTCTTATTTACTCAACATTTTGAAAATAAAATAATCTTTAATTTTGGATTTACTAATACTTTCAATAAATGCCAATAGTTACCCACAAAATTATCACGCTTGAAAACTGCGGCGAGAATCTTGCACGTGGTGTCAAGTGCTACTTTTGATTTTTTAAGAAAAATGCCTTCAAACGTACTTGTAAATAAATAATTATTATTATGATTTATGTAAAAAATAAAAATAGCACATGTCAGGGGTATAATAAACAAATGTACTTACCTTACACAGAGATGTCTTTTTAAGTTGTTGATTTTTCAAATCTGCACAACATCACCATGCTGTATCCGCCATATCCGTTATGTTGGTCACACTGCTAAATCCAATTTGTAACACATGAATTAACTGCATCACCAATAAACTGCTATTTAAATCCAATATGAAATACGTGAATTTTAAGAATCACAAATAAACAGCTAAATCCAAATGCACCATGTGAATAATCCACAAACTTTAGAGTCCGACTTGTCACCAAGCCAGCACCTGTTAGAATGACGCTGGAGCTTACATCAGTGAAGACACAACTGACAATCAGATGGTCACGTGCTGCTGCTGCCTGTCCTAATTGGCTGATGCTTTAAGGGGGCCAGCTGAAAGGGAAATTCAAAGATATTTAATTGTCGCTAGATTTTGAACTTATCAGTAATTATACAAAAAATAATAATAATTAACTAAATTGAAATTAATTGAAATAAATTAAAATAAAAATGTAATTAAAAAAAAACGATATTCACTTTTGATAACATTTGAAATTATTATAAATCTTAATTGACATTGCTAGGTCCCTCCGCCAAAATGATTGACTCAAAGAATGAACAAAAAAAAGTTTAACAGTAGTTTGGACAACACATGCTGTATAAAACTTATCAAGGGGACTCGGTGGTCGAGTTGTCTAAGCGCGCTTAAGAACGGATCAGTGCGCTTCTGGTCGCCTGGGTTCAAATCCCTCTCGAGACAGAAATGTGAGAATTTACGGACTGACCAATTCGACGGATTTATCCGTCTTTGACGGTCTGTACCATAAAAACGGATAAACGGACAGATAAAATGAAAAAAGTCCATGAGGTATGGCGGATTTCATGTGATTTTATCCTAAATGGACCATTTTGGTTTGAAAAAAAAGTCTAAATATCCTTGCACTTAAATAATAATAAAAATAACAGCAGTATTTTATGTAAATTTTCAGATTTTGGCTCATAAATAGGGTACATTTTACTGGCATTTTTCTTAGTAAACCGATTCAAAAAAATGAAAAAAAAATGAGGGGGTTTTACCGTCTTCTATAATTATTTTGAAAGTGTTCTCCTCGGAAGAACAACTTGTACATTATTGTTTCTGAAAATATTTTCAAAAACCAATCTTTATGAGTTCTCAAAAATTGGTCCTCTTTGGAGAAACAAGCTTAAATTAGCCCAAACTAGACCGTCCTAACTATATATAGTATATATATGTGTATATACGTATTATTAGCTGTGTTTAATTAAGTTTATACACGTTTAACTATTCTTTTCTATTTATTTGTAACATATAATTGATAATTATTTGTTAAAAATCTCTTATGGAGGAAATAAAGTTTGAATGAATGAATGAATGAATGAATGAATGAATGAATGAATGACACTTACTGTTATGGTTATCTGAGTGGGTAGCAAAGTCGCTTTGTAGCCCGTACGACAAGGGTTCAAGTCTCTGTCCAAACATATTTTTTATTCTATTTTTAATTTTTATCGTTGTTATTTTTATTACAAATGTGTTTTAAACATAGTCATTTTCTTCTTTCAAAACATACTTCCTACTAGCAGATCAATCCAGGTTATATTTCATACAATAAAATTGCGCATATCACCCGTGAATTCTAAGCGAAGCGTGATATTAGTTGTTACTTTATTGTTCTAGTTTTCTGTCTATTGCATAAAAATGAAAAATTATGTCTGTTAGAGTTTGTTCAATATTAATAAGGAAAAATAAGTTTACAAAACGAAGCGCTTGTTGTTCATAAACCTAGTCTAATTATAGAATTATAAAATCCTCATGTGTTTAAAAATACATCCGTTCAAATTGAGTTGAGTACCCATTAAAGAATATTTCACTTATATCGATACGTCGCCAGCTATAGGCGAAGGTGCAGAAATTTTGCCTGTGTGGTGAGCTTATGGCATTATACAGCAGGGTTCTTTATCGTGCCAAGCCTACCGTGCCACGGAACCTCGTTTATTTTAAGTTCCCATCCGAAAGAACCGCGACTTTCATTTCGTAATGCCGAGTGCTTGGAAGAACATTCACTACCCACTTTCAAGTATTGGGTCTGACTTGATCGGGGTTCGAACCCACGAACTCCCACTTACGGAGCGAGCACTCTACCAACTGAGCTACCGCAGTGTTAAATATGGAAATACAGTATTCAGTAAAGCCTACGGCAAGAAAAATTTACTTTTCCACATGTGGTCTGAGCGGGACTCGAAGCAGGGGTCAATGTAAGACAACGTCTATCAACCAGCCATATACCTCTTACACAGATTTTTTTCCATTTTGACGGGGTTGTTTTAAATTAAATTAATTAATTAAAAGTACTAAAAATTCGGATTTTTGTATGGAAATGTACCAAAATCAAACACTTAACGATAAAAAAGTACCACACCTATATGACAACCTTGCGCTCTAAAAATGCACCGATCTGGACAAATAAATAAATTTGATTGGTCAGTCTGCAGAAAACTGCCCAGTTCGCTTGCCGGTTGATAGTTACTCCAGACACTTCGGTTTCCTCCACCACCCCTTAACTGCCCGCCTCGATATTAGTGACTGGGGTTTAAAACACCAATACTCCACTCTACCCGGTCGTATCATTGTTTATCAATGTTCATTAAAAACTTGTTAACTACTAGGTTACTTATTATAAAGGAAACAAAATAAAAAAAATTATTAAGTTTGGCGTTATTAATAATTTGTCACAGAGAGTATAAAATTTCAATTTGCCCAATACAAACTTTCTTAAAAACCCTGATAACCTGGGTTTTGCTCGAGTCATTCAGATGTAGTAATATGTATAAATATATTATGTTGCGGACCGGGCTCGAAAGTTGACCGGGTAGCTCAGCTGGTAGAGCATCCCGCAAATATTTGGAAGGTATCGGGTTCAAGTCCTGTTTGGCCCTGAATTTTCCCCCTGGATGCTCGTCTGACCCTTTGGTCTCGGGTCGTTAGAACCTGTATAGATGTACCAAAATCAAGGCGGTCGGTTCAAGGGCGATGAAGGAAACCGTCTGGAGAAACCATCGACCGGCAAATTTGATGTCTGACAAATAACATGTCGTGAAATTTGTGTGAAATTAATGCTACGCCTTTTATCGTTTTAATTTTTTTTAAAAGTCTTGAAAGTGAAAAATTTCAGTTTTGATATTGGGTTGGCGTTATCCTCAAATTCAAGGTCAAAACAATTAAGCCCATAATCCAGTTTTTGCCATTTGCATTTTCATATCGTTTTCACTGTTCTAAACCATATTTAATGCTTATTTTGTGTTAACTGATTGCTATCACCAAATCTGTGCCATAGCGTACACGGGATATTGCATAAAATGAGCCAAACAACCCGTGTTAAACACCAGTGTTAGTTGAAACTTGGTTTTTATACTTTCCAGTTCGTTTTAACACCCGATGGTGTATTGATTCATCAATTGGACACACAATTGGCTCTATTAAAATGATAAATTGCATCCGATACCTAATGTTTCAATTTTCTGCAATATCCCGTGTACGCTATACTACAGTGTTTGTGGAATTATAGGGCAAGGTGACTATCCAACCGCTTTATTTATATTTAAGTCGTTCAAAACTAGTTCTGATTGGCTAATGCGTATTCACGCTTTACGGGTTTATACGCATTTTTTTCATTTCCTACGTCACAAACTATATTCAACAAATATTCAAAACATTTGGACCAAAAATCTAAAAAGTAAATATCCAAAATCGTTTTAAGATTTTAAGTTTTTGAAATTTTAGATTATTGACTCAAACTAGCCCCGTGACAAAGGGTAACTCAGGGGCATCGTTCAAAAAGTGTCACCTGTTCTTCAATTTTTACATTATTTGCAATATTTCTTTTCTCCCGTTATATTTTGTAATGGAATTTTACACACTTATCGAACATGGGTATTGCATATAAATTCTTTATGATTTTATTATTTTCAAAGTGAATTTTAGTTTTGGGAAGAATTCCCATTTGAAATATTTTGAACGCATCCATGTATGCTGTATAACACCCTAAACACCCGCTTGATTGATTGAATAAGGTTTCACATCCAAATCAAGGATATTCACTTACATCGCGGCGTCACCAGCTATAGATGAATCTACATTATACCTAAATGCAATGTGTTGAGGGCAATATGCAGGGAGGGGTTCTTTTAGGTACCGCGCCTGACGTTATACAGGACATCTGTTTTTAAGGTCTCTTCAGAATGATAAGGTGACTATATCATTTTTAAGTGCCAAGTGCTGCCTGACCTCGGCCGTGACAACTTACTTATCAATAGCGTCAAGATTTGCATTCAGAGATCTATGCATAACACTATCACTGTCCATTTACTCTGCTGGATAGAAAGGAATAACGCTAATATTTCAAAGATTAGAATGACACAGTTAAAAATCAATTACTTACATGAGTCAAGTCGTTGCTAACAATCTTAATTTCGATCTGGTCCATAGATTATAACTCCTTCAATACACCAAAACGTATTTTCGATGGGTGTTTACAATGGTAAAAATGACAAAATGGCGGTGTCTTTCGTGTGACGTAATGATGACGGAAAAATTTATTCTTTACGTAGGTGCGCAAGGGGTACAATGAAGGGTAGCTCAAAGGCCAATTGAGTTTAAAAGTTTGAATTTCTGTCATTTTTTTCAAAAGTTTGAAAACGCAGAAAGGTTGTTGACTTTATTACTTTATTAAATCAATTTTGGTCATCCCAGTTACGCAAAAATCAATCCGTTTTTAAGCTGCACTAACCTACGTGAATAGTCAACTCTTTTGTCTTGACGTCCCCCTACGTAACATAAAGAACCCCGCCATTTCGTTACAAAAGCTGTTCCCTTTACAATGATACCAAATATGATCTATATCTACACGATACCATCGGCAACAAAGATAAAAACGTTCCCCTACCCTGTTTCATAGGCGTAGGAGCAGGGGGGGCAGCCCCCCCCCCCCCCCCATGTCAGAGATTGCCCCCGCAATATTTTGTGTGGAATTTTGTATTATAGTTTATGTTTATAGTGTAAGTGCTAAAAAAAAAATCAAGAGCTTTAACAGAAAATGTCCATCTGGTAACCAATCAATTATCAGTTTTATCATTATACTTGTAAAAGGGCGTCTTGAAATTCACCCTTAGAAACGGCTCAAAGCATCTCCAATGGCAGGGGCGGATCCAGGATTTTTTGAAAGGGGGGGGGGTTGAGAATCAATCAATGCTAGTTGCGAGCGCCGAAGGCGCGAGCTTCCAGAGACGAGGGTGCAGAAAGTACAGAAATGGGTTGTTATATTACCATATGGGGGTCACATCAGTCAATAGCTCTGTCTCTCTCTCAGTGGCGGATTCAGCGGGAGGCGTATGGGACGTACGCCCCCCTTTATGTCGCTAATATTGCACCAGAGTGCAGGAATTTGTGCCATTTTTTCAAAATTTTCAGGGGGAGCATGCCCCCGGACCCCCTAAAAGGTTCGAGCCTTTGACTCTCACATTATACGCCCCCATTCCTAAAATTCTGGATCCGCCTCTGTCTGTCTCTCTCCTTTTTTTCAATGGACTTAATTATTTCATGCAGTTATTTGTACAATTTTGTCTTATTATTTCACTGCTTTTCAGTCTCTCACTCAGAACACTGCAAAAATTTCCGGGGTACCCCCAATGCCAAATCCATCTCCAATGAGAGGGGTGATTATGGAACTTGTGTCATACGGTTATTTTATATAATCTTGCCTTGATATCACAGTATTTTAACCTATTAAAATGCTGCAAAATACATTGAAAATGCGTCTAGACAGGACTTAGTTTTGAAAATTTTCCGGGGGAGCCCCCCGCACCCCCAACTATGCGAGGGGTTTAGCACCCCTCTCATACTCTCCCCGCCTCGTGCCTGCGGCACGACATAGACATAGCTTCGGTTTGCCCCCCCTCCAATATTAAAAACCCTCCTACGCCTATGTGTTTTGGTCATTTTTTTAAAAACGGGTATCTTTAATATATTTTTTCTAATAGAGTGGTGTCTTTTCTTGAAGATGAAAATATATGATCATTTATAACTATAACTCATTAGGTAAATGAAACACATACTTTGTCTTAATGTGTTTTATAATGCTGTACAGAAATAATTTTATAAAGGATAAATTGACACGAGTTTATAGAGTTTTTCCTCAAAACGTGTGTTTATGACGTCATGGTGACAACATAGTATCAGCTACATCAATCAACTTTGTATTTGTTAAAAGCTGAATATGCTCCTTTTACAATGATACCAAATATGATCTATATCTGCATAATATTATTGAAAACAAAGATAAAGAGATGAAGAGCATCCCAATTTTTTTTTCTGGGGAACATCCTGATTCCATTAATAGACACCCTAAGGTACCAGAAAAAAGTGGTATCGGAGGATCCTGGGTTGGGGGGGGGGGGGTGCACGGTGAGTCCACCTAGCCCACGGACTATACGTGATACGATATTTTTTCTTATACGTTTACTAATAATAACATAATTTTTGTATATGTGATAAGTCTAAAAAATGACACAAATTGATATCAGTCCGAGTGATATCGCACGTCTGGCAAAGTGATATCGCACGTCTGGCAAAGTGATATCACACCCCTAAAAAGTGATATCACACCCCTGGCAAAGTGATATAACACCCTCTCATATTTCCGGTAAATGGCGGATTTTTCGACGCTTCAACTTGTAACCACCTGCTTTTTATATAATGAACAAACTATTGGTATAAATAACGCTATTGAGAGTAATAGGGTAAAAAAGGTATATCACTTAGCCACAATAACAAGAAATCAAGAAATGTAAAATAGTATCATGAAAATTTTGTGACGCAGAAATACATATAACACCCGTTCTCAGCTGGTCACAAAAATTCAAATTTAAAGTGGACAAACTGGCAATTTACAAATTTTAGGTCGCAAGACACAATTCCAGGTCGATTTGGCCACCGTTTTAGTTGCTGCTAGGGCGTAAAACTGATTAAACCACTCAACATATGTTCAATAAACATTTAATATTTGTTGGAGTTCTTTCCCTTAGATCACTATGATTATTGTGAGGAAAAAATGCATCAATGCAGAGCATTTTCAAGATCATGCTGTCATTAGATATTACAACAAGAAAGATAAGTTATAATTAATAATAGTATTTATTGGCATTAAGCAAAAACGAGCTTATACACAGTATGTAAACTCTGGTGTACGTCTTCCGGAAGCTGGGATCGTCGAAGCGAAGAAAAAGCCAACAGTAATGGGTCCACTGTCGTCCTGTGACAGTATATTGGCTGCTAGTAAGTTTTCTTGTATACTTTCACTGCAACAATTACACTCCAACTGATCGCGGATAACAGCGGAATTAGTTTTGAATACAGTCGGTAACATTTATGTTTCAGTTTGGAGAAAATGATTGTTAATCATTCAACTTATCAATGATATTTTCAAAGAAGTCAAATAAATTATATTTCCCGAGCATAAATATATGATAAATGCCACATTTAATGCATTTGATTTATGAAACCAAGTGTTTAGATTAAAGGTGACGTATCCCTTTATCCCAAAACGCGACAGTTTAGAAGAAATTCTGATTTGATTTCACGCTGGTGATTCTAGATAGTGTACGCCTAGCTGATGAAAACATGAACGCCTAGCTGGGATTTTAGTGGGAAAATATGTACGCCTAGCTGTACAGAAAATTGTACAATTTAGTGCTATTTTTCACATTTGTCTTAGATAATCGGATAGGAAAACACCTTCACAACTTTATGCTAATTTCAAGGATATGGTGCCATTTAATATACATTTTATTTATGAATAGATTGATTGATTGGATGCGGTTTTACGTCAAAGTTAATAACATTTCACTTATATGGAGACATCGCCAGTTATATGTGAAGCCATAAAACATTTGACCTTTGCAGTGCGCTAAGGACAATGTGTAGGTAGCGTTCTTTACGGTGTCACGCCTGCTATGAGATGAAGGAACGGATTTTAAGGTCTTTTTCGAAGGAATCTGCGACTTTCGTTTCTACATGCCGAGTACATGGAGTATTTACTACCTATTTTTAAGACTTGGCCAGACCCAGGCCGAATTCCGAACCCACGACCTCCTACACCAAGCGCATTACCAACTGAACTATCGTATATATTGAAAAGAGCGTGTTGTTGGTAGTAGCAGAACCTATAAATCATTCCATTCTGTTTAAATCATTCGACAAAAATAAAATAAAATAACCGATTAGATAAATAAACAGGGGACCAAAGACCTTAACGCTCACCTCAGGATATGTCATATCTCGTGTAGAAAGTCAATGGACAATCACATAAATTACAGGGACTGTTTTTATTTTCAAGAGTTAGGACCTAATGTAAGGATATTTCCAAATTTATTATTACTTATCCTAAAATGCTACCGTATACTTCTAAATATTTAAGGTCTAGCTACAATAAATGTATGGACAGCTAGTAAAAAGTACAAAGGCAAAAAACTAAGCCCTTTCAGTATTCTTACACATCTATGACCTTGACCTTTGATCCAATGAACTCCATCTACAGATCAAACTGATTGTAACGCCAATGCCATACTTATACAAAAGGTTTAGAGTTTTCCAGACAGATATTTTGTGACGTCATAGCAGACGTTTTTAATCGCAAAGGCCCTGATATTATCCCCCCTTTTTTAAATGACGTTAATTACGGTGTAACAAGAAAATGCTCCATAAACAAAGAAAATACCACACACTTTTAAAGGGGGATATTTTATTATTTTAATTTTAAAAATAAGTTTAAGCCCCCTTTGTGGAATTTACTGAAAATACGAGATTTTCAAATTACCTGGGAACCAAACTCGGAAACAAATACTCCATATCTTGAACGATTGTAAATAATTGAATCGAATGCACCCTCGGCACTTTTGGTTTTCCGATTGTGTATTTAGAATGGCGAGATTAAAACTTATGAACTTTTTGGCTTAGTAAGAGAAAATATAGAAGACTACCACACTTTACGCTTCGAAATTTAAACACGAAACGAACATGAAACTAACAAATAAACATTACGGGTATCCTGTATGTGTGTAGTGAAAGTTCCGAGTTTTCGACTTTTTCAAAAAGAACTTTTGTTTTCTTTCGCTTTTATTTCCCTTCATGTAAGACATTAATCATAGCGGACTGTCATGGCGGATATGCAAATGAGATCATTGCTGTTCATTTCCCAGATCATTAAGTTTCATCAAATTTGGCCAGGTAGTTTTGGAGGAGATGACCTTGCTAAGTCTATTTATGAAAGGTTTATTCACTAAATAGTTGATTCACAAGATTTCGACTCCGATTCTGTACACGATAATCGACGGATATCCATAAGATGACCGGGTTGTTGAATTATTGTGAATCTACAGATGGTGGTCCAAGTTGGATTTGTATTTTGAAGTAAATTTGCATATTTCGCAAGAAAAATACTGGGATTCCTAAATATAACTTTCATCTTGCCTTTCAAGTTGAAACCCCTGTCCATGTTTGCAACGAAAAATCAATTCTTTAAACAAGTTAACACAAAGCAACGTTTTGTCAGAGAACAAAATTAATTTTACAATGTTTTTACAACAACACCAAACACAAATATATGTATGAAGAGATGTCCACATAAATACAGCTAAAGTACACTAAAATCCCAGCTAGGCGGTTGTTATGATTTTGCAAAAGTGGCAGCTAAGCGTACACCGGGTAAAAAATAATACTTGTAGTTAAATATTTAAACGTATATCTTGCATATGCGATTTGAATTCAAGCTCTTTGATGTTTCTTTGTTCCAATTACCTTATAAAACGGTAAGATCGGCTTTAGATTAAGGTAAAATTCAATCTTACGCCAAGGAGGTTGGTGATTTTACCCTGGCTGTCGATGATCAACTGTGTTTTTTGACATTATATGGTGATATTTGCGGGCAAATTGTAATGTCTAAGTGTTACTGACTTCAGCAACCAAAATTATAAGTGGTATCCAAAACTTGACAAATTAATTTTAAGCGTTTACATACTTCTAAACTTCAGTCATTGAGACTATCAACATCACACGGTCGCTTCGACGATCCCAGCTTCCGGAAGACGTACACCAGAGTTTACATACTGTGTTATAGCCCAACATATATACATAATAAATACGATGGTCTTGGCATTAAACAGAACAATACAATACAAAAACATAATTACGGATAAACATTATCAATTTGTCAATAACTCTGTTCTATGGTTCCAAGCAGCGTGAATATATTTTGATAATAAACATTTAGAATTAGAACTAAGTAAAGTATTAAATTTATATAACGATGGCCAGCTATTAAATATTTTGGTAAAATCGTAAACGTAAATGACGATATGCAGGACACACTAGTAAAAAGTGGAACTCATCCTCATCATTTTCATATTGCATACTGTACATAACCTACAATGTCTTGGTACACTCGTATATCTACCCGTTTCAATATTAAGCTTTAAATTACCACATCTGAAATTTGCTAGCATGTTAACAAACTTTTGGTTTATATTTAGGTCCAAATAACATTCATATTGAAAATATTGTTTAAACTGTTTATATAATACAAGCTTTGAAGAACTTTCAATTGAATTATACCATTGTTGTATGAACTGGTCATATAACCTCTGCTGTAATAGAGCAATGTTTATACAAGATGCATCATGACAATACCAATATTGTGGAAAACCTAAATTAATTAAAATATCCCTAATATTTGATGCCCAGTTGACTTTACCACTGTTAGCATCAGACACCAACAATAAATAAACATTGTACATAATACTATGAGGATTTTCGAGTAGTTTTACCCAATATTTAAGTATTCTTTCTTTGCGTTTGATGCAAAGTGGAAAACGAACTAATTCGCCATACAAAACATCATTTGGTGCAGATTTATTTACATTTAATATATACCTGAAAAATTTATTTTGTACATATTCAACTTCTGTACATGTAGCCTTGTGAAACCCCCATATTTCTGAACCATAGAGTAGAACAGGAACAACCATAGAATCACACAGATCACATTTCTGTTCTGCCGGTAGGTAATTGTTTCGGATAACACTTAATAAATTATATATAGCCTTAGAACCTTGGTCTGCAAGCTTTTTCTGAGTATGGTTAAATTTACCATTTCTATGTAGTAAAACACCAAGATAAACGTAAGAGTCAACCTGTTCAATAACAACATTACCATATTTACAGTCACAGTTACATCGCCGCCAACCATTCTGAAACACAACGATCTTAGTTTTATCGATATTTACTTCAATGTTCCATTTCAAACAGTAAGAGTGAAGCTTATCCAATAAGGTCTGTAACATTTCTGGAGATTTAGCAAACAAACAGTATCGTCCGCAAACAGAAGTAAGTATAGTAGATAGCCGCCTACATCAATTATATTGGCACCGGTAGTATGTAAGTCAGAAACTAAGTCATTTATAAAAAATGTAAATAACAAGGGTGACAAAGGTTCAACTTGTTTAACGCCGACATAGTTATTGAAATATTCAGAATAGTTCCCATTAGACTTAATACACATGCTCACCCGACTATACACAGATTGGACCATGTCGATCATTTTTGAGCTACAACCACTTCTGAATAATTTATACCACAACATCCTCCTGTCAACTGTGTCGCACGCTTAAAGTCAACAAATGCACAGAAAAGTTTTTCTTTCTTCTGTAAGGTGTGAGTAATAAGTCCATGGAGTGTGAAGACTGCATCCACAGTTGACTTTCCGTGTCGGAATCCGAACTGGTTATCACACAATTTCTCATTATTTTCTGCCCATGACATGAGACGTTCATTTAGAAGTGCTGTAAAAATTTTGGAGAATACGCTAACAAGTGTTATAGGTTTGTAATTATTTGGGTCTCTCAAGTTGTCCTTTTTAGGAACTGGGACAATAATACCTGAAGCCCACGAATCCGGAAATTCACAATTGTCGAACATATAATTAAAGAGTTTACATAAAACAGGACACTCCGCCACTGAAGTGAACATTTCACTAGTCAAATTATCAAAACCAGAACTTTTCCCGCGCTTCAACTTTTTAATGATTCCTAAAACTTCTTTTTCCGTAAATGGAGAATCTAGTTCGTCAATAAACGCACTTTGCGCATCCCGATTACTATTATCATTCAATCTTTGTGTATCATGATTCAGTTCTGCCAAATCAGAACCTAACACAGCTTTGGACATGTTGTAAAACTCTTCCAAGTTTACCGGAAGGTTACTTTTGGATTTGGGTTTTAATGATTTCCAAAATTTCTTAGGGTCAGATTTAGAAAGTTCCTTTAGTTCTTGTCCTTTTCTTACCCTATACCTGAATTTTGCCTTTCGTTTCACTTTATTATACATATTGCGCGCATTCACAAAAGTCCGCCTATTGTTATCATTCGGATGTCTGTTATACTCATTCCGTGCCGAGTTAAATAAACGTTTATGGATCTTACATTGAGTATCAAACCAATCATTTTGACGAGTTATTTTACCATTCGATGGAAAGTTTATATAGGTTCTGCCTTAAAATCAACAATATTATCAAAATGTTTAGCAAAAGTTAACAAATAGTCAACAACACTTGATCCATTATCATTACTAAATGTGAAAATACCATTTTTATCACCTTGTATACGCCCATTTACCACATTTAAACCAGTTGCTTTACATATATTCAAAATTTTATGTCCAAAAACATTAACAGTTTTATCACAAGATTTTCTTTCTGGCAAATCAATATTCTCGATGCTTGAGATATTACTTAAAAACCTGTCCAACTTATCATCATCAATACAATCACTTTCCTGACCAATTCTGCCATTCATATCACCTGTAATAAAACACGTTCCTTTGGATTCATATTCATTCACCATATCAAAAATCTCTTCAAAAAAATCAATATCTACAATTTTGTAAAATTCAGATTTAACATGCGGTATGTAAACAAGACAAACATACATATCTTCATTTAAATTAAAAAAAGTTTTATAAAATTTTAGCAAAATAATACCATGTAATACCCTTTTTTCAACACTTATACCTTTCAATAAATGAGATTTGCAATATACTGCTAGACCACCTTCATTACGCCTACCAACATTATTTTTTATATTTACAAAATCAACTTGAACAAAATTGTCTAAAGTAACTTTTTCTTCTCTTTTTAACCATGTCTCTGAAAACAGAAGCACATCATAATCCTTAATAAAATTGACAAAGTCCGCATCCGACGATTTACTCCGAAGTCCGTGAACATTCCATAAGAGAAATTTAATGTATCCTCCGCGTGACCCCTATGCCGGTTTTACATACTCCTTTCCATTGAGAAAAAGACGACCTCCCTTAAAATAAGGTTTGCCGCCCTTTTTAACCATTTCATCAAACACGGGTTAGAGTTCCTTTCTTCGGTCCCTAATTTCTTTAGGTATTTGTTGTGCAATTCTGAAAGTCTTTCCATTCAGTTTTTCCTTTCCACGTTTTTCTTATTTCTTCACGATCTCCGTAATAGTTAAACTTAACGACTATTGGTCTCGGTTTTCCGTTTAATTTACGTCCGATGCGGTGTGCACGATCTATTTTCATATCCTTGATATCACTTATGGCTAGCTCTTTTTCACAAAACTGATGTAAAACGTTTATACAGTCCTCTCCCGTGGTTTCTGCAATGCCGAAAAATAGCAGATTGTCGCGCATTGATTTTGTCTGTAAGTCTACAAGTCCTTGTTTTAAGCGATCGTTTTCCTTTTTCATCTCCACAAATGCTTTTTCAAAATTTTCTGACTGATCGTTTATTCGTTTAGACGTCTTCTTAATGAAATCTTGTATTCCGTCAATGGACTTTTTTGGTCATCAAAAAACTTACTTATAGAGTCAGTGCTTTTCTCAATGTCTTTTATTTTACTATCAAGTCTTTTATTTTCCATATCAACAGCGCTTAATTTAGATTTAATAACAGTAATATCATCTCTTATAGTACTTAGTGCAGTTAGTTTAGATTCCATACCGTCAATACGATGAAACAATTCATTAACCCAGTGAGGCATGACTTGATTACCTGAGTGACCACTCTGACCATCTAACATACTTGGCGTACTTTAGATAACTGGTGTACCTAAAGGGTATAACACATTTGGTTGCACATTTTGCATCTGGTGCATTATTGGCACAGGCGATTGTGTGGGATTTGACATGCAGTTAATGTCCTGTTGTGGGATTGAATACTGAAACTGCGTCGGAGAATTTAAGTTCATATTTGTGTTACTATTCACACTCATACCTGTTGTGATAAATAAATAAATAAATAACTCAAAGATAGTTAAAATTATATTAAATATTAATAAAAATAATATGAGCAATATTTTAAATAAAAAACGGAAATTTGGGTTCTTTTATTATTTGTTGTGATAAATAGATATAAATAAATAAATAAATAAATAAATAAATAAATAACTCAGAGATATGTAATTATAATTAAAATGATATTAAATATTAATGGAAATTAATATGAAAAATATTTTGAATAAAAAAACGGAAATTTTGGGTTCTTTTATTATTTGTTGTGATAGATATAAATAAATAAATAGATAAATAAATAAATAAATAAATCTCAAAAGAAATGTAAAATTATGTTTTGTAAAAGTATAAGAAATAGTATATCATACTTAGAGCAAACACAATTATGGTTTTTTCTTTCTTTATCTATTTCTTATTATTATGTTTATTTTTTATTTATTTTTTTTTCTGCTGAATGAAATTGAAATACCCAATGCTAAAAGAAATAAATATATAACAACACAAGAAGTTACTTGTGATAAATCTATCACTATTATCTCGAGTGTAATAAATACAGTTTACTATACACGCTTCGTTTACTAAATAGCTGGGATAACACCTTCTGCGTCACTTCCGGTTTTGTGCCTTTTTACTACCAAAGGGAGATAACACCGTGTTTCAACAGTTTCAGGACTTTATTTTACGCTGTAAAAAATATGCACTGTATTTATTACCCAGATTTATCTAGTGTTTTTATATATTTATTTATTTTTAGCATATTATGACCTCAAATTGATTTTAATTTATAATTGTTTTAGAAATTGTCCCATTTCTTTTTAGATTAAAATCAATGATTTAATATTATTATTATTATTATTATTATTTACCCATGTAATTAATCAAAAGAACACGTTTTCGGGTAGAATCTGGATCCAAGACCTGTAGTTTTTTGTACAACGAAAATATCAAATACAGGTTTAAAAAATAACTTCTTATTGTCTCTCAAATAAAATATTTCATCCCTGGATTACTTGAATATGAAAGCAATTTCAATTCAATAGCTTCCTATTCCTTATTTGCAGTAAGTTTAATAATAATAAAAATGATAATAATGAAAATAGAAGTTTACGTCAGTGCGTAATGTTTTTTTTAAAATATTTGTTGATATTTTTCGATGAAGTACTGATGAGAATTCTAATTCTTATTTATTTTCACTGTTTTCATGATGAAATAAAAAAAAATAAATAAAAATTTTCATATAATAACTTTATAACGCTCTAATTTTAATGGGATGAAAAGAACTTTGTCAAAATGTGATACCACTGGGATTATGCTCGACTAACTAAGGACAAAACTCGAGTGTAACTTTCTTTCATTTATTCCCAATAAATTAATATCGTTCAAAGCGTGATTTACACCCCTCACATACCAGTAATTAAGAGATTATCAAATTGAATATGCTACAGTACACTGGGAAACATCCGGTTTAGAAGTAGACATCTACCACCTGTAATCAACCTTACAATATGCAACATTAATTGACACGTGCGTATGTCTTTATGATATACCTCGTAAATGTTATTTGTCATTTTTGATTGATTCTGAAAATCGAATAAAATAAAGTTAAATTAGAACAAGACATACAAGTCTTTGTTTGAACGTGTGAACTGACTGAATTACAGAATTAAATTAATTTTGAAAATTAAAATTGTTTAAAATCTATTTATTTCATAATAATTTGAATTGTCTTAAATGATTATACCACTCATATTTTCCTGACGTATCTCGTAATATTTAATCTGAATACATTCAAAACAACTAGAAAGCTGCATGAAGGACTTGTGTAAATCTGGCTTTAATTTGTTCTGAAATTTGTGGAAAAAACATGTTCATCGGTCATTGTGATTTTATTATCTCCAAACTTCACAAAATATATTATTTTGGCTTGAAATCAAACTTTAAAACCCTTCAAAACGCCACACAAACCCACATGTAATATATGGATACATATATAGGTTATGCAGCTTAACACCATGTACGTCATCAATTAGGTCGCCGCCGGAAAGTTACGAGCAGTGTCGGAAACTACAGAGTATTAGCAGTTCGTTCAGGGAAGGTTTTAGTGTATTACAGGTAAATGTAAGTTGTGGGAACCCGTCAGACAAATCAATATTGACTATTCTACCCGTTGGAATGCAAAATACAAAATTGATAAATTTGGTGACCGGTGACCTTTAAGTTGCAGCGCATGAGTGTCAAAGAGTTAAAGTTTCTGTGAAGTTATTTTGTTCGGGGTTCTCAACTAAATACGTATCCCTTTGCTTAATGCAGCTGAGGTCAAATTCTAAGTCATAGGTATTGGGTGGTAAAGATCAATATCACATAATTATGCAAACCGATCATTGTCCTCTTTTTTATGTTTGTGTCTCCTCCAAAACTTTTTGAAATGTTTATTAAATTCAAAGTTTAAGCCTTTGTCATGGTCTAAATAGTAATTATCACCTAATCACTTCAATCGTTGTTTAATCCAGGGTTGGTTGTTAGTGGCCAGAGAATGTCAAACCTCAAAAGTTTCTTTATCGGCACAGTTCTTGCAGTTCAGCCTGTGAGGTAGTGTTGTTGGTACAGGCATAAGGACATAGATTTGATCTCACGTTGGGTCAAACTTATGACTTTAAACAGAAATGGAGGTGCATTGTACATAATATATGACATTAATACTAATCTTATCGCATTTAATTTCATACATTATTGTGTTAATGTTTTTCAGTATATGCCTTATATATGTATTAAATTGTAACCCACTAGTACGCATACATAAAATTGCTTAACTCAATTCGAAGATACCAACAACACATGTTAAGAGTTTTTGACAGACAACATATTTGTAGTGCTTGGAGATATAGGTTTTTTTTTTACAAATATTTGGTATACCAATGGCAACTTCAAAGTTTTTACTTTGCTTTGGTATTGTGGTTTGGACATGAATTGGCATGCTTGCTTTGTATGAACACATGCTATTCTAGTAATTTGTTTCAACTTATGATATTAACCATATTATGCTTAATACTGTAAATCAGGAATTTAATGCGTCATGAAATTAATGCGAATTGCTGATTTGGCTGTAAAATGCGTATTTAAATTAATGCGATTTTTTTGAAATTCCAAAAGTTACTTTTGCCATTTTTTATATTGAAAATAACAAAAGTTGAATTAATGTCTTACGACTTGTTTATTATTCCATAAACATGTAATAATCATACACTTTTGGGTAAATACTACCGTAGTATTTATAAAAATAAACAGGGTATAGCTTACAAAGGGTAACGACGGTAAATGTTGATGCGGCTAAAACAGGTTTTTAATCATTAAACAGAGTGGGGTCCGATTGTCAAAACAAAGAAACACATAGTAGTTTGTTTAGAAACAAACCGTACTACAAATATTACGCTTGGGATTGGAGTAGAATCGGCGCCACAAAGAAATTCGTTTGGTGCATAAAAAGAATGTCCCGTTTCACTGAAAATCATTGTGTTTCAAACATGGCGATGTAGAAGTTTGTGACGAAAAAGTCTTACTTATATCGCTAAATGTTCGACAATTTACGAAGAACACCAGAATTTACACCAGAACTAGAGAATTATCGTCAACTAACAGAGGAGATGAGTTCTAATAAATGACCCACGATTACAACTTCCGGTTCAAGGGAGATAAATAATTTTACATTGAACTTTCAATTTACATTTAATTTATTTCCGTCATCAATGTATTGTTGATAAGTTTGATGTTTCTGTATTCAAAATAACCCAGGATATATTTGACGTCCCATAGTCCCATGTTTCTTTCATTCTCAATTTGGATTGTACACGTGGCGGGTGTAGCTAGCTTTACAGCACGTGCTAACGCTCTACAACACACAGAATCATCTTCCTGGTGGAGGTTCACGTGTTTTAGTTAATTTGCCAGGTTTCAAATTGTTACTTTGCTTTGGAATTGTGATTTGGACATGGATTGATATAGACACATTCCCGCGAATGTCCCTTTGTCCTAGTCTCAGTGCATTTTAAATAGTTATACTTGAAGCAACTTTTGAATAAATTGCTTTATATTATCCAAGAAAAATACATGTTTCAGTTCCCAGTACCTAATACATTCATACAACAGTGTCAATTTACAGTATTTAACGGTCGTTTCGGAATACAATTCCTCATCATTAGTTCTTGGACCAAAATTGTGAAACAAAAATATCTTCAAGGGGTTGAAAAAATATCCAAAGGACCAAAATATATTTAACCAAATTTAGCTGAGAAAACACTTGGCATGAGAGAGAGTGTACCTTAGTTTTTGAGGATTTTCAGTTATATATCAGTATGATACGGTTTGTTCGTAATCGCAGTATAAATAGAAATTTTAGCCGGTGATAATAATACAATAATTTATACATCATTATTATACTTTTTATATTTGAAGAGTAGTGCAATATTTGAATTTTAATCAATTAAATAACCCTTTTTACATAACTAATTTTTGCAGATCCAATACTACTCGTCTTTAACATGTTACATCTAAAACATCTATGTCTCTATAATAGACGACTAAAACTTGCACGTGCTTTCGTTTGTTTTGTTCTAGGTATTGGACTAGTATGTTTATCTTACAAGATTTAAAATATATGCGAATGAATTATATTTAATAATTATAAATCATAATTATAAATTTATAGGGCAACTCGCAGTAAATTATATCAATTTATATGTCAACTCATCAGTGCAAATGTGCAGTTGTGAGAAATAAAGAATTTTGAATTTAAGACATGTTCTTGCTCATGTATCACCCTTATGTATTTTATATTAGTATAATATCAAAAATAAATTATACAGAAACTATTAGATTTGATTTGGTAATGAGCTGTACTGATTAATTTCAAATAATATTTAGCTTCTGGTATGTTTTAAATAGCCTATTCTAGGGCAAAGGAACATATTTTGACAATCGTCTGTTGTCCGTCAAAAGCTGATTCTCATTCGTTTTGACGTATGTTTATACCATGTCTGTTTCGTATTTTTGTGAATATTCCCACTTCTTATTTTTGTAATTTTTTATATACATATTAAAACACTGTTTATACATATATATTTATATTCATATTATCTATAAACACATGAGACGGGACTTCATTTTCCATTAGGAGGTCTAAGATGATATGAACCCCCTTTTTGGCATGTTGGTAAAACTCCTTGCAAGTTTCTTTATCCAGGCGGAGGTCCAATATTATGATCACCCCTTTCCTGTAACATTGGAGACGAAACTGTTTTCAAGCTCCTTTTTCCAACAGTTGGTTTAATATGATGTACACGCCTTCTCTGTAGCGTTGAAGGCAAGACTCTTTGCAAGCTTCTTTTTCCAGTCGGAGGTCTAATATAATGTACACCATTTTTCTGTAAGATTTGATACGAGACTTTGGCAATAACTTTTCGCAAATTTCTTTTTACAGTAGGAGGTCGTCTTTGACGTTTACCCTTTCTCTGTAACATTGAAAACGGGACTGTTTGCAAGTTTCTTTTTCCCATCGGAGGTCTAGTATCATGTACACTCTGTAACATCGGAGACGAGACTTCGGCAAGAACTCTTTTCAAGCTACTTTTACCAATAGGAAGTCTAATATGACGTTTACCTCTTCTCTGAAACATTGAAGACAGGAGGCTTGCTTTTGTTTGGGGAGATAAATCTTTACGTAACCTGCTTTGCTCGATTTTGTAAAAATGAGTGCCGGGACCCACAGCTAAAATACAAAATTATTTTTCAAAATTATAAATGTGAATGTCTAGAAAAGGCTTAATACTTAGCAAAATAAAAATCAAAATATTAATTGTTTTGATATTATTATCATATGATTTTAACGTACTGTCAAACAACAGCTTTTGAATTTATTTAATTTAAAAAAAGTAGTACATGTATATGACGATGTTCAATTGAATAATAAATGGGTTTTTTCGTCAGTTGTCCTCTTTACAAAACCAAAATACTAGTAGTGATAATTATTTGGTTAACTTAAAAATGTAATTTTATAACAGTTAACAGCTTTAAACTTATTCATATTTGCATGTAAGACATTTCAAGATTTCTGTTTTAAGAACTAACATAGGTATAAACATTTCAATCAAAAACAAACATACCAAAATGATTCCCCATTATAAAAAAGAAAGCTGAAAAGATTTTTCAGTAGTTACGCTTTTAAAATGCGCATAAAATAACATTAAAACTTTATATATGTACTTGTTCTATGTTTAAATCCTGCGCGAACGTCCTGTACACAAAAACTCATGTAAAACGTCAATAATTGTTATGAAATATCTTTTTTTTTCTTTTTTTTAAATACTTTGATTTAACTTAAACAATCAAAAACAAACATACGAATCCATGTCAGAATCACAATCCAGAAGCAAAGTAAAATCTTTGGAACTGGCAAGTTGGGTTAGACACGTGAACTTTCACCAGGGAAGTGAGGCCGGGTGCTCCGGAAGGATAAGCACCTCCTGTTTAACTAGCTACACCCGTCACGTGTGTAATCAAAATCGTGTGAAAGGAACATGGAACTATTGAGACGTCAAATATATCCAGGGCAATCCTGGACACAGAGACATCAAACTTATCGACAATACTGTGATGACGGCCATAAAACTTTTTGAGGGCCTTGATAAGCCTAGGCTTGCAATATCCCTGAGTCAACAAATTTACTTGCAAGCAGCCTACTTCGTTGTCAAGTATGGTTCCAAATATGTATCTTCTGGTCATAAAATGCACATTTTGCGACAATTTTTTTGATTTCCCCTCTTAAATTTCTGATTGTTACAACGTTTGGTGCTGCAATTTGTTTTATAAATTTCACAAAATTATTTTGTGTAGCCTTTTTAAATGAAGCACTAACCTTTCTAGATGGACACGTATAGAGATGCGAGTTCAAAAGAAAACGGAATAGGTGGTTTGTCCAATGAACATGAAATACACGAGATTCAATTAATATCTTATTGATTGATTGATTGATTGAATGGGGTTTTATGTCCCAGTTAAGAATAACTCACTTATATCGAGGCGTAATCAGCTACAGTCGACGTGGCAGACGGGATTCGAACATAGAATGTTCTATATACTATGAAACAAAATGAATAGTAATGAATAATTATTAAAATTCACCATCATCGTCATCCATTGTATAACTATTGTATACATCATTGAAGAAACCACAGCAACCATGTATGTAGAATAATAGCGTCAACAGCATCAATGGAATAGTTATGGATTTCATCTAAAAACTATTAATACATAGAATATTATATGAGATACAAATAGAGAAGAGAACAAAATTTTTGAAGATAGAAAAATGATATTAAAACACTGATACATCGTGTACATACGAAATAAGATTAAATAGTCTGATTTGAATATTTATATTTTGATCCGTTCTTATTCGGGATTGTAAGCAGAGATATTGTCTATTTTGTCATATGCGTGTTTTTTCTCTTTTTTTTTAATAAAAAGTATACATAAAGTTATATGTTTATTTAACAACACATTATTTTTTAACGGAAACATACAGAGAAATGATTTATTATATGCATTTGTTATATTAACTTATTCCCAATTTTTTTTTACAATACTGCCACGATGGATATATACGCCGTGATTAAGCTTTAAAAATATGCGTACAATCAACATGCTTAAAACGTTTAGAAATTACGACGAAATAATGACGGTTAACATGCATCAACATCAACCATAACTTTGGTTGTTTTCAACTTACTTTGCAAAGCTGAAAATTAAAATTGTAAATTTTGATTAGATAAGAGTATAACATTAATTTAGATTCTAATCTCAACATTAATATTGAAATTACTTATGTATGTGACGCCTTATTCATATACATCACATATTTAAAATGTGATTTGTGCCTACACCATGTGTCTATAAATGTATATCAAGACATTATCAAATCTCATCATCTCCACTAATGCACTATTTTCAATGCACCAGAGAGATTATCACAAAAAATAATTATCTACATATATACAAACAATCACACTTATGCAGTTTACAAAATTGAGGAAACTGATTGACACATAGGTAACACATTGACTACGGCTGGGTACTGTCCCGGTCCAGAAGTACAATATGCTACACAAATACCTCATCAGTACCTATCTTACAAAACTGCCAATCCCCAAAGCGATCTGGGGGTTTCCTTGCTCGAGTAGACCTTGTCTGTCGTCAATAATCGGTGTATTGTCTATCTGATGTGTCATTTTGTGGTAAGCTATTACTTGGTTCTGTCAAACCTGTCCTTGTATCTATTACACTGTTCTGCCTGATAGAATTATTGTCTATAGAAATACTGCCAACATAATTTGGGTGGCTAATATCTTGAATATTATAAGCTTGACTACCTTCTGTATTTCTAGATTGTAACTTACCCGTATTTCCGGACATTGTACACCGGAGTGTCACTATATGGGTGATTCTCAACCACATAGGGCTCCACTTTCTACTTTAAACCAGCTTTTGCTTGCCCTGATGACCTACCTGTCTTACAAAGATTCTGTCTCCAAATTCTATCTTAGTTTCGCGAACTCTGATATCATACCTACCCTTGTTCTTAGCTGCAATTTTGTTAGCTTTCCAACGAGCAACACGGTAGGCCGTACTTGGTCGATCTTTCAACTTACCCATGTAACCGCAAGGTGTACCCTTTACTGAACCACAATCAAGTCCAAGAAAACATCTATAGCAAGCCTAGGATGACGGCCGAACATTAAAAATTATGGTGATAAACTAGTAGCGTCAATTCTAGTTGCATTATATGCTTGAACCATTGGTGCTATGTGCGACTTCCAATTAGCTTTTTGGTAATCCTCTGAAGTGCCTAGCATTCTCAGGAGAGTTCTATTTAACCTCTCTGCTGAGCCGTTCTCCATTGGCTGGTAAGGGGTTGTTGTGGTCTTCTTAATACCAGCCAACCTACAGAGTTCTTTAATCAACTTACCTTCGAAATTTCGACCTTAGTCGCTATGAAGCTTTTTCGGGAATCCATAATAAATAATGAAATTTTCATATATAGCTTTTGAAGTTGTACTTGCAAGTTGGTTTCGACAAAGAATAGCCTGTGCAAACCTGGTAAAATGATCTGTAATTACCAGAATATTTTCATACCCATGGATTTTTCCAGACTAAATAAATCTGTGCATACTAACCACATAGGGTGAGTAGTATCGACTGGCTTTAATTGTGCTGATTGAGTACAAGGGGTTTTATATAATACGCACCTATTACATTAAGTGATGCATTTCTCAATACCAACATCCATTGATTGCAAATAAAACGTTGCTTAGCCAACCATATAGATATTTCCTTACCTGGATGACCCGTGTTACTATGAACACCATTCAATGCTGTGATTCTTTGGCTTTTAGGAAGTATAATCTGACTTACCTGAGACCCATCTTGAAAAGCGGTTCTGTACAGAACATTGTCATTAAGAAATAAACGCTTCTTTTCGCGTATGTATTTCTTTACCTCTTTTCTCTCTTTATTAAGCATTTCTCCCCTGGGGAAGGAATCGCTTTTCAAAATGTGTACTATACGCCTAATATCCGGAACCTTTTGTTGTTCTATATGCCAGTCTACCTTATGCAGTTCTGATTAATCTCTTCATACGGCTGGTTTAATGTCGAAGTTTCCCCATGGGGAACTTATCAGATATTAAGCTGATAAGAACAGATACTACACTTTGATCTTAGCCAAAAGGCCGAGAAGCCGTTTAAATCGTTTAAATTTACTCCGATATTGTGGTAACCATAGACCCACTGTCTATTAAAGCGTTTAAATTTTCACCATTTATAAACACAACGCCTTTATTTAACTTACCCACTAATGGCTTTTTTAAATTAAATTGGTCAGATATGTTTTGGTCTTTCACCTCTGATTGGCCTACAGCAAAAGTCAATGCGCTTTTGGGTTATCACCAGAGTTGTTGTTTGGTGCTGTATAACCCCTACCACAAACCCTAGACCAGCCAAGACCTCTATAACTATTTTTATACCTACCTCGACTAGATGAATTTGTAGGTGGTTTACTTTCACATACCATGTGCAAATTATCAAACTTATTTAAAATCTTATTTAATTTGTCATCTATCTGACCCATGATCTTCTTCTCAAGATTCTCCAATTTTGTATTCATTCTCTTCCCCAAGGCTTCAACCGGATCTTCCACCATCGCTTGATATTGTACCTTCTTACCTGATTTAATACCAACCTGTTTGTTATCCTTAATTTCTTTTTCGACCTGTCTAATCTCCCATAACAATCTTGTATAGTCATCTATGGTATCATACTTATGGCGTGTTTGTGGTTGCAATCCCTGGTCATTTAAGTGCTGTAAATATAAAACTGGTATAATATGTAAGTATACATAATTTGTGCTTCAGTGGCATTTTCACCTAAAGGTATTAATAGCTTTCTAGCTGTTCCCCTTAGTGACATTCTAATAGCTTGTATTAAAATATTAGCCAGTACATCTGTTACATTTGACTTCAAAATGCCATACTTGGTATCATACATCACCTTTTTGAGATGGTTCATCCCCTGAAAACTGTGTTTTAGAGATCTGTAACTGAGTCTTATATATAAATGTCGCATCATCAGGATAATGGGGGTGTTGTGGCCCTGGCATTTTTACGCCATATGGTTGACCTGGTGCCTTAGGTTCTGAACCATAAAATGACAACTGGACATTTTGACCATTATTAAATTGGTTAAAAGGGTATGATGTTTTAGGTTTTACATCTCATGGTGTAGACATAAAACCTGGTGGCAAATTTGCAGATCTATTACCACTACTTGGAGCAGATGTACTTGCTCTCGCTGGTATGTGTCTATTCTATGGCCTAACTGGTCGTTGAACATTGCCATTATAAATATTTAACCCTAAGGGCAACACTAAACATATAATATAAATTGTACTCACCTACACACATGTAGACAAAATTATTTTTAGCCAGCACTTTGCTAACAAAGGTGATGGTTACAGGCAATCTTTGTAAAGGTCGAAACAAAATGATACTCTGTTCTTCTTATCTTTTCTTCCTTTTCTGCACTTTAAAAGTTCTCTGAAAAACTTCGGAGATGTTACTTGAGTTCTTTGGTTTACAGCTAGTATATGATGATTAACTTGTTTAATTCTCTGTTGTAACTCAACGTCTACTTGTAAATATTCTCTATAATTCTGGTGACACTTTTATTCCACTGTTCGATTGAATACACAGGAACTTCTAAAAATATTGGTATAACATTCTCGAAACGAGCAATATAATTATACAATTTATCTATATTATAGGTAAAATCAGATATGGCTTCCTGTCGACTTGAATGTCTCAACTTAATGTATCTACCCTGTTTTACAGTCAAGTCGCAGGCACCAAGAAATATATAAACCCTAATTTTACCATATAAATTAACCTTATAGTGAAAATGAGATATAAACCAGTACTGTTGTCCATGATTTGGATATAAACTGGACATCATTAGCAAATTCTGGATATCTGTGTATTTTGTCTTTTAAATACCTGACTTTACTGTTGCCAAGTGTTAATATCTTGTACATGACTACGCTATGCCTTTTTATGAGAGGTCTGTCTAAATATTTTTGGATTTTGCTATTCATTTATACAAACATATAACAACTAACATAAAATAAACACTAAACATATATAGATCTTCCTTTTACCGTGTCATGTCACACGAAATAGAAATATAGATTATATTATTATAATTAATTGATTTATTTTGTGACATGCAAAAGATAAAGAGTAAAATTAAGGGATTAAGGGAATTTAATAACCTACCCTATACCCTACTAAAAAAAATACCTTATATATTTAATTTGGCTCTCAATTTAGTTTTAAAAAAGGACTCTTTGATTTCTCTTTGCCTCTCTGTGGTTTCTTTCATGAATTTGTAGATGGGGAAAATTTCCCTTCTAATTAAATGCAAATTAAGCAGTAGAACAATTACATCTCTTTTCTATTATGACGTCATAATCACGTCATGTGACTTTATACTCCTGATGAATGTCAATGAAACTAGTTGAGTAAAATGAAGTGATACATATTTTTTAAAATTCTAGTAAAGTCTTTTAATTTTTTGGATTATATATACAGTATATATATATATATACAGTCACTCCTACGTCGATTTGCGTTCACTAGATAATTTCATAATAACGACTTGTACGTACATTTGTTCCCTGGTCGACCATAAATATTAACAACGGAAACCGGGAACTAATACTTTCACTTCACATGCTCATTCTATTGCCGAATTTATATTGATAAATCTGAACTAAATCGTTGATTCTCCATTCTGACAAATTCACTAATAATTATAAGGTAAAATTAACGTTGGGCGCCATTGAAACCGGTTAGCCGTGATTAAACATATAACGCCTGCTCCTCTCTATTTTACATACATGTTTATTTGCATCTAGGGTCGTAGACTCAAATTTTACAAAATAATATATATATCTTATTAACCTGCAAATACATTTAAAAATAATAGGGTTTTGAGAATAAATTCAAATAATAAATATTATCTAGAAAACTAAACCTGAGTATAAAGATTTTACATACCAGAATAGATCGTACAAGTGTAGAATTATACCAAAATCGAAACGATGTTGCTAGGTAAATAACAGAGACAGAATGAATTTTAAAAACTGTTAGCGCTAAAACGATAGTTTAGTGAGTAGTTTTATTACTATATTTAGAATTAAACCAGTCTAACCAGTCACGCGACATGAGAAACAACCGCATTTACATAACATCACGTATACAAAGACAAATACAGTACAACACAACAGACTTAATAGCACAGCTGGCACAAGGCACTCGATTACATTTTTTGGCTGTTAAATAACATTCAACTGTCTTATTTTATTTCATTTTATTTTAAATACATGAGGGATGGGTTTACTCAAAATACTTGCTATCAATATTTGACCAGGACTGTAGATTTCTACATGAAATATTCCTCAGATGGGCACATCTTTCAACTTGGATTTAGCTAAATCAGTAAATATGTACATTTTGAATTTCATCACAAGACTGTACTGGTCTTAATATAAATCCCGGCTTTCTTACTCTGGTACAAAGCATGAATTCATGGTTTATTATACAGTTCCATTTAATATTCACCTGCTTATGGTGTAATTGTTTCCGAATTAATACGCTATGGTAGAGCTTGTTCCCAATACGAGGACTTTGTTCAACGAAGTAGGCTGCTTGCAAATAAATTGTTGACTCAAGGATATTGCAAGCCTAGGCTTATCAAGGCCTTCAAAAAGTTTTATGGCCGTCATCACAGTGTTGTTGATACGTTTGATGTCTCTGTGTCCAGGATTGCCCTGGATATATTTGGCGTCTCATATTTCTATGTTCCTTTCACACAATTTTGATTACACGCGTGGCGGGTGTAGCTAGCTAAACAGGAGGTACTTACCCCTCCGGAGCATCCGGCCTCACTTCCTGGTGAAAATTCACGTGTCTAACCTAATTTGTCAGTTCCAAAGTTTGAACTTTGCTTCTGGATTGTAATTCGGGCATGGATTTGTATGTTTGTTTTTTATTAATCAAGTTTTAACAGAAAAGATTCATTTGAATTCCTATACAAACTGAAAATTTGCATATAAACTGGATTCATATAGTGTTTATACATATGTAATCTAAGCTACCCTGTAAACACAGCTTAAGCTCTTGTTATGTGCTACTTGTGAATGTTTATGAAATTGTCATATGCCAATGAAAGCGATTTTGAACTTTTATTAAAATAATGCATAAAAACAGGAGAAACGCCAAGAGCAAATTCTGTTTCGGTTATGTTTTTTGAAACCTTCCGCGGTCGAAAAAACGGGTTTACTTTTTGTCAAGTGTCCGAACCCGAAAAAATCAATCACATTTAGTGTCGTATTGTAACGGTAGATTTTGCATTTATGGATGAAAACGCTATATAAACACATGTGTCATAAACTAAAAATTCGTATATATGATAACATCTTTGTTAACATTTCATACTTATAAAAAATTATCGATTTTCTGACGGCACCCGATTTCTCTTGAAAATCAGCTTGAAATTTAACTTGATTTTTAAAACTTGTACGTTTTTTGTACCATGACTTTTCTCTTTGAAATTTTGACATAAAATTACAATACTATTGTTATTCATTTTCGCAAAATATTATACCTGGTACATGCGGTGTGGATACCTGAAAAAAGCAAAAAAAAAAAAAAAAAAAAAAAAAAAGATCCTTCATTCGTCGTCAATGAAAACAAATATGGCCGCGAGCTTCCATGTACAATAAATTCAGTGTCATATTAAAAACGGTAAAATTTGCATTTATGGGTATAAACACATTATAGCAGATTTGTCATGAACTTAAAATTTCGCATGTATGAAAAAAATCATGGATAATTTGCATACTTAAAAAACAACTTGATTTTCTAACAGCACCTTATTTTTCTGAAAATCACTGTTAGGCTTATCAGTATGAAACTCTACTTGATTCTGAAAACTTGTACGTTTTTTGTACCATTGTCTTTTCTCTTTGAAATTTTAAGATAATAGTATACTTTTATCGTAATTTATTTTAACAAAGTATTTACCTGGTGGATGCGGTGTAAATATCTGAAAAAGCAAAATACCAAGCGCCTTCATTTGTCGTCAATGAAAACAAATATGACCGTGACCTTCAATTTACTGTCTACTGGTACACATACATTGTACATACATAGTAGTGAGGTCAATGTCGTGTTTCGCTTCATTGCACATGACTGTTGCATAATTATCGATTTTTCTACCTACATGCATTGTTAGCTGTCCAGCATATTTACATTGCGCTAACTTCTAATCTTTACATGTTGCAGGGGTCCTACCATTTTTGAGGTCTAAAAATATAGGTAAAGTAGGAATGTGGCATCAAAATTATAGGAGTTTCCATTAAAATTATAAGAGTTTCCACTAAAATTATAGGAATATTTTTAAATAATTTACACAAAAATATACATCCATGACCTCTCCTACATTTTACTAACAAACATAAAATATTGGCAACTGCAATGTACAGTTACTGGTTTAAAAATACATAAATGTGAATGTTGTTTCATTTAAGTACTAATTGCAAGAAAGTGTCTCTATTCTGAATTCCTGCATAGGAAAATATAGGAGCTTTTTCAAATTATATAGGTAAAAACATTTTAGGAAATGCAGTCCAATCTGCCATAAAGGGCACCTCTAAATAATGGTTACCTGCCTATAAATGCCAGTATATTTGTATCCTAATTGTTCTTTATTCATATTATTTGAACCTGTATATAAAGACCACCTGCCCATTAAGGCCACTTTTACTGGCTCCTTTGGGTGGCCTTTATAGACAGGTTTAACTGTGTAGGAAAATATAGGAATGGTAAGACCTCTGATGTTGACCTCTACTCAAAGCAATATGCCTTACTGGTCCAAATAATCAGCATTAATATGTGTGTGTGTGTGTGTGTGTGTGTGTGAGAGAGAGAGAGAGAGAGAGTGAGAGAGAGAGAGAGAGGAGAGGGAGAGAGCATGTGTGTGATAGGAGGATAGAATTGGGGAATTTTAAAACTGCATGATTATGCAACAGATTTACCCATTACAAGCCAAATACATGTACATGAGTAGGCTATCACAATATTTGACTTATTCCAAACCAACACCACAATATACAGGTGTAATAAAGCATTTATAAATTGAAAATAAAATGCATACATTAAATAATTAGAATGTTGCATCAAAACTAACCAAAGATAAATTTTTTTTAAATTTTAAAATTGATTGTACATGTGAAGTAGTCATGGACTTGACATTTTAATGAGGGAAAAACCATAAATTAGAAAATGTTGAGGCAGTGTTCAATTATGAATGTTATTCTTTCCTAATCATTTTCAACATTTGATGTTTAATTTGAGATTGAATGTTACATAAATAAATGTTAAATAAGATTTACATCAAAAACTTATTATAATTCCACATCAAATAAGTTTATTTTACATAGTTTTAATTTTAATACTAGTTTTATCAGTCTAAAAATGGTTATTATCATAATTATAAATGAAAAAATGCACGAGTCATGGGTTAACAGTAAAACCTTGTTAAATCCATGGACTGAAACAAAATCAGCAAGGAATAATATAACATAACAGAAGTGAAATAAGGTGTTTGTTGCTGAATAAAAAGTTTTTAAGTGTCTTACATTGCATGTGCCAACTGATCATGCACCCTAGTTGCAGGACCTCTGTCCAAATTTCACAAAAAGTGAAATCATTTTTCATATTGAAATAATGAGTATGGGGTATCCTTCTCTGGTTCAATACTTGTTCATCATCTGAATTAATGGGCCATGTTAGCTTAAATTTGAGATACTCTGTCTTTCAAGTCAACATCAGATAATGGACACATGTATTTGTTGTAGGTATGGTATGTCTATGTGTTTGTAACTCACATCTAAACATATTTGTCAAATTAAATTAAACAAAGTGACTTTAATGACTTGGCTCAGTTGTGGGTGTTGAATCAAGATTATAATGGACAACTTCCTATTTATCCTATATTTTTAGATCTCAAAAATGGTAGAACCACTTCAGCATGAAAAATGATTATGCAACAGTCATGTGCGATGAAGCGAAACACGATGTTGACCGCACCACATCAGATGTATGTACAATGTACCAGTAGGCAGTACATTGAAGGTCACGACCATATTTGCTTTCATTGACGACGAATGAAGGATCTTGGTATTTTGCTTTTTCAGATATTGACACAGCATCCACTGGTTTAATACTTTGTTAAAATAAATTACAAGAATAGTATAACATTATGTCAAAATTTCAAAGAGAAAAGAATAATGTACCAGTAGGAAATAATTTGAAGGTCACGGCCATATATTTGTTTTCATTGATGACAAATGAAGGCTCTTTGTTTTTTGCTTTTTCCACATATTCACACTGCATGCACCAGGTATAATACTTTACTACTAGATTATTAACAGTGATTTTCAAGAGAAATCGGGTGCCGTCAGAAAATCGAGTTGTTTTTTAGTATACATATCATCCAGGATTTTTTCATACTTGCGAAATTTGAAGTTTTGACAAAATTGCTTATAATGCGTTTTCAGCCATAAATTCACATTTTACCGTTAAAATATGACACTAAATTTAGTGTAATTTAACCTCGCGACCATTTTTGTTTTCATTTACGGCGAATGAAGGATGTTGGTTTTTTGCTTTTTTCAGATATCCACACTTCATGACCAGGTATAATATTTTGCGAAAATAAATTGCAATAGTATTGTTATATGATGTCCAAATTCCAAAGAGAAATAGTTACGGTACAAAAAACGTACAAGTTTTAAAAATTGAGCCGAATTTTATGCTGATTTTCAAGATAAATCGGGTGCCGTCAAAAAATCGACAATTTTTATAAGTATGAAATGTCGTTTAAGATTTTGTCAAACATACGAAATTTCAGGTTCATGACATATTTGCTGATATCGGTTTGCATCCATAAATACAAATTGTACCGTTAAAATACGACACTGAATGTGGTTGATTTTTTCCGGGTTAGGACACTTGACAAAAAGTAAAAATCAAAACCGAAACAGAATTTGCTCTTGACGTTTCCCCTGTATTGTTTGATTCAAGATGAACACTTCAGGTGCGATATGCATGGTTCTCCCTGACAATCCTTAAATGTAAACTTTCTGATTGTTTATATCATATGTATTTTTAAACTGTTTTGAATATTGTATATTGCGATTGTTTTTAACTTTAAGCGCGTTATAGGAAATATATGTTAGCATCCAATTTCTTTCGCCTCAATTCAGTGTTTACTGATTATACTATGTAGGAACCATGCTCATCTCTCTGTCCGCCTGACAGTCCGTCCTCATGTCAAGTCCCCTCTCCTAATTGGTCAAATCAACTCTTATTTCATGCAGTGTAGAACACTGCTGTAGTTAAGTCTCACCTCTGTGTAAATTCATTATTTTTCAACTTTCTGTGGACAACCATCTCTGTCTTACAACACACACTAGTCGAACACTTAGTAAGATATTTAGCCTTCAACCGTAACGGTATTATTCGAAAAAATCGAATTTAACATATGTAAAAATATTTTAGATATCCAAAAATAATTTTGTATATGCAAAAAAATAGATTTATAGATATCCAAAATTCGATTTATGGAAATTCGATTTATGGATATCCATAAATCGACTATGAATATCCATAAATGAATTATGAATATGTAAAAATAGTGAATAGATATAGATTACATATATAGATTAAATTACAAAGATTAATAGAATCTGTCACCTGTTTGTTACCGATACCGGTTGATCTCAGTCGAGGGTGATGTGATGTAACATATATCCCAATCGAGGCTTTGCCGAGACTGAGATCAACCGGTATCGGTCACAAACAAGTGACATATTCTATTTCTCGTACCATTTAAGTGTTTACAACTGCGATATATACAAAACAAAACACGTACCCTCATGGGGCCTCTTGCATTCCTTTGGGCACCTAATGCATTGTACAAATCCGCCCTTTGAAAATAATCCCATCGACAACTCTTCAAAATTTTAAAATATCAACGATTTGTATTCAATGCAAATATAAAAAAACTCTGACAATGAAATATTTTGAATAAAAAGTAAAATAAAACACATATGTGAAAAATAAATAAAGAAACGCTTTGTTTTGATGACGTCAAGCGCAATGATCGGATACGTCATTCTGATTGTTCAATATTGTCGCGTGAGGCAGTACCAGACAAACTGGACAAGACAGAAAAATCTAGCACTGGAGTGCACGTGAGATTTTTCTGTCCGAGGTATGAGAATAATAGAATCCTTTTTCAGTTTTAAGATCCCACACTTGACTACCATAAAACAAGACTGGTTCCGCTACCGACAAGTATAAGTGTTAAAAAAATCAATATTGACATATATGTAGCTCATTTCGCAACTTTTTTCAGACTTGACTAGAATAACTGAACTAACTCGTATGTATTTGTATCAACCACAGTTATACCTGTCCATGTCAAAATCATCAAAAACGAAATCGAAATTTGGGGATTAATGTGGATTAAATCAGGTGTGGTTTATACGCAATTTTTATAGTGTAAAGTAGTCAAAATCACATGTTAACTTTTATATGATCAGTTTTTTTACGAAAATTGCATGGTGACTTACAATTAAAGCTCTTCAGTTTTTATCAATTATAGATTATATAAAATTATTTGGTCAACAGTTGGTCAACCTCACATAAAAATATAAAACTGTTTCTTAGATTTAGATTAAACAATGTAAACACTTTCGATACGTGCTGGTAAATTTAAAAATGTACCAAGAAATGATAGATATTGTTATCTTTGTAACTTAAATGAACTGGGTGATGAGTTTATTATAATTTAATTGTACTGCCTTTATATCAGAAAGACATATGTATATTCTAAATGATTTCAAATTATCAAATAGTCTGTCATTTAAAAAACTTTTTAATCGTGCTGAAACAGCTGTGTTAACAAAACATAGTAAAATTATATAACAGTTATTGTAAACAGAATAAATACTACAAGGGAAAGGGGTCACATTTCAATACAAAGTTTCTTTAAATATATTTATTCCAATCAATGAAGTATGATGCAGCATCAGCATACTATCAAACAGTCCTGAATCTAGTAGTATCTTTCAGTTGCCTAAAACGCCAGTCAGTGGTTTTTTTTATCTCCGTTTGACACGTTTCGTTAACACTGCTGATAGTTGCATAATCCTTACCTCATTTGTAGATTGGATTTACTGTTGAAAAATGGTTTGCGCATGATTGCATAGTTTACTTTACTGTGCCATCCCTCCGCTTTCTTGGTTGTCCGGGCCCCATTATTGTCAAAATCATTCCACACATCCAGCTGTTGGCATTCAACTCTTGTCTCAGTCATATAGTCCTTAAATCTAACCAAAAAAAAAGGACATTTCAACATCTTTTTCCTCCAATGCATTTTAACTTCACATATTAAATGCTCAGGCAAAAGTGGAAGAACGGTATTACGCCTCTCTAATTATGTAAGAGATTCACCATCCCTATACTGGAGCGAAATTTCACAACCTTGCGTTTTATACCAAATACACTAGGTGTAATGAAAAAAATCAACATTTTTAAAATGTTGGTGGCAAAACTGTCCTCACATTTCTTTATGCGGTCTCAAAATCCATGGTAATTTTATTTGGATACAACATTAGTTGTCTATGCACTACACAGCATCTCTAATGACAGTGAAAAGTCTTGTATAAGTAGTCTCTGATTTGTTTGGTAGGATCGAAAATACAAGGAGAAACACAGTCATGAATTGTGTACAACTGATTTAAAACTCCAGGACATGAATAGAATGTTTCATCGCAAAGCAAGATTAAAAGTAAATTGTACATCATTCTCACATTGTCATCTGTAGAAAAGACTAATATTCACTGTCTTTGATGGTATGATCACATAATAAAAATTTTCCCCTGCTAAAGTCTCTCTCAAGGAATCATTTAGCTCTAAATCTTGTTGTGTTGCTGGTTGTCTTTGCACAGTTTCTAAAAAGGGATGCTATACAGCTCTCAACAGTTGGATTTATTCAAATCATTTTACCAACATTATACTCATAATCATGGTCCCTTATTTTGTCAAATTCTTCATCGTAAACTGCAGGTACAGGGTTTATTTCGTCAAGACATCTCTTTCTAACATGGTTCATGGTTGTGTTTTTTGGCTAAAGTTCACAGATGTTACTCAATGCCGTAAATACAAATCTGGCACTGTCAATCAACAAATCTCAAATAAACACAGTAATTCATTCTACTTCTAGAAAACTTGCTTCCAGCATTAAAAAATAATATTTGTATCAATATAATTTCAATGTTAATTTGAATGTTATATCCCTGTCTAAAACAAAGAAGACCTAGATCTATTCTTGTACAGTCTATATCCCACAAACGTAAATTTTACAGTAGGTCAAATTATGATGTTTCAAAATCAATCTGAAAGAGGGAATTGAAGTGGAGTAATAGTGTAACAGCTAAACTCAAGGTTATTTCATTTACATGCAGGTGTTCATTTCTGTGCTTGTGGAAGAAACTGGAGAATCCAGAGAAAACAACCAAGTTTTGACAAGCGAACTGACAAACTTTCTCAGACTAGGATTTGCTTGAGTGGGATTCAAACCAAGGTACTGTGAGAGGTATTGTGATAAGTCAGCATGTGCTTAACACCACCTGGCCATCAAAGTCAGTCGATATTGAGTGAAAAATAGGTGCCAAAGAAAACGCCATATTTGCAACAGGAAGAGACTCCAGATACACATATAACAACACATTATTTATAGTTTTGACATAAATTTTAATTTTAAGCATAATGATTTAAGATTATACATGAATACAAAAATAAAATGATGTTATACACACGTAATTAACATTATTTATTTATATTACCGGCTGTTAAATCACAGAAATCGGTTATTAATCACAATGTCAAGATTACAGAATACTGGTGATCTAATGTTGATGTATAGAGTACCTTGTCCTGTACTATAATGAACAGTAACAAAAAACACTGCTTTTTGAGATTTTATAGCTGTCATTTTCAAAACTATAATAATCTATGAAAAACTATTTGTATTTTATTTGTATTACCCGGTGTCTATAATTTTATTTAATATAGTCAAACAATATTGACCTGTCGGCTTGACCTTTCATGAGGAATATTCATTTATGGTGATCTACCTTATACATGGGTAGAGTAAGGATTAACAGTTAATATATAGATACATAACAATGCATGTTTCCAATCATGCAGCATAAAAATACCTGCAGTGTTCCCTTTGCACAAATATACTGGTCCATAATAAATATTTCATTTATATAATTAAAGGTCAAGCGAACAGATCAATGTTGTTCACTTGTTTCGCAGTATTTTTAAAATAAAATGTTAGTTTTTTTAGTGTATAAAATGTAGATGTCCCGTCACATATTCAGTAACAATGTCTGTTTGAAAGAAAACATAAAATGACATTCTATTTCTATAAGAGATAATAGTTTATTGATTAAACATTAAGAAATATTGTGTGGATCTTGACTTCAATCACCTTCTACAGAGGGGATTGTTTTATGTCTTGGTCAAGATTTTTTTTTACTAATCTGCATTGTTGCATTACAGACAAGTTCAGAATATTTCAGTTATTAGTATATCTGACTTTTTCCATTATACAGTAAATATAGCACTAAAATAGATTCATATATAACAGTTATCATGTATGTATAGTGTTTCACAATAAATTTTGCTGATGAATAACTGGTGTGTGTGTGTGTGTGTGTGCACTTATATATATACTCAAATAAAGACTGGTTTTTGGATTTCCTTGTCTTTATAGAGATAAAAGTGAAAGTGAAAACTGAGATTTCTTAAAGCACCCACCAAAAAGGTGCTTTATGGTCCACCAACAAAATTTTAATTGATGAAGTTTCCTTTATCAGAATTCCTTATGGATGTTTGTGAACAGGACGGTTTATGTACAAGGCACCTAACCTAAGTCAACCACAGAAAACTTTCAGATTCTATGCACCAATTAGAGCATCCCTGTATCTAAACAATCTTTAGTATATAGAGCTACATGATGTAGATAAATGAAGCACACTAAACTCTCATTCTTTCAAAAATGATTTAAAAAACCTCAACCATGTCATCAAAATGAGGAACTGTTCCCTTGAAATGATTTCACTTAAAAATTATCTCTTAACCAACAGCTTACCAAATATATTATGCTTATTAATGCTCATTTTAAGACAGGGTTCAAAATTTATGACAAGTCCGCAAGTCTGATAACTGAAAATTTTCAGTCAGACATGTAATATTTTGCAAGTTATCTTTGTGTTTTCAGACCACTAAGTTTTCAGAGCTATAAACAAAGCTGCTTTGGAGATTCAGGCTGCTTATACTTTCGTCCTAATTCAGACAGTTTTTATATCTATTATCAAAGCTGCTTTGACATTCAGGCAGTTCAGACTTTCATTCTTATTCTGACATTTTTCAGACTTACATTCAAAGCTGTTTTGACATTGAGGCATCTTAGACTGACATTTTTCAGACCTATAATAAAAGCTGTTTTGACATTGAGGCATCTTAGACTGACATTTTTCAGACCTATAATAAAAGCGTTTTGGAGATTCAGGCTGCCTAGTTCTGGCATTTTTAAGAACTTCTGTAATCACAGCTGTTAATGAAGCAACAAAACAATAAATATGTTAATACATCTAACATGGCTGAAGACTTTATAATGAAAAACATTAACAACAACCATAAAGTTAAGTTTTCATTGAAAAAAAAGAAAGAACTTTCAACAATAATTCCCTAAACCATTCACCTCAGATAACTATTCTACTGTCAAAATCTAAATAAAAACACAACTGAATGATGTATAGTTCGTCAGCAATATTATGGTAGAGTCTTTAAAAACACGGGCAAATCAGATATTAATACTCTGTTATGTGCGTATATTCACACCTGCATGCCTTCATTTATCAAAACCACCTTTATATGAACCCTATATATATTATATAGATTCTTCCATGTTTATATAAACACTCTGCCAAAATATTGCAGACAGCTGAAAATGATTGATTTAGTAAAGTATCAACCACCTTTCTATTACAATACAGTAAATTCTACTATAGTGACCACATCTATATAAAGACCACTAGTTAATAAAGTAAAATGTGTTATAGTGACCACCACTATATAAAATTGTGTCTGACCATTGAGATCAGTGCTTCGTAGTTCAACAAAAAATACTTTAATTTAAAGAAAATATGTCAATATAGTCCTTATTTCTTAGGTACTGTGGATGGTTTAATTGATTGATTGAATGAATGGTGTTTTACATCCCAGTCAAGAATATTTCACTTATATTGAAACATCACCTTCTATAAGTGAAGTGGCAGAAATTTTTACCTTTACAATGCACACAGGACAATGTGCAGGGAGCGTTTTTTAACATTCTACACCTGCCATGACATGGGGCATGGGTTTTAAAGGTCTCTTCTGAAGGACCCTAAATGCTCAGTGTTTGGTGAAAGAACAGTCACTACCTTTTTAAGTTTTGGTCAGACCCCGACATGCAAAGCTAGCACTCTTACAACTGAGCTACTATAGTGGTGTCCCTGTAAGTGGTCTCTATGTATAGCTTCACTGTATATTTATATCTACCTTTGCATATTAACAACTTTCATTCCCCTATTTCTGCATAAATAAACAGTCATAATTTAAGATATCCATGTAAGGTATGATGACTAGAATTTTATATCTTTAATTCTTTGGATAGAACACACATTTAAAAAGTTCAAAACTAACTTTTCTTATATGTAAGCTAAATCTCTTATCTAAATCTAAATAATTTCTCCATTTATTATTATTTAACTACAAATTAAATGGAGATTAACAGATTTAACATATTAATTGTATCTTTCTGTGTAAGCAGAACTAAATTATTTTGATTTTGATTGCAAACAAAGATTAATTTGTACACAAATCCTTGCTTCAAACTAAGAAAGAAGAAGAAAATGCTGAATATATTGACTGAACACAGTTTTTACAACTTAGATGATGGCAAATTTTGAAGAAAAAAAAAGTTGTATTTTAAACTATTACCAGTAAGAACAATTTTATTATTTAAAAAAAAAATTTAAATCATGACTTTTATCTGTGATGTACATGTACATTCCAAATGGTTTCAACCTTGTCATTACAAAATGATTTATACATTATAATCATTGGATTGATATTTTCTGGGGTCAGTTGTTGAAGCTTGATGAGTTTTATCAATATAAATTTTGCACAATTCAGATATATTGTGAACTTAATGTTGAATGTCTGAAATGATAAAAATTCCACCAAACTACAGCACATTGAATAAAAATATCTATTCCATAACGATATTTTATTTCATCATATTTTAATTTTCTGCTAATCTGCTAATCAAACTTCAAACGACTGGGTCTTGGTATAGAATAACAATAAGATGAGATTACATCTGATAGTAGAAGATGTATGAGAAACCTACAACAGACAGAATTTTTATTATTTTTGTATAGCAAAACAACATTGACCTGTCAACTTGACCTTTCATTAGGAATATTTATATCAATGATCTATCCAAAATATGGTAATGTTAGGATTCACAGTTAATACTTATTAAAACAAGTGATGGAGTGATGCAGACAAAACAAAAACCCGAGTTCCTTACACATAAATGTACTGGTTCATAATTTATTAATATTTAAATAAAAAATCAAGGTGACAGGTCAATGTTGTCTGTCTACACGGTCTCAGCCTCTACATGAATTAATAATACAGTTACAATGGCAAGATCATTAATATACAAAGCAAATGGAAGCATAGCAAAACAAACACATAAAATGACACAAGTACATGTATCTATAAAACTCAAATTTACATGTATATAAACCAAAAATAATTTACATTTATATGTATAGGAGCCAATATATATTTACAAACCAAAATAAACATTCACTCCTGAAAAAAATCAAAAATCATTCCTGGGAAAAATTCAAAACTTGATTTTTATCACATTTGCTAACTTGAAAATTGGTCAGAACAAAAAGAGACTTAGTATGAAGTACATAAATATATATACAAAATAACCTGTCTTAAAGATCACCAAAATGTTACAAATATTTTTTATAGTACAAGTATATTTGAATATATATTATATGTATATATGATACAAATGCATCAATTTTACATAATGAATATCTTGCATGAGTGAATATGTATATGTATTGGATTGATCTTAAATGAGTTGAACAAAATGTTATGCAACAAGCCTTGTGCGAGTTACATTTATGTTTTATTCAACGAGTTTAATAAATTCAATAATACATAAACACAAATGTAAGATTCTGTTTATTGTATAGTTTGAAAAAACTCAAGATTTGAGATACAGCAAAATATCTGCAAAAACACAATCAAGGCAGCTAATATATGATGTCATAATACATTACAAGAACTGTATGACATCATTAACTGTGAATACATTTTTCAATATTATTTTTATTAAATGACTTTAATGTATGGATTTTGAGGGATTATTATACAATAAACAAGACTATTTAACCATGTTAGATGTTGAGAGGGTGCACTTAATCTTAAGCACAGCCCAGGCTTAAAACAAACTGGTGCACTTAAGCTTAAGCAAGGGCGGTGTAGTAACAAGCATGACTCAACTCTTCACAGCTGGGTGAGCTGAATGAAGATATACATGCATCCGTTAACCCTATAGTAACAAGCATGACTCCACTCGTCACAGCCAGGCTAGCTAAATGAAGACATACATGCATTTATTAACACTACGCCTACCAAGTACAGTCAAACCTGTATATAAAGGCCAACTGTCCACTTTTACTGGTTCCCTTGGGTGGCCTTTATAGACAGGTTTGACTGTATAATAGCACAATATAAAAACAAGAGATTTCTTCTACATTAACAGATAATATATGTACACTGTATAAATATATACAAAAAAACATTTGTAAAAACCATCAACAAAAATAATATAATAATTGTATAGAATTATATATATATATAAATATACAATAATAATAACACCCAATAAATAATCAGCTATATAAAAAGCCAATGTATATATAAACAATTTATAAAATCGCTCAGGCCAAGAAATATTAATTGTGTGTTTCTGCAAACATTTGTCAGGAATTTTTTTTCAATTGTTATTGTTAAATTTTTATAATGAAAATTGGTAGAGACAAAGTTCTTAAATATTGAACTCCATGTAGGATCTGTTAAGATTTGCAATTACTGAGACAAAATTGAAGGCAAAAGTAGAAACTATGCATAGGATGAACACATGTATAATAATTCAGAAAAGTTAAGTTTAGATGTAAAATTTATACACATAAAATGATATGCAAAAGCCAACATTTACATGTATATCAAAATTCATAATTTTAAAACTACTCTATTATGAGCACTCTCCGTTTAAATGGCACTTTTACTTTTTACATGATGTTAAAGATTGCACCATTTAAAACCATAGTAATGAAATATGTAGGTAAATTTCCAATTGTTTTTCTTAACCATGAACCAATGCACTATAATAATTTTTCAAACTAGACTATGACTACAAAATTTTACAATTTGCATTATTTCATTTGTCAAATAAAGTAATCACTCTCCCTTCTACCTCCCATCTTTATTCTCAATAAATAAACCCGCTCTCCTTTCCTTCCACTTTCATCCCAATTTGTTCTCCATAATTAAAATCCATCCCAGCATTTACACCCTTGTTCTTATGGCTTAAATCTCAAATGCTTAAACATATAGATTGGTAAATTATAAAACATCTCAACACTTTCCGTTATAAAATGCCACTCCCTAATCAATTGTAGTGACCTATGACCTATCACTTTTTAACTATATATGTTGCTATGACCTATCACCCCTTAAACTATATGTCACTATCCTAGTCATGAGATCATTAAATAATGGCAATCACATAATTCAATGTTTCGTTTGATTCCTCTCATAAATTAAAATATTTCTGCTTATGGCAGCGCATTTTGTGTTGGCTAAATTTTATTTTATATTTATTGAATTAAGTTTAATACATTATATATAAAGAATCAATTAAAGATGATATTCAATGTTACTATTAATGATATTTACATCATTTTATCGTACTGAAAATTTATTGAAATTGTAAATGATCCTGACTTTTTTTAAATTGATAAATTTTTAAAAACAAAATCCAAATTATAAAGTCCTATCACAGGTTATTTGAAGGCACAGTAATAAGGCAAAGAACAATAGATTAATAGCAATATCTTATTTCTTGTCAATTTCAAATGATGGTTACCAATGGGTAATGATTTACCAATAATATACACTGTAACAAAAGGGGGCTCTGATTGACCAATAAGGTACACTGTAACAAATGAACAATGGGTAACAATTGACCAATAAGGTACACTGTAACAAATGACCAATAAAGTACACTGTAAAAAATAACAGATGGGGTAACAATTGACCAATAACGTACACTGTTACACATGACACATGGGTAAAAGAATTTATCAAAATTAGTAGCCAATGGAAATGCTGGCTACCAGAAATAGTAACACAAGTTGTTTGTCACTGAATATAATGAGAGAAGTCTGAAGCCCTATCCAGAACATGAAGAAAACCAACTATTTGAGATCCCTCAATCATCAACTCAATACATATATATGTACATGATATAATGATTAAAAATACTGATACAATAGTTAGGGATGAAAATATACAGTTTATATTATCACTATGTAATTTATAATGTCATGCAAATTATTTAAATTTTGGATTTCTTCAAAACACTGAGGCCAACCTCATAAATTGTTTGTTTGGTGTCCTTCAATTTATAATGATATATGATTGCACTGTCTTGCTTGGATGGGGGTTTGTTCCCTTTTCTACTGTTATGATTTTTTCATTCTTAAATTTTAATACTAGCATTTATACTACCCAAATGTTTTAAATTACCAAGTATTAAAAAACCATCCCCCACCTATCCATCCTGGCACTGTAAGGGTCAGGTACAGGAAACAAACAATTTTTAAGGTTGGCCTATAACACTGTTATATTCAGCTCTGCTGTAGTTAAAACATTATGAATCACATTTACCATTTCAGTGTCAACACTGACTACAAATTACATCTCTTCAGTGTCAACATTGACAACATGTTACATGTCTTCAGTGTCCACACTGACTATATATATTTCAGTGTCAGCACTGACTCAACATCACATCTGTTCAGTGCCTACATTGACTACAATTTACATTTATTTAAGTGTCAGCACTGATACTACATTGTATATTTATCTCAGTGTCAACACTGACAATTCTCTACATTTTTTTAGTGTCAACAAAAACACCAACTACATTTCTTATTCATTCAGTGTCAAAACCGATGTCATTTTTCAGTGTCAACACTAACTATGCTTCAGGCCACATAAGAGCAATGTCTTTTCCATCTTTGCGGAATGTTGGTCCACCGTTTGCCGCAGATGGTCGCACATGAATTGTTCTATGATCATTTCCCAGCATACATTGCACAGGTTTGCTGATTGTAACTTTCAGCTCTTTGTCTAATACCCTGTTGTAAATAGAAAAGACATGATACTTGTATTATATGCTGCCAAACAAAGTGTTTATATAATCACTTATATACATGCATATTCTGAATGTTCGAGCATGCCTCTAAAAATAACAAAAACACTAATATTATACAGAATTTAAATAGGACCAAGCTCCAATTTCACAATCAATTTTTATCTTTAATCTGGAAAAAAACTTGACAATGTTTTATGATACTAATGATAAAATATTTCAATAAACTAGAATACAACAGTTACAAGGTCAAAGTGGTCTTAAAATGACACTTTAAACTCATGAATATCGAAGAAGACTTATAAAAGGATTATAGAAGACATTGATTTTGGGACTTCAAAACAGCATGGCTATAAGCAAGATGGCAAAGTTATCAAGAGGCATTACAACAAGGTTTGACTGTAGATTGCAATGACAAGTAATCAATGATTTGTCTACTTTGTTTACTGGTAGTATACATATGACTTACTTGATCCAGTGTCTACATAATGTGCCCACAATTTCACCAATTCTCTCCTCTTTACCAGGGTTCTGTAGACAAACTACTAAATCATTACCTCCTGTCAGGTGTAATATTATCAGCTGATCAAAGTCAGGTGTCACACTTAATCCAGTTAACTACAAAGTAATTATAATACAGGTGTAAAATTTCAATTACAGACCTTGTTGAAAGAAATCCAAATCTTTATACATCAAACATAAACAAAACCAATCAAACTAGAACTGTCAGTGAAGCTGACTAAAACCCCACCTTCTACATGGGTTCTGTTTTATGGGCAACTTTATTCCTGCGCCTAAATTTACTTTGTCAAACATCATCATCTGTTGATTTGTATTTAGTTTAATCATACTCCATCTATATACATGACTGCTATATTGAAGTGGACATGATTTTGGGATGGGTGGAAGGACAAATGAGATAGGAGAGGGGTTGGGTATAAATACTGAACTAGGGTTTTGTGTAACTGATAAATTAATACTCTGTATATAAATTTTCATCAATAAATGCCAGTATTCCAGGACAGTTCGAACAATAACAATTAATTCAAGCAATGAGAAAATTGATACAATGTTAGAGTGGGGGTGGCACTTGAGAAGGATGAACACTGACAACGCACCTTTCTGAAGTAATCTTGTTTTACAAGAAAATGTCAACTGACAAAATATTGTATCCAGGGATGATATTTTCAATGAGGAATGATGATGAACCCTAATTACTAGGTTTCAGAAGTTAAATAGAACTAGAACTGTCTCGCCAGCCAAATACCCCCTGTCCCAACATTTTATATGTTCCCGTGACCTTGACCTTTCCAATATAACCTTGGTACAAGGTCATGACACACCTTTGGACGATGAAGATTATTTTATGACAGTCATCAAATGAATTCTGAGATAAGGCCCAGACACGAATTTACAAAGACAGACAGACATGGTGATTCCAATATACCCCCTCAAACTAGTTTGCAGAGGGTATAATAACTTACATGTGTTAATGGAATTCCTTTTCTAAGTGGTTTGAATTTTTTCCTTGGATCTAGTTTATATATAAATTTATCAGTTATAGCCACTGCTCTGTCAGCTGACTGGAAATGCTTGTTAACCTGTTAATGAATTAAACATTTTACATTAAGTAAATACATAATTGCTATTTAACGTCCAAATCAAGAATATTTCACTTATACAGAGGCATCGGCAGCTATAGGTGAAGGTGCAGAAATTTTGCCTGTGTATTGCTCTTATGGCATTATACAGCAGATTTTCTTATCCTACCACTCCTATCGTGAAACGAGACCTCATTTATTTTAAGTTCCGATCTGATAGAACAGTGACTTTTATTTCGAAATGCTAAAGACTTGACAAAAGAACATTCATTACAAACTTTCAAGTCTTGGGTGAGACCTGGTCAGGGTTGTAACCCACGACCTCCCACTTATGGAGCAAAAAGTCTACCACTTGAGATACAGCAGTGGTTAGAGTATGGATACTCAAACATGAATCAACAATTTTTAATTATCAATATATCAATTGATCCATCAATGGTATCCCTATCATGGAAGTTACCTTCTTTGCATATGATGAAAAAAGGATCTTTGTGAAACCATCATGAGATTTCAACGAGCTCATCTTTGTTACAAAATCAGCCGTACTGCTGTTATCTTTTGTCTGAAAAATAAATAGATAAATAAATACATGACACTTCAGTTATCAATGGAGGCAAGTGACAAAGAAAAGTAAGAAAATTTGCAATCAATCTGCATACATGAAAAAATAACATCACCGTGGAAACTTTACATGCAAAACAGATAGCAAGATGCTGACAATGCAAAAATATTTCATATTTCTAAATAAAGTGCATCAATATTTATTATGTTTTAAGTGCAATAATAATTTTTGTTGTTTTTTTGTCTTATTAAAGATTCATTATGGTCTACGATAGATTTGAAATATTATGGTTCAGAAATTAAAAAAGATATAAAGTTAGTCAATGACACAGGTCTTATTAAGGGGTTGTCCACTTTAACTGTAAAAGTACGGATATCCACTAATAAAAAGATCTAACAGCTATTATCTTCATCATTCTACTCATTTCTCTTGGACAGACAAAAACAAATTACAGTATTTCATGCTAATAAAATATATCATATCTATGTTGGCATAAATATTTAAGATTTATAGATGTCTTAATATGGCTGATATGAAGGCGCTGCATGGCTAGCTATGATATAGCATAGATATCCGAGATGCAATGGGCATAGCATAGACTATTTGAAAAAAAAGTAACATAATTATCTCCCTTTATAAGTACAACTTTCAACGACAAAAAAAAAAAAAAAAAAAAAAAAAAAAAAAAAATGTCAGTAGAAATATTATTTTGAAAACCAACACAAAGTCATGCAAGATTACTTTTAATTTTTTGAAGAGAAAAAATTTTTATATAATAGAAAAGAAATTATTTTATAAACTGGTGTCTGCAAGGTTATAAATTTTTATCTGAGTGGAGTGCCGTAATGGTGTTTTTTACATCCCAGTCAAGAGTCTTTCCCTAGCTCTGGGATAGTTGAGGAAACTGAAGTGCCCAGAGAAAACCAAGACCCTTGTATTTGTAGCTGTGAGAGATGTATTTAGCAACAAACCAAGCCATAAAGAACACATTTTGTTTCAATCAAATGCTGTGATATTGTGTTTGTGATGGCCAAAATGATTTTAGTGCTGAAAACACATTGTGTCAAACATCTTTTGAACACAAAAGTGCACACTCCAAATTATTGAAAGCTTACAAAAATAACTAGATTCCGGAATGTATTCCGAAAGTTTATTCCAAATGTGCATATGTAACCAAATGCATTACCGTCTCAGAATACATATCTCACGATAAAACAGATATATTTCTTTCACGCTCATTTACATGGTGCACTATTTCCATGTGTACTCATATCTTATAATTTCATAGCAAAGAAGCCCGATATCTTGGAAGAAAGCGATAGCAAAGTACGCATTCAGTATCGTGAAACGCCGTACAAAAATGTTCCAACAGATGTCAAATAAATGCTTAATGAACTATTTAAAAGACATTTAGAGTTTTCATACAGAGATTTTTAAACTAAATTTAAACCATACAAATCCAAGGCACTATTTTTAATAACATCTACATGTTCTTAAAATGCTAATAAAATGGATAATACTCCTAGGTTTTACTACAAATTTAAGCTCAGACACATCTTACTTTCATGTATAAATAGTAAAGGTTCAAAAATCATAAAAATGTAAAAAATCAGGGTTTTTTAATGAGGTTCAATACTAGTAATTCACCAAAGGTTGTTTTTAAAGGGTATGCTAAAATAAAGAAAGACAAGGTTTCTAAAGTTACTGTCTAAATTCTAATAAACCTTTTTTTTATTGGTTCTAACCTTTCTAACTTGACCACATTGTACTTAAATACTAGTATATACCGGTATATTTAATATAACTTATAGCTAAACATATTTAAACTAGCGTAATAAAATGACATTTTTAAAGTTAAGAAAAACAGAATATAAGATACCACAGTCTAAATATCTCATGCAAAAGTCTAGAAAAACCTTCAATTTTTATTCAAATTTTGTATTATTTCTAGCATTTTACTGCAAGAAAAGCCAATGACCATATTCCACTAGTTTTCCGTTGAACAAGAAGTTCTATTAATTACCATTTCCCACTTTTACTTTTGACCAATCGGATCACGTAATACAACTTTATATTTTGTTATTCGAGTGGCAAAGTGTTCTCGAAAGGCATTTTTCGGGAACAACAGTCTTTTTAGGAGTTACAACTCTGCTGAACGCTTTATCAGTCAAATGACAAATAAAAAATCTGATTGGTCAAAAGTTAGAAAAATGCATGTCTTAATCTGATTGGTAAAAAAATTAAGGTGGGAAAATATCAGGAAATAGAAGAGCCTCTTGTTCAACGGAAAACTATCAGTCAAATACAGCCATTATGCCTTGCAGTGATATAAAGCGATGTGCTAATTGTGTTATTGTTGCTATAGGTTACTACAGATAAAACGTGTGATCCACCCATAATTCCTCAGTGTGCCTACCTGACCAACATCTCTATCCTGGTAAAATTTAAATATCGTGATTATAAATTAAAAAATATATGTAAATAAAATATATATATTCTTGTCTGTATTTAGACGAAAATAAAATGAGTTTCAATTGCTGCACATGCAAAATATAATAAAATGTTTTTGTTGAAGTGATAATGCAAACAAGTTGCAACTAAAAGGTTTGCCATTACAAAAGTGTCTCCCAATCAAATCCGACTGGGAAATCCCAAACCATATTCAGGATCAAAGTACAAATAGTCAATCTCACATCTACTACACCCAAATATGTGGTGTTTAATTTTGCATACAATAAAGTTAAAATGATTAAATTGAGATATTTTTTTTAAATTTTCTTTTTTTAACTAGTGACAACATGGAACATCCATTTTCACTGAATAAGGTTGCTATGGCAATGTATGATTGGTTGAGGCATTACTAAGGCTCTTTTAATTGCATCAGAAGACACCTAAACTCATATCGTTGAAATTATATGAACCTGTGTTAATAAAGGCACCTGTGAAATCAAAAGAAAAACTACCCTTCATAGAGTGTTCAGTTTAGACAAGTTTTACTGTATGTGGTAGTATATCTTTATGAAAATATGACAAATTCTGTATCAGAAGAAACATTAGCAATAGGAAACGTTTGCAGTTTTTATCTTCTAAACTATTTGACAGTAAGTAATTTTCACAGTATCTACTGTAGGAAAAGTGTACCAATAAGAGAAGATATTTTTGCAGTAAAACAGCCACCATGAAAATCACAAATATTTTTTCCTCGTGAATGTTTCTTCTTATACAGAACTAGTTTTGTATGAGAATCACTCGACTGCTGTATTTGTTTTACTCTTCATTAAATTTGAGAAGAATACATTGCATAACCCAACACCACAAAAATCAATGGACACAGTAACATATCAAATTTTGTTATTTACTTTTGATTTCAATGCTTAACTGAATGAGTATTCTTAAATGGGGCTTGCCAGTGTACCACATGTTACTCTACCTATATGTTTCTGCAGAAAAAATATTTCCCTTTTAGATGGAATCGCTTCAGTTCACGTTTACCCTTATATGTTTCTCCAGGAAATTTCAACGAAAATGTTTTCCAAAACATTCTGCACAAACGTTAAGGGATATTGATCATGTGGTACGCTGGCGAACTCTACTGGAACTTATCATTGAACTGAAATTTATTTATTAACAGGTGGTTAAATGGTGATGATTTATCATTGTGGTAAGTAAGTATAACATGCAAATAATATGTATATACAATATGAATGTTAAATATTATCAGTGCAATCTTCTATATTTGTAACTAAAACAGAAGGAAATACAGAAATAATGTGTAAAATCATTAAGGAAACATGACAAAATGCAAACATGAATTTTTAATTTAAGAACATTTCAAATAAAAAGAAACGTCAACATCATTACAACAGGCATACTTTACTTTCAAATTTTAAACATATTATTTGAAGTCAGTTCATACAACAAACATACTTTCACATCCAGTATTTTTCATTTGGTCTAAAGTTTCATGTTACAATATCAAGAAAGAACTTTTGATCGTTAGATTTTGGCTAGATTTTATTTAGATGATTTTATTTTCATCTAAACAAGGGTGCTTTATAAGTTGAATGTCCTAAATTTAATCATATTCTAGTCCAAGTAATTATATCTTGTGAAAAACTTATTACCAGTTATGGTATACTTAAAAGTAAAACGTACTCTGGTCCTTATTGACACATTACATATGTTGATTTATTGAGAATTACTCCCCTTGGACCATTGGTTTATGATCCCCCAAAAAGGGGCAAAGATAGCTACTTAAACAAAAATAGTTAGACATCCTCTGTGAATTGCAGATACTTTTATGTCAGTGTTTTTATGCAGGTCACAATCAGCGCTCAGGTGAAAGTGTGATACAATTTTATTCATATCACTGATTAGTCTAAATACAATGACATGTTTTGTGTTAGGGTCTCTGTAGTTTTGAAGTAGACTGATGGTAACTTTTAGCATGCTAGCATACTCCCCTAAAAGTATCACAAAATAAAACAACATAGCTCATCCACCCCAACACAAACAACTTGCAAATCATAGCTCTAAAACATCAAAAACATTGTAGTTGCATACACTTGAATTAGCACCACTCTCTTTTATCACCTTGTTCACTTTGGGTCATATTTAGTTTGCCGACAGGTTAAAATTAGCGCTTCTGTATCATCGTGAAATCACTAAAGTTAGTTCACTGCTAAAATCAATGCCTTGATAGTATAATCTTCAATGATTCAAAGATTTTCTGATATTGAACATTTTTTATGTTTCCATAGCAACTAGTGAAAACAGTGCTTACCGATGCCAAATAATTTCCTTCCCATTTCCGTTTGTATCCCCAGTCTGGTCTTTGTTTTCTGAGAGCTTCCTGTGCAGTGACCTTCAGTTGTAACACCGGCCATTCTTTTTTAGGCATATCTTTCAGAATCATGTTTGCTCTCCATCTAAAAATGTCAAGATGAATATCAATGGTAGTTAACATGTACTGTGCAGATCTACTGAAAGTTTAAAACTGAGCTGATGAAAACATGGAAAAGTAATCAAAGCTTGTCTGCAGATTGGACAAGATATGGCTAGCCAGTGAATGGAAACCTACAGAGAGATAAATTACTGCAGAATAGCCGTCAGGATATAGATAACAAGAAGTCATTATGAGCTTCCAATCTAATAGCTTAGTATAAAACTATCAACAGGTCTGTATTGTATATCAATATTGAAACAGTTAAACCATTTTAAACTGATACCCCAAGTAAACTAAAAACTTAGAAAATTGGACCATTTTACAAGGTTGGATCTTTAACATTGTTTGGAAAATAATAACCCATAAGATGTTTAGATTGTTGTTGCTTTTTTGTTTGTTTGTTTGTTTTTTTTTTTTTTAATTTGACAGCCCAGCTCTAACAGAAATGGAGAGGCCTGGGTGGCAACAGAGTGGTCCACAACACATACATGTACTAAAGGATCAAAGTGCCTCTCACTGAAAAGCATGAGACGGATCCTAGTGTGAAAAACTTTGTAAGTTGGCTTTTCAAAGATGAATGGTTTTTTCCTATGTACTAAAGATTCCTCTAGCATCTCAAAACTGACTGCCTGGTCAGTGGCTTTGTACAATCTACAAACTAATGATAATCATTCATTGGTCTTGTCTCCTGTGTGTTGTCTGTAGAAGTTCTACCATTCCTTCTAGAACTGTGGGTGGTTTTGGCCACTCAACACTTTTACCGTAATTGGTCATGTGTTCTCTGTAGAAGTTCTACCATTCATTCTAGAACTGTGGGTGGTTTTGGCCATTCCACATTTTTACCATAATTGCTCATATCTTACCTCCTGTGTGTTCTCTGTAGAAGTTCTACCATTCATTCTAGAACTGTGGGTGGTTTTGGCCATTCCACATTTTTACCATAATTGCTCATATCTTACCTCCTGTGTGTTCTCTGTAGAAGTTCTACCATTCCTTCTAGAACTGTAGGTGGTTTTGGCCATTCCACATTTTTACCATAATTGCTCATATCTTACCTCCTGTGTGTTCTCTGTAGAAGTTCTACCATTCCTTCTAGAACTGTAGGTGGTTTTGGCCATTCCACATTTTTACCATAATTGCTCATATCTTACCTCCTGTGTGTTCTTTGTAGAAGTTCCACCATTCCTTCTAGAACTGTGGGTGGTTTTGGCCACTCTACATGTTTCCCATAATCCCTCATTTGTTTCACATTCCTAAAATAAAACATCAAGTACATATATTTAGTGTAATAACTATGTGTCATGTCTATTGTGTATGGTGAAAAAAAATTAACATAGAACTTTTGAGGTGACACTTGCCATCTACAAATCTCCTGTAGAAAAAATGAAATCTAGTACCGGTATATATTGAACATGGCCACGGGTTCAAACCTCAGCTGGTTTCTGTTTGCTATTTAGCTAGTAATGTAAATGTTTAAACTTTAGTTTGTACCAGTTTTTGGTGCAAATTTTAATTTTGGTAAATTCAAATGGCTATGAATTAGTGAAAATCTCATGTATCATTTTGTATACTATGATCACATTCAATTCGGATTTAATTTGCATTCTTATTATCCGTATATATCGGGCACCAGGTAGTGTTTTTGTTACCCAGGTACAAGCATTATGCTACACATGTATTGGGTAATTGTGACAATCTTAATTTTGCAGGCCTATTTGTATTGAAAATTGTAAAGAATTGTCAAATAAAACAAGTTAATTCTAAACTCGTACCTAAATCTATCTACAACATTGAGTACATAGGCTCTCATCTTGTAGCGTCTGAAGCGAGCCATAATGTAATATATAGCCCTCATAAACTTGGCTTTCCTTCGTGCTAATCCACCTCTCCACATCTGTAATATACAATAATGAAATATAGGTATCTTAACTACAATGTTCAGTCATGTACTGTAAACCGATTTCTACTAGCACAGACATATTTTAGCTATTTTCCTCAATATAAGTGATTAGTGCATCTTTATTTTAGCGCACCATTTGTTTGTACTTGGAATCCTTTATAGGTAATTTTAGCGCAGTTTATTTTAGCAGAAACATCTGACTGAGACTAAAAGCACTAAAATAAAACTGTTGCTAAAATTTCACAGTTTACAGTATTTTGTCACCACTGCCCCCAAGATAAATTTCATATGGAAAAGATTTGAGAAATAACATGAACGTTGACATTCTTATACCATAGCTCATGAAAAATCTAATCAATCTCAGTTATTATAGGCAGGTGCCCTTAATATATGGACTTCATAATTCTACATTGTACAGTAAATCATGTACATATAGAAAACCACCCAGTGGCCCAAAAAATACAGATTTAAGATTATGTAGAGGTTCCTCATGATTGAAATATGACCCAAAGGGACCTTAAAACACTGGTCTTAATACACAGGTAGTCTTTATATAGGAGGTCTTTTTGGTTGAATTATGGAACAAAGGAACATTAAAACACTGATAGGCCTTAACTAAGATTTTGAAATCATAATAGTTTTGTTAACTATTTTAAGTGTCATTTTGAAGAATATGTTGAGCTTATAATATCTGCATTGAGGGTTTTCAAAAAAAAAGGAGGAGACTATTTGCAATTCCAAAGATATTGGCAAAGTCTGCTAAATTTAAGTTATAAGAAATGATTTTGAAACTGGACACATGTGGTCTTTATATAGAAGTGGTCACTATAACCAGTTTTACTGCGTTGTTGTTAGAGTGTTCACTCTGTAAGTGGGAGACATGGGTTCAAACCTTGACTGGCTCTGACCCAAGACTTAAAAGTGGGTAGTGACAAGCACAGGGCGTTACGAAATGAAAGTTACTGTTATTTTGTATGGGAACTTAAAACAATTGAAGTCTCATGTTACCTTAGTTATGGCACGATAAAGAACCCTGTTGTAATATGCCATCAGCACAATGCAAAGGCAAAATTTCTGTACCTTCACCTATAGCTGGCAATGTCTCAATATGAGTGAAATATTTTTTACTGGGACGTTAAACACCATTATTAAACTCAACTCAGTTTTACTGTATAGACATTGTTTTTATATCGATGTGCACACTATAGCAGGTTTTACTGTTTAGACAGGTGATTTTTATATAGAGGTTTTTACTATAGCAGGTTGAACTGTATTACCTTTTGTAAGAACAGTGTAATCTTTGGTATGTATTTGTCCCTTAGTTCTTCTAACTCAAACAAAGTCTGTGGTGATCTGATAAATATTTTAGATCTCCCGTAAGCCACGTCAGATTCGTAATTACATTCCTTGATAATTGTTTTGACTCCATCAATGTCGTTGCCACGGAAATTTGGCCATGTTTTACCACTTATTAATTTGTACCTGAAACAAAACATAACAAATCCTGATTTTTATCCTTAGACATATGATAATTATGTGTATGCTTTAAATTTTTGTTCATAGAACAAATTCCACTAAAACTGTCCTTGAAAACCAATATATCTCCAGTCAGTTTAGATTTGACCTTGTGACCTTGCCCTTTGAACTACACATCCAAATGTGACAATGTGAAATGGGACAGATAGTTTATGATGATGTGAATTTTTGCCAAGCTGTAAGTTATAGGATGGACATGATTTTACAAAGATAGACAAGACCTTTCCATATGTCATTGACTAAGCCACTTAGCTATAATATCTTTAATAAAATTTTACGTTATTACCTTTGTAAAAATCTGGAATACGTGGCCCTGTACACAAAGCCTGCTCTTCTTACTCGTACATTTTCTAGCAGACCAAGGTACATAACTTGATGTTTGACACGCTCATGATCGAAAGCTGCTGGTGACTTAATTTCATTTGGTTTTATACACCGTACATAGTGGGGTTCCTAAAAAATGTCAGAGGAAGATTTCAGTTAATGTATGCATAAAGTCAAGTAAGCATTTAAAAACAGAAAACACTTAACATGGACAAATTCAAAATATAAAAAGAAGCAGTAACGCCATGTCTTGAACACACGCAGAACACATAACCATAGACAAAACATAGATGTGTATGTGTAGTCAATATGCTGAATGTTTGATTTGAAAGAAAGAATGGATGTACTTAGTTGAGTTGAACAAACACAGTGTGGTATAAAACTTTTATTAAAAACTTCCTAACTACCTATATTTAATACATTGTACAAAATTATTGCTGAAGTAAATGATGGACATCTTTCCACAGCACAGGTTGTTAACAATAGCGTTGTAACATTAGTAGATTCGATTGAATTGGATTAATAGTGCTTTATTTCCCAGTCAAGATTCTCTCACTTATATGAAGGTGGTCAGTTCTGAAATGGAGGAAACCAGAGTGCTTGAACAAAATCACTGATCTTTGGTAAGCAAGCTGAAAACACTTTCTCACACTAGGATTTGACCTAGGTGGTGAGCCACCTTTTTCTGTAGTGTGCCCTTTAGATGTAATATTAGTAGAGTAGTAAGATAAAAGAAATTATAACTGGATTAATATGCAAATGCTATATAATATGAAACTTGAATGGAGTGTACTTACTGATGAACTGAGTTTTTTTTAAAATAAATTCAAATTTGGGAGGTACAGTAAAACCTCGATTCATCGCCACCATTTGTTCAGTCAAATTTTGGCGTTATAAAGGGGTTTGGCAATAAATCCTTGAGCCTCATAAAGAAATGCATAAACAAAATGGATTTTGGGACTTCAAAATAGTGTGGCGATAAGCGAGGTGGCAAAGTTATCGAGGGACATTATAACGAGGTTTTACTATATTTATTGTTTACATCTGCACACTAACACAATCATATAACTCTAATACTGCCAGACTTTATGTCTTATCATAACCTTTGCATATGCCAATTTGGCAGAATTTGACAAAGATGGTGAATGAAAACTCTGTATTACAGAAAAGGTGAACAGGTATTTGAGTCAAGAACCAGTCAGATCAGAAGATCTAGTATGTGGATCTTGTACAGTAATTAATTTTTAGATTTAACAAGTACAATAAAGTACATGCTACTTGGACAAAATAATATACAAGAAGTGAGATGCTACAAGAGTATTTGATAAAGTTTCTTAAAACAAGTAGAGGTGAAATCTTGATAGCTGAAATCAGTGCCAGAATCAAACTTTTCTAATATCACAACATCGACATATTTGAGTATCCTTTAATAACCAGTTGGTGTTTAACTGTGAAATCTATCAAACAAACTGAAAACCGTGGAAGAGAAAGCATTAGTGCAATGTGTTATTGATTCTAATATAAGCCAAGATAGAATTCCAATTTGTTCTGAAATCACAAATTGGGTTTATAAATGTTCTGTCAAGTCCATAGATCCTTTGTTTTTACACTTTGTTTTTAATATAGTTTGTTATATTTTTTGGAGAGAGAGAGAGAGAGAGAGGGGGGGAGAAAGGGGGAGAAAGGGGGAGATTAAAGTGATTAAAGTAACAATTCCAGTAGACAATGATGCATAGTCAGTAAGCATGTTTAATGTTTATAATTATAAAACATGAGAATTATTTGCTGCACTGTCGTAATCATTTCAAGATTATTCATACCATAACCTTAGCATGTAATTTTTAATTTTAATATCAGAAATAATTCTGGACAAGTAAAGATCAAATAATATTATATGAAAATTTACAGACGACATCATGCAATGAACTAAAGAAGAGTGATTTTAACTAATATTTCAACATTACCTTTCCCTAAAAAATTATATATAAAATGTACATGTATTTGTAAAAACACAGGTTAAAAACATAATTTATATTGTATTCGTAAACACACAAGTTAAAGATATATTGAAATTTAAAAAAAAACCAACATTTTTGAAAATTATAAAACTATATAATATGCAAGTGATCTATGTAATAACCTGATTTGTCACCCTTCGAAAGAAATTTTTCAAATAACAATTGCTAGTTTGCCAAAGTATATGGATGTTTGTGAATTTCCTAGGATACAAAAAAGCACATGGCGTTTAGCAGTAAAAGGGAAGTAACTCCTATATCACGGAAATCTAGTCAAGGTGATAAGTTAAAAAGTCCAAACTAGTACCACTTTGAAGGATGAAAACAATATATGGTTTTTGCCAAGATACAGGGCCCTGGCCCTATGTATCCTGTAGATATTATCAAATTATATTAATATTAAAATATTTAATAACACTGAAAAATTACATAAAGAATATTAATAATTTCAAAATACAAAAATCCAAACCCGAAAGCAATGGAAAGAGCACTAGGTACTTGATTAACTAAATTATGAAGCCATGTGTTAGCAAAAAAAATTAAAACAATTTTAATGATTCATAATTCCAAATCTAAAATGTCTAAAATGATAAAAGATTAAGTAAATGTGAAATATAAATATGCAATGTAAATCTGCCCAAACTTGGATGGTGAGAGGGAGGTGCTCTCATCCAAAAGCACATTCTTTAGACCACTAGCTGATTGAGGAAGCCCCAGAGACAAAAGGAATTTTAGAACCTTTCCAAAATCAATCAAAATTGTCATAAAACTTTTTCCCACTGAATAATATCTGGTTATAACAATCACTGGAAGTTCTTTGTTATAAACAACAAATTATGACTAAAAACACCAAATACCTATGTTACCATTCTTGGTAGCCAAAATTGTTACTTGCAATTTATTTTTGAGATCGAACCATTCTTTAAAAAAATAATGTACTAGTACATTTATTTTAGCATATTTCTGAAAGAATACTTTCGAAAGGATTATACTTTCACAAATTTTAGAAATTTGGCTACCAATAATTTAAAATTTATGGGAACCTAGAAATATCCAACACCATTTTACTTATAAATGCTTGCCTACCTTTGAAGCCATATTGTCAACAAGTGCTATGATAGAATTTTTAAAGTTAGTTCCAGCAGTGACAGGTCGTTTGGTGGTCTCTGTGATGTGTTGTTTGCCTTCGGGCCACATGTCCTTGAGAAGACCTTCTTTACTGTAAACAAGAATTGAAATTACTACAGTAACACCTTGCTTAGATCTCAATCAATGGGGTTCTGTCCAGTTCTAGCATTGTGAAGAGTGTAAAATTGGGTTTTATGCATCAACTAAGTTTATTTCATATATATTAAGATGTGAAACGGAGGAGTAAGAGTCATGATTCTTTCACTTTTTTAACACAGTCAGCTCAGGGATGATGGAGGAAACTGGAGGCGCCCAGAGACAACTACTGACCGTCAGAAAGTGAAGTGACAAACTTTCTCTCACTAGAATCTGTCCCGGGTGGAATTTGAAATTAGGTATTTAGAAGCACCCTCATCAAAAAGACCCATGGCATTCACATCTACCAAGTGCAGTCACTATCTGATATTAGGTTTCAGGTCCAAGATAACTTGGCCTAGTGTTGAATAAAACTAAGCTACTCAGTGGTTATGATGAATTTTAAATATATTCTAAAAATCAAGAGTGACTTATTATGTATTAAAAACTCCATTATACTGAAATAATGAAGCATGCCCTCATCAAACCAAAAACAAAAAAAAACAAACTGTGTGTTCTTGTTTTTTTTAAAAGCATTGATGGCAAATATAATATACAATATAGAAGGAAAGAAGTGCATCAAAATATTTGCATAAGCCTTAAAATTGTCTGAGTGAAATGTAGTGAGCTGTGTGATAGAAATGAATTTGGATAAAAATAAAAATGTCAGTAAAACTGACTTATACCCCCTGCATAGGTTTTGTCATTGGGTCATGCCCTTTGACCAATGCACCAAAATTTGGTATGTGACTCAAAGTCTTATGTTGTTTACATTTGTGCCAAGTTTAATCAAAATCCATCAACAGACATGGAAGATATGGAGTGGACACGATATTGGAACACATGGCCAAATAGAAAGGGCAATTCCGATATACCCCCATAACTTTGCTTGCAAGGGTCTTGAAAATCTTACATAAAACTTGTACTTATCTGTGTTGTGCACATATACAAATATAACAAAAGCACTTTCAAAAACTAATATGTGTACTACCTAAATACCAAAAAAAAAGAACTTATTTCTTGTATCGTCTATTAATGCTAGTGATCGGTGATGTTTTACCTGTTGTACAGAAGACGTTTGAAGTCTTGGAAAAGTGTATCTCTATTCTTTTCAATAAATCCTTCTACGGAGTATTTCACATCACCAGCGTAATGTCTGATACGGAATTCCACACCATGTTCCAACGTTTTGTCTGAAGGATTCAACTATAGATAAAATAAAATATCATTGATAATGGTACGGTAATAAGGTTCACCAGGGCACAGCAAGATAAATATCCTTTAATGTTTCTGCAAAATTTTTTTGGTAAATATCTCATATTCTTTGTGTTATCAGAAAACTGTTATGATTCACAATCCAAATAACTGTTCTTGGGTATATGCAAAATGTGTATCAAAAATGCAAATTATCTTCAAGATGAATTATGATCCCAAATATAGCATTTGTTTGATAATACAAGTTTTATGAAAAACACAATTTAACTATAATGCAATATTCATACCCTCATGGTTTTGAAGAAATTGCAAGGTCCCATTTAAGGCAAACTACTCATTTAAGATTAAAAAGCCCTTGACATTATATACAATCATTTTTCTAAATAGAATAAAATTTGTGACTGTTCTTTATTGAATGAACAAAAAACAAGGAGACAAATGAAAGAGCAAACAAATGAACAAACAAACAAATGAATGAATGAATGAATGAATGAATGAATGAATGAATGAATGAATGAATGAATGAATGAATGGAGTTTTGTACTTACAGCTCGACATGTAAAATGGTCATGTTTACTCAGCTTCTGTGACATAGCTGTCAAAAACATCTACAATTAAAGTTATAATACAAATATAAATATCTATGAAAAAAAGTTTTATCAAGTAGTGTTAACTAACATCATCTGTGAAAATAACAACTAGTCCAATTATATTCCCTCACTCTATCCATATATTATCTTTTCTGTGATTTTACTAAAACAAAACTTCATGTAATATAGCCAGTATTCAATCTTATCTTTTATGTGGCAGTTAGTAATTAGATTATTAAAGTATCCATTTTGATTCCCTTTCTCGTGTACATTTCTCTTCCTCACCTTTCTATCACTAACCTGGACCACTGCTCAGTTGGTAGAGTGCTCGCTCAGTAAGTGGGAGGTCGTTGGTTCGAACCCCGGCCGGGTCTGACTTGAAAGTGGGTAGTGACTGTTCTTTCGCAAAGCACTCAGCATCATGAAATGAAAGTCACGGTTCTTTCGGATGGGAACTTAAAATTAACGAGGTCCCGTGTCACGGTGGGCTTGGCACACTAAAGAACCCTGCTGTATAATGCCATCAGCGCAACGCACAGGCAAAATTTCTGCACTTTCGCCTATAGCTGGCAAAGTCTAGATATAAGTGAAATATTCTTGACTGGGACGTTAAACACCATTACTACTACTACTACTACTACTACGACTATCACTAACCTCATTTGTGGACCAATTTACAAATGTTAAACAAGCTTCTAATACTGTAAATAAACCCCACTGACCTCTAGTCCCTTTTCCTGTGTGGCCAAGTGGTTAAAATCACCAGCTTACAAATCACAGTGCCTCTGACCACTTAGGTTCAAATCCTGCCCTGGCAAATCCCAATGTGAGAAAGTTTGCCAATCCGTTTGCCAAAGATCTGTGGTTTCCTCCAGACACTACGGTTTCCTTGACCATCCCAGAACTGAGGGTCATTATACATGTTATAAAAGTAAAACAATCTTGACTGGGTCATAAAACACCATTCCACTCTAGCACCAACTTTCCAAACTAAATGTAAACTTCTCCTTAAACGTACCTCATCTGTAACTTTACCAACACTTAAGCAAGCTTCATCTAATATAGCCAGTATTCCTTTATGTGGTTGTTCCACTAAGTCACATATGATTTTATTATTGAAGTATTCTACATGGACCCATTCAATCCCCTCCCTCATGTACTCTTCCTGTTCCTGTTTCAAGACAAGCTGGATAAATAGTTGCTGTAGTTTCTCATTGCAGTAGTTGATACAAAACTGTTCAAAACTGTAAATATACAATACACAATAGATACAATTAGAAAGTGAGATTAATGCCCCGGTCACACATTAACCAATCATCTCGCTATATAAGCTACATGTACATACTTGATCAAACATCATTCTTAGTAATCTGTATGGGTCTGTAGCTTTCTGTTAAGTAGCCATAGTCATATGTATTAGTAGTAGTAATATATCTGTGATTTTTTTTTACTTGTTCAAAATTTAACCTTGGATCAAACAATCCCAGTTTATTCTTATTTAACCATATAAGAAGTTAGTCTCTATCAAAACTGTATTCACCAATGCTTATTTGTAAGCCCAAACTTATAAAGGTTTTTATGGTTAGTTAACATCCTAGTAGTCTGCATTAGCTCCATGTTTGATTATTAAAATTGGCTTTTCTGGAGGTCATCTGTAAAATCTAAATTGTAGTGGAACCAGGGAGATGATCAATTAATATGTGATTAGGTCAATATTGTCAATAATTGTAAATGTTATGTGACATAGAGAAAAAACTACTGTAGCATTGACCTTAATATAAAGGTCCCTGTGCTTCATATTTCAACCGAAAAGAGTCAATTTATAAAGCCCATATTTGTAAGTTCACACTGGTTGTCATTATATACATGTTTTACTGTATTTAAAATCAAGACAAGGTTGTTTTTTTTTTGAAAAAAAATCTGATAAACAGATAAAAATGATCTTTTCCAGACATGATAAAAAAGTATTAGGATTGGTCTTTCTGTTTTACCTTTAAAATATTTTCTGTCTTCTTGCTCATTCAAACTTTGTCAAATTCGCTTAACTCTTTATCAAGGTTTGGAAGGACAGCCAAAATACAAATCTATGGTACCCACAAACAATTACATGGAATTAATTATTCATTTCACCAAAACAGAACCCTACCTGTTATTGTCAAAAATTTCAAATCCGTAGATATCCAGAACTCCTATGACCGTGTTTTTACCGACCAGCTTCATACCACTGGCTTTAGGGTCTATGGCTTCATTAACTTTGCCAACAATCCAAGTAAACGCTCGGTCATATATAGCCTGAATAAATAAAACAATAAAATGTAAAATTACCATGAACAATGATAAAAGTGACATGTCAAGCAATTCCCTTCAATGTTTGTGTGGAATGTTAACATTTACGTCAAAATTTACCAGAATAGTGTCATTTTTACAGGAAATGTGAACTGAAGTGATTCCATTCCGCAAAAACATTATTGAGTATCACAATGTACACAGGCAAACCCCATTATCCCATAAGTATTGTTTTTGCTTGGTGTGTAACAAATGATAGACAGTTGATAAATGAGTAGTTACTGAAAGATATGCTGAGCGTTAACCTTGCTAGAGAATGAAATCACAATGAAGGATAGAGTGTATACTCTCAGTTACTTTACAGCATAGAGGCTAGGTAAAATACCAGCATGTAGAAAAAATTTACATTGGCATACTGACCTTAGCAAATCTGCAAAAGCCATTTTTGCTTCTTTAACTGATAGCAATCACTTTTAAAATTACTCTACAGTTTATCCCTTTTGCATTTATTATTTCAAATAATTATGTTGTCAAATAAGTATGGTGCTCAACACTTAGGATAAATAATGGTAGACTTTTATTGTGTCAACATATTTCGACAGCTCGGCTGTCGTCATCAGGACTCATTATTATTTCAGTACATAAAACATTTATTTAAATCTTCTGTCTCTACTGTCATCAATATTTATGGTGACAATATATGTGCTAACCTTGGCAAATGCATCTCGAGCAACTTTAGCTTCTTTCACTGTTAAAAACTTCTCTACCACTTGTCCCCCAGCAGCTATAACTCTAGAACATAGAGCCTTTCTTAAATCTTCTGTTTCCACGGACATGAGCATCGCTATAGTAGCGAGTGCCGACTTGTCAGGTACACCAGCGTGATCATGATCATCTACTGCTTCATACTGTATGTTACCCTGTAAATGTACAAAATAATGTATCCATCATTAAATGGCTGGCAAATACCACTGCACCATTTTCTTTGTATAATTTGTAAAATGCAAAAAATATAAATATAGAAAAATAATGACCGAGTTGGTGGAACAATTTTTTAGAGGGTGTCATTTTCAAAAAGTTTCTTCTAAAACACCATAAAATCAATTCATGTATTGTAAAATGACCAGCTAAGGCCTTAAAATGGGTTTATTTTGCAAAATAATGTATCAGTGGCCCCATGGCCCTTTCTAGAATGAAAAATTAACTAATTCCAAAAAGCATGGTTGTCTTTTTTGAATCCATTGAGCTGTTCATATGTCAAGCATTCAGATAAGCAAATCATAGGTTTTTTAAATTAAGCTGTAGACCCAATATATTGCACTTTAACTTCAATGTCCAATTTAAAAAAACAATTGCAATTGTGGCCATATAAACCTTTCCACATTGCGAAATTGCAATGTTGGCAGACAGGTGATGTTAGCTGTTGATAACTGGTACCTCTCCCTTGTCCCTCCCTCTTTCTCTCTCACTTACCAGATGTAAAACTGCAGCTACCACTCTCCAGAGAGCTTCTACTTTGTTAAATGGAAACCCGAGGGTCTTCATGGCAGCCATTACTAACTTGTAGTCATCCCTGTCATTAATGGTCGAACACTGAAAGTAAATAATACCACACATTTAAAACCCTAATGAATAACATGACTCTTCAATAATATAGTAAATGGAAAATAAGTACATGTATAATCTCCCTTTATAAATACAGAGAATTGTAAAATGATGACCATTTTATTCCATTAAAAGTCACACAACTGAATTAAATTTATAAGTTTTAATAAAATATACATTAATTTTTTGTAAAAAAAAATATTTAAAATAAACCACTTTATGCTGTATCTTGTATTTGTAAGAGAGACTTCTATAGCCATCTATAGTTTCATGCAAGTTATCGGTAATAGTGAAAAAGTTTTATTGAATGAGTGGAGTGGAGTCCCCAGTCAAGATTCTTTCACTTCTATTAAGGTGATCAGTTCTACTGGATGGTGGAAGAAAAACAGAGTCATGAAAAAATCACTGGACTTAGGCTAGCAAACTGACAAGTTTTTACTAGGATCTGCCTAAATGGGATTTAAACTTATGCAAAGACAGGCATCGTAATCTAGTGTAAGCTGACAATACAGACCAGTGAACCACCAAGGTCCACCTTTCTGTTAATGAGGGTCACCAGTGTGTCACATGATAGGTCATAATTTACTATGAATATAATGTTATTACAAAGGTTTGTAACATAAACATTTTGATTACACTGCACATCAATGCATTTGGGTATTGATCATGTGCTATGTTTTTTCAAGAAATCCTACTGTAAATTGAGAAATATCTGCATCAGTTAATTTTTGCAAGTACAGTCCAACCTGTCTTAAAGGCCACCTCTATATAAGGGCCACCTGCCTATAAAGGCCAGTAGAATTGTATCCCAATTGTTCTTTATTCATTTTATTTGAACCTGTATATAAAGGCCACTTTTACTGGTTCCCTTGTGTGGCCTTTATAGACAGGTTTGACTGTACATGTAACAATATTTCAAGTGATTGGCATATTTTTATACTCATGTTGTGAAATTACAGTGCATTTTTTTTTAATTTACATTAAATAAGATATTCATAATGTTTTATTTTTTGTGTTTCGTTACTCTGTTACTCTCACAAATTTATGCAAAAACAATTGCAAAAATTTCCTATACAAATTTTAGGTGTACAACCACCACATAATGATGACACATATATCTTGAGTACTTATATTTTACTGGTATTTTACTAACAAACAACAGAAACTATCTTGATTACCATAGAAACAATTATATTTATACTTTATTACCATGAAGACAATATCATGAGTCATAGAAACAACATTTAACAATTAAAAAAATTTATTTTCACAGCAACTTCCATTTTTATACTTTTAGTTAAGAAAGTTGCTAATACAATAAAATCTAGATTTATCACCACATTTTGTTCAGTCATATTTTGGAGTTAAAATTGGGGATGGCACATTAATCATGTTTGGTGAAGGTTTTATGGATTTTGTTGAAAATATGTGTTGATAATTCTTTTTTTGCATATATGCTAACATTATACATTACAATATTTATTTTAATTTTTTGATTGAGTGTTTAAGGCAAGACTTGACTAATCACTGATGTAGTTCATACAAAACTCTCTCAAGACTTTTTAAGATAGTGCGGACCCTGGGTAATTATGCACATATTGTGTAAAACAAAATTATGTGATTTGTGTTGACACTTACAAAAACCCGTTTAAATGTGAAACACAACCATGATATTACACAACATACACACATAACACAGAAATACAAACAGTAATTTTACCAAATCATTGACTGTTTTATTATCTAACTGAAAATAAAATAAGTTTTAAATAACAATTTATGTTTGCTATATTTGTTTATCAATTGAGGGCAAAGGGTATATGAACATGGACAAGTTTAAAAACATCATATATACAGGTTATTATAAGTTATACAGGGCTTTGGCAGGTTACACGGCCCCATGTACCCCGTCAAAGATTTATGTACCCTGAGCCGCAGGCGAAGGGTACATTCATCTTTGACGGGGTACATGGGGCCGTGTAACCTGCCAAAGCCCTGTATAACGTTTTTGTCACCCTTCAAAGCGTAACCAGTTGGATCTTTTTAACTTTCATTTCGTATTTTGTGTGACTTGTGTACGTTGTCGCCATCTTTGTTTACCGTAACTAGACGTCAGTGATGTACGAGTTACTTCCCTTTTACCGCTAAACGTCGCGTGCGTTCATGTACCCCGGCAGATTTCCGAACATAGTTCCATGTACCCCGGCAAGTTAACCAATCGCTATGCGAGAAATTTCTTTGAAGGGTGACAAAATAGCATGTCCCATGTATCCATTTAAATTCTGGACTGGGAATCAAAACTCATTCCATCAATTTATATCACTTATTATGACATTTATCATCATTTTTATTTTTTAGTTTAAGTTCTATAAAAGGTCATCCAAGGGACCAGTGAATAGTGATTCTAAGGTGTATGGAGTTGGTTGATAAATTGAATGGGGTTCTATGTCCCAGTCAAGTATAATTCATTTGTATGGAAATGTCACAAGCTATAGGTTAAGTGTAGAATTTTTTACATTTCAGGGCAATGTACAAGGAGGGTTCTTTAATGTGCAAGTTCTGCCGTGACATGGCATCGATTTTCAGTAAGGTCTCTCCCAAAGGATGCCGTGATTTTTATTTCTAAATGAAGTGTACTTTGAGAAAGAACAGTGACTATTTATGTTCAAGTCTTGGTCAGACCCCAGCCAGTTATATCGAATATGACTTAAAAGAGTGATGTTGAAGGGGGCGGGGGTGTAAGGGAAGAGGGAAATACTCACTCTTGGTTCTCCACCCTGAGCTGTGTAATGATATTTCTGTGGATCTCTCTCTAACTTGCACTCTGATAACTTCTGATCATTAGCACCATAAATTAACTAAAATTACAATTAAAAGTATATTACAAAACTATATATCATAATACATGTGTTACAATATTCTTTTTAAAGATACAGGAACCAAGAAAACTACACTATAATTTAGCATTACATTTAGCGCTCATCAAACATTTTTTTAAAATTTGCATGTTTTTGGCAAATTATTGGCAGTGGTGTGCGGTATTATCGGTTTACCGATATATCACCATGCAATTTTCCTATACATACGAATGGTGATACAATCAACCAGATCCAATAATTCTAATTTATATATGTGTATTTTAAAACTGAGTAACATATATAATGTCTGAAATTGTTGTAGAGCTTAATATGATTCATTATGACATAACCAAACTATAACCCATAAACGCATTACATCACATATAAAAGCTTTACAGATAAAGAAACAACATCTATATCAAAGTGGTATCAAAACAAGATGGCTGAAGAGGATCAAATGTACATACAACAATATTTGAAGAGTTATATACATAACAGTAATGGTCTTGATTTTCTTTACTTCTGAAATAATATATTATGATATGTATTGCGATACAGCATCTGTGTATCATACCGGTAATATATCGCAATATGAAAATTTAAATAATACATCCCTAATTATTGGTGGCTTATTGCCAAGCACATGATACTTAATTGCAACTTTTAATACTTTTAAAAAATATCATCTCATTTCATTTCATCACCAAGGTATACCATTCTCTTTATTACAGCTAATTTCAAAGATGGCTTACGTTGTATTTCTTCTGTTGATCAAGAGCTTATAGCATGATCTTGATATCTGATGTAGTTTTACTTTGATCAACTTTTGATGTTGTTTTACTATTTATTGTATGAACTTGATCCATGACACTTGACCTTTGTGATCTGTTTTGTTCATAGGCGTAGGGGGGGGGGGGGTGTGGGGGTGTGGGGGGTAATAATGATAAAATTGATAATTGATTGGTTACCAGATGGACACTTCCTGTCCATATTTATATATGTGATTATACTTGTAAAAGGGCGTCTTGAAATTTCCCTTAGAAACGTCTCACAGTGGTTGATTCAGCGGGGGACGTAGGGGGCATATGCCCCCCCCCCCCCCCCCCCTTATGTCGCTAATAATACAGGCATTTTGAATGAAAGATTTTTACTTCTTTGATGCAGCTCAGATTGCACCAGAATGCAAGATTTTTGTGCCATTTTTTCAAAATTTTCAGGCGGAACATGCCCCTAGACCCCCCTAGAAGGTTCGAGGCTTCGGCTCTCACATTATACACCCAACTTGCTAAAAGGATCCAGGATTTTTTGAAAGGGGGCTTTGAGAATTATATCAATTCTATGTGCGAGCGCTGAAGGCGAGTGAGTTGAGTACCATACATTAGAAAATTAATCACTGGACTTAATTATGTCATGCAGTTATTTGTACAATTTTGTCTTAATATTTCACTGCTTTTCAGTCTCTCACTCAGAACGCTGCAAACTTTTCTGGGGTACCCTCATATCCATCTCCAATGAGAGGGTTGATTATGGAACTTGTGTCATATGGTTATTTTATATAATCTTGCCTTGATATCACAGTATTTTAACCTATTAAAACGCAGCAAAATACATTGAAAATGCGTCTAGACAGGACTTAGTTTTGAAAATTGTCGGACCCCCACCTATGCGAGGGGTTTAGCACCCCTCTCATACTCTCCCCGCCTCATGCCATAGGCACGAGGTCGTACCTGCAGCACACATAGACATAGCTTCAGTTTGCCCCCCCCCCCCCCCCCCCAATATTAAAAACCCTCCTACGCCTATGTTGTTAATTGTCTTATAACTCTGACCTTTGATCTGTTTTGAAATGTTAATTGTGTTATAACTTTGACCTTTGATTTATAAGGATTATAATACTAATGTATCACTATTTGACCAACCTTTGACAAACTGGGGTACTACAAAATATTTTTTCAATAAACTTCCAGAATGTTACCTGATAAAATGCATGGAAATTCCTTTCTCCAGTTTGTTGATGGACAACTCTTGACTGAAAAAAATAAACAAAATATAAATTCTTAGTAAATTCTTCTGTAAAATTTTAGCTGATAAGTAGATAACAAGTAAAATGAAATCCACAATTGTAATGAGTAAATGAAATACACCAATAGATTGCCCATCAGGGCTTATGTACCCAACAATGAAAGCTGTGAGTCTCCTATCTTAAGTTTCAGTTATAAAAACAGGCATGTTATGCTCGACAGAAGAGAGAGAGAGAGAGAGAGAGGAAGAGAGCGAGAAAGAGAGAGAGTTTGAGAGAGTTTAGGGATTTTTTAAAGTCATTTGATTACATTTAAGGACTTTTTCAGGACTTATTAATTTTCAATGACTTTAAGCCAAATCCTCAAATTTAAGGACCCTTTAAGATTGTGCAAACCCTGTTGTAAATCCCTTTCTATACCTTTTCTAATAAATAATTGTTGACGTGTCCTCCGACTGGATCACCTTTAAAATCAAAGTTAATGTCCATGTATTTTCCAAAACGACTAGAATTATCATTTCTGTTAGTTTTAGCATTTCCAAAAGCTTCTAATATATTGTTGGACTTGATCAAAACATCTTTTACTCTGAAAAATAGACACAAATGTGGTTAGCTCTGTGATTGTGGATGAAACTGGAGTATCCAGAGAAAAAACCAACGAATTGACAAATTGAGAGAAAAATACACCCATCGTTGTCAAATTAAGATTTAACCTTGAACCTAAACCTATGCAACTAAATTTGGTATGTGACACATTGTCTCATGTTGGTTTACATTTTTTTTCCAAGGTTGATCAAATTCCATCCATAAACATCAAAGATATGGAGTGGATACAACAATGTGCTGGATGTCAAGACAGACAGACGGACAGGGTTATTCCTATATACCGCCTTAATGTTTTTGTGGGTTATAAATACACTGTATATGTACCTTTCTACTTCTTTTTGTCCCCCTACATTGGTTACAGCAGCTATATATCTCATTATAATCTTTGAGGCTTCTGTTTTACCTGAACCACTTTCACCTGTCAAATATAATTATAATACATATACCATATATAATTATGTGGATTTGTTCCGCAAATTGAAAAAACAAGCTTATAGAAAATGAAGGTTGGTTGGTTGGTTGAATGTTGCTTAACGTCGCATCAGCAATTTTTCAGCTATTCGCGACGAGAACTATTTTTAATTAATCTCTATGGATTAATCTATGAACAATTTTTGTGTATGCATGTGAAGTGTGAGTGTGTTGTATGGTCTGCCTTGTACTAGCGGGCACTCAGGGTGACTTTACCGTGCTCGCTCACAGAGTCAGTACGCCGCAGACAAGCGTACCACTCCCCCAGTCCATTATACTGATACCAGGTGAATCAGTAAACGCCATCGGCAAGCAAAATTCACTTTCCCACATAGGGTCCGAGCGGGACTCGAACTCACAGCGGTGAGAGACCCTGGATTTGAAGACTGACGTCTTATCCATTAGGCCACCGCGCCCTCAAGACAGATTAGCATTCATGTAACATGGTTTATATTACATAATTTCTAAAACAAAGGTTTAAATTAGAAAAAGACAGATGAAATGCCACGTACACAAGTCAAATTTTTAAGGCCATATTGCAAAACTGCCACTTGTCAATTCAGCAGATTGCCTTCATATATAGATTCAAAAACATAACCAAAGAAGTCTCTTGAAAGGCCAATATAAAATCTCTTAAGGGAGGGGGGTTCTTAGATTTGACCTTGTACCCTTGATTTCTGACCTAAAGAACCAAGTTTGGAAAGCTGTGGTGATTCTAAAAGTAGGGAGTTATATTACAATACATTCAGAATTCCTCACAACAAAAAACAGTGCATTGTTATACAGATTGACGGACCAACAGGACACACTTGGCGCAGCGATGCCTGAAATTGTCTGTGGATCGTTGACTGCCGGTTCTCACAAATCCACAAAGTCTTTGGTGCATCAGTGAAGACTGCAGTCAAGGTAATGATAGCTTTATTATGTTTGTTGCTTTTACAATTATATAAGTTTGATAAAAACCCTTCCATAGATGTGGAAATTATGATGGAACAAACATTTGATTTTTATAAAGAAAGACATTTTTAAATCCATGAGGAATTTCCAGGAAAACTAAACTAGGAGACGATTCACACTATTCTATTCTATAAATGTTTTAACCGTACCTGATATGACTATACAAGTATCTCTACTGCTACGCTTCATCGTTTTATATGTGGCGTCGGCCAAAGCAAAGATATGTGGTGGTCTCTCATAGATTTCTCTCCCTTTGTATTGGTCCACATAACTTTTGTTATAAAGATCAACTGTCTTATACGGGTTAATGGATACCACCACTTCACCAATATATGTGTAAATTCTGTTTTTCTCATATCTAAAATAAAAAAAAAATTGTAAACATTACTGGCTTTGGAAATTAGGAATATAGATAATTTCTGCTTCATCTGAAAACTGTGAGACAGCAGTAATCAAGTATACCCATCTAAAACCAGTCGGTGTGTGCAAAAGTGTTAGTTAATTCTTTCTCAAAACCTTTAGTTTAAACTCAACTTGATAGACAAGTGATTAATCTCATTATCATACTAGACATTGCTACAGAGAAGAATGTAAATGACCTTAACTTTACTGTATCCGAATGTGTATGGTTTTTTTTTTAAGGAAAACTGTTCATGAAGTTATAAATGTTTTATATGGTGTTTTAGACTGTGTATTTACAGATCACTGAAGAAACTTGAAAAATTACAGAAAAATATTAAAATCGTGGAATTATACATGTAATATATATATAAAACCACAGTACATTTAAAACCAAGATGTCTGTAAACTCAACTCTTGACTGCTCTCTCTCTCTCTCTCTCTCTCTCCCTCTCTCATTAATACTACTGTGGTGTTACTTTCTCAAGTCAAGACAATTATGATTGATGTATTTACCTTACTAATACAGTTCTAATTCATGACATGATAGTATCATAAAACTCTCTCTCTCTCTCTCTCTCTCTCTCATTAACACTACTGCGGTTTTACTTTCTCAAGTCAAGACAATTATGATTTATGTATTTACCTTACTAATGCAGTTCTAATTCATGACATGATAGTATCATAAAACTCTCTCTCTCTCTCTCTCTCTCTCTCTCTCTCTCTCTCTCTTAATACTACTGTGGTTTTACTTTCTCAAGACAATATGTAAACCTAACTAAAGCAGTTCTAAGTATAATGACATCCAGGGATTTATCAGGGTCTTTTGGGAAAAGGCCCTAAACTAAAATTGGGAAAAACTATCAAAATTGGGAAAAACTATCAACTTTTTGCTCATTTTGGGAAAACTTCGACATCATTTTTGATGCCATTAATGATTAAATCACTGACCTCTTCATCCCCAGAACTGGAATCGTTACGTTCAGCCACTGGGAGTTTATAATTCTCAAGATCACTTGTTAAATCAGAATAATTTTTTCTGTCGCTTAGTGTTTATCAGTGCTTAATTTACTTTCGTTTTCATTTAAAAACAACACAATTTTCTAATTGGGAATTTTCCCAGCCAATTTTGGGAAAAAATCAATGTTTTTCCTTTGGGAAAGGGGCCAAATTTCGGCCCTAAATAGACCCTTGATAAATCCCTGACATCATACCATAAAACTCTCTCTTTTGCTGACATAACCATAAAAGTTAGGACAAAACAGATACATGTATAAAATAATGAGGATAATATAAAGATAAAAGGAAGATTCATTGGTCATTATTCTACAATATGAGGGCATTTTTTTCTTTAAGAAGACCTGTCAAATATCCAAATATCCCCAGATATCTTGCATTTATTCCTACTGTAGGTTCCCACAATTTATTACATAAATCATTAGTGGTCACATGTCCAACAATTGAAAAAATATAGTCTCTTTTTAATTATTTTTTCACAAATTTGCTAAAATGGGTTATTTTTATAGAGAATTTCACAGAAATTAGCAGGCAATGGTGATCTGTTTACCAGCTAGCAATGAAAACCTAACCTAATCCATTATAAATAAGGTTTTATAATCTTCTCTGATTATGGTGGATAATGTCCCATTTTCTCTCTCTCATTACTGAGGATAATGCCCCCTCACTCTCTCTCTCTCTCTCTATCTTCAATATTTACTAACATGTCAATACTACTATAGTATATAAGTTACATATAAAACTTCCTTACTTAGTTAGTCATCATCAATCACCACAGTGACATAACTTACATATTTAAGTCAATACTACATCTATATAAATATACAGGTATTAGATATACTGAACCTGACTACTTATTGATTAGCCTGTCAGCTAATGTGCAAACCCTGCTGGTATACATGTACCGGTTGACAGTGCTGGTACATTTTGTGCAGACCGTGCTGGTATACATGTACCAGTACATAATGTGCAGACCCTGCTGGTATACATGTACCGGTTGACAGTGCTGGTATATAATGTGCAGACCCTGCTGGTATACATGTACCGGTTGACAGTGCTGGTACATAATGTACAGATCCTGCTGGTATACATGTACCGGTTGACAGTGCTGGTATATAATGTGCAGACCCTGCTGGTATACATGTACCGGTTGACAGTGCTGGTATATAATGTGCAGACCCTGCTGTATACATGTACCGGTTGACAGTGCTGGTATATAATGTGCAGACCCTGCTGGTATACATGTACCGGTTGACAGTGCTGGTACATAATGTGCAGACCCTGCTGGTATACATGTACCGGTTGACAGTGCTGGTATATAATGTGCAGACCCTGCTGGTATACATGTACCGGTTGACAGTGCTGGTATATAATGTGCAGACCCTGCTGGTATACATGTACCAGTTGACAGTGCTGGTATATAATGTGCAGACCCTGCTGGTATACATGTACCAGTTGACAGTTCTGGTATATAATGTGCAGACCCTGCTGGTATACATGTACCGGTTGACAGTTCTGGTATATAATGTGCAGAGCCTGCTGGTATACATGTACCGGTTGACAGTGCTGGTATATAATGTGCAGACCCTGCTGGTATACATGTACCGGTTGACAGTGCTGGTATATAATGTGCAGACCCTGCTGGTATACATGTACCGGTTGACAGTGCTAGTATATAATGTGCAGACCCTGCTGGTATACATGTACCGGTTGACAGTGCTGGTATATAATGAGCAGACCCTGCTAGTATACATGTACCGGTTGACAGTGCTGGTATATAATGTGCAGACCCTGCTGGTATACATGTACCGGTTGACAGTGCTGGTATATAATGAGCAGACCCTGCTAGTATACATGTACCGGTTGACAGTGCTGGTATATAATGTGCAGACCCTGCTGGTATACATGTACCGGTTGACAGTGCTGGTATATAATGTGCAGACCCTGCTGGTATACATGTACCAGTTGACAGTTCTGGTATATAATGTGCAGACCCTGCTGGTATACATGTACCAGTTGACAGTGCTGGTATATAATGTGCAGACCCTGCTGGTACACATGTACCGGTTGACAGTGCTGGTATATAATGTGCAGACCCTGCTGGTATACATGTACCAGTTGACAGTGCTGGTACATAATGTGCAGACCCTGCTGGTATACATGTACCGGTTGACAGTGCTGGTATATAATGTGCAGACCCTGCTGGTATACATGTACCGGTTGACAGTGCTGGTATATAATGTGCAGACCCTGCTGGTATACATGTACCGGTTGACAGTGCTGGTATATCATGTGCAGACCCTGCTGGTATACATGTACCAGTTGACAGTGCTGGTATATAATGTGCAGACCCTGCTGGTATACATGTACCAGTTGACAGTTCTGATATATAATGTGCAGACCCTGCTGGTATACATGTACCGGTTGACAGTTCTGGTATATAATGTGCAGACCCTGCTGGTATACATGTACCGGTTGACAGTGCTGGTATATAATGTGCAGACCCTGCTGGTATACATGTACCGGTTGACAGTGCTGGTATATAATGTGCAGACCCTGCTGGTATGTACATGTACCGGTTGACAGTGCTGGTATATAATGTGCAGACCCTGCTGGTATACATGTACATTGACAGTGCTGGTATATAATGTGCAGACCCTGCTGGTATACATGTACCGGTTGACAGTGCTGGTATATAATGTGCAGACCCTGCTGGTATACATGTACCGGTTGACAGTGCTGGTATATAATGTGCAGACCCTGCTGGTATACATGTACCAGTTGACAGTGCTGGTATATAATGTGCAGACCCTGCTGGTATACATGTACCGGTTGACAGTGCTGGTATATAATGTGCAGACCCTGCTGGTATACATGTACCAGTTGACAGTGCTGGTATATAATGTGCAGACCCTGCTGGTATACATGTACCGGTTGACAGTGCTGGTATATAATGTGCAGACCCTGCTGGTATACATGTACCGGTTGACAGTGCTGGTATATAATGTGCAGACCCTGCTGGTATACATGTACCAGTTGACAGTGCTGGTATATAATGTGCAGACCCTGCTGGTATACATGTACCGGTTGACAGTGCTGGTATATAATGTGCAGACCCTGCTGGTATACATGTACCGGTTGACAGTGCTGGTATATAATGTGCAGACCCTGCTGGTATGTACATGTACCGGTTGACAGTGCTGGTATATAATGTGCAGACCCTGCTGGTATACATGTACCAGTTGACAGTGCTGGTATATAATGTGCAGACCCTGCTGGTATACATGTACCGGTTGACAGTGCTGGTATATAATGTGCAGACCCTGCTGGTATACATGTACCGGTTGACAGTGCTGGTATATAATGTGCAGACCCTGCTGGTATACATGTACCAGTTGACAGTGCTGGTATATAATGTGCAGACCCTGCTGGTATACATGTACCGGTTGACAGTGCTGGTATATAATGTGCAGACCCTGCTGGTATACATGTACCGGTTGACAGTGCTGGTATATAATGTGCAGACCGTGCTGGTATACATGTACCGGTTGACAGTGCTGGTATATAATGTGCAGACCCTGCTGGTATACATGTACCGGTCGACAGTGCTGGTATATAATGTGCAGACCCTGCTGGTATACATGTACCGGTTGACAGTGCTGGTATATAATGTGCAGACCCTGCTGGTCTTTACAAATAGACTTGATTGAGTGAAACTGGGATCAGTTGCACAAACATCAATTAAAGTTAAACACTGATTATACTATAGTTAAAAAATAATATATCATTGAAATATTTATGTTCAATTAATGATGCTTTGTGCAACTGGACCCTGGTCAATACTGATAGTCTTCTGATTTTTTTTTTTTTTTTCTGTTTCGACCAGGTTCAGTTTAAACATTTTTTTCTGGTTTATTCTGGCTCCATTTTTCAGTTTATATAGCTACCTGAAGTACAGAGGAGAGTGGAGTAATGGCAATTTATGCCCATGTCAAGATTTTTTCACTCATATCAAGGCGGTCAGTATAGGGATGGTGGGGAAAACCAGAGTTCCTGTAGAAAATCATTGACCTTTGGCATGTGAACGGACCAAATTTTCTCACATTAAAATCTGCAGTCCCAAGTGGGATTCGAACCTAGGTGTTGAGAGGCACTGTTATCAGTAAGGGCACGTTTTCGACCACTTGGCCTGTGATACACTTATATAAAGATGTACAGCAGAGACCTATTGCTTCATGAATAAAAACTTGCAATTTTATTGGCAACATAACATACAAGAAATCTGCTTGTATATAAATTTGTTTTTTACCTTAATCCCCAGGTATGGATTATATTTTTATTTTTTTATAAAATCTCTTATCTTTATTATTACAAGTAATCATATAGGTATGTACAGATGTCATAATAAATGTCTAAAAATAAATAAATATATTATATAATACATAAACTGGGTTTTAAATTTCATCTGTGAGGTTTTGGTATAATGGAAGACCTTGACTAGACTTTGGACTCTGGACAGTATACTGTAAACGTATTTATTTTCGTGATGTACTAATTTTCGCTTATTTCGTGGACGTTTGATTAGCACGAAAATTAATATTGAGCGAAAATTATATTACCGTATGCTGATTGTGTTATGAGGCACATTTCCAATTCGTGAAAACTTAACTCTGCGGATATGTCTAAATTTCCTATATCGCGAAAAATAAATACACACGAAATTAAATATGTTTAAAGTTTATACACAGTATACCATGTCATGATGATCATTTACCAGTGATGATTGTATCTGAATTATATCTGGCGCAGATATTGAGGTATTCATTGTCAAACCAAGTTATATACAATGGATATACATGTACATCAGTTATGCCATTCAATAAATTTAGGTTTTGAAAGTTACAAGCCATTCAAGCCAGTAACTGAGCCTTTTTAACAGGCCTGGATCAAAGACAAACCAGCATTTTCTATTCAAACAATGATAGCCTGTGTTAGCATTTCAGTACAAGCCAGTGGGGCTTGCTGACAATCAAATCTAACTGGCCTCATTCAAAGTTTTCTGGCCTTGGGCCACAGGACCAGTGTTAATTTTGAAGACCAAGTCCAGAGCCCATTTCAGAGTCAAGTCCAGGTTTTCATTATGCCTAATGTTTCTGATGATTCAGAGGAACATAAATAATAAAATCTAATTAATCTTTTACTTTTTATCTTGCTTCAACTTTAGCCTCTGATAAATTACTGCAAAAATAAACAAATTCCAAAAATGTGAGGATAAGTGAGTGTAAACAAAAGTGACATGTTACATCAGTTACCGGTAGATCTGAATCTGTACACCTTATAACATCTAGCTCTTCCTGTAGTAACACAAGATACCACGAAGAATGTAAAACAAAGCTTAGAACAGTTGAGTTGAGTAATGGTGTTTAATGTCCCAGTCAAGAATATTTCTTTTATCTTGAGACGTCTATTACTTAGAAGAAATCAACCTGCAGCTGTACAAACAATAAACAATATAATCAAGAATACCAAACAACAAACAAGACAGACCACTGATTATAAAACTCACAATTTTGAATGGGACACTATATTTACTGTACAGACCTGTCAAAAGTTAAACACTTTGTTAACAAAAAAGGAGTCAACATACGGATAGAGAGCAGTCTAAAAGCTGCCAAACAATATATTAGATAGCTGTCAAAAAGATATCAAGATATAGCTAACAAGGGGATCAGATTAGTTGCCGATTCGACACTAATTCCTTAGCTTAGTGTTAAACTTTCAACAGGTCTGTACTGTAATTTTGGGACAGGGGGACACAGTCTTACATAGATCACATCAACATCGACAAGGTTGAAATCCCACTTGAGACCATTCCAGGTGTGATACAGTTTTTTCAGGTCATTGTTTTTCTCAGGCACTAAGGAACCAGTGTGGTGTCTCAGTTGGTATAGTGCTCACTCCATAACTGGGAGGTCATGATTTCGAACCCAAATCAAGTCTGACCAAAGACTTAGAGTGGTTAGTGACTGTTTTTTCACCAAGCACTCTGCATTACCAAATGAAAATCAGTTTTTTCAGATGGGAACTTATAAAATAAATTAAGTCCCATATCACAGTAGGCTTAGCACAATAAAGAACCCTGCTGAACAACACACAGGCAAAATTTCTGCATGTAAGCCTATAGCTGGCAACTGACAGCCTCGAAATAAGTGCAAGAATATTGACTGGGGTGTAAAACAATATTGCTTCACTTCAAGTTAAATAGTGTGGACTGTTGTTGACATGTTCTACTATTTCTGTAGTTAGACAAAATACGGAATTTCCTATCTAAACCTGTAGAGAAAGTTGCATAGATTACTGATATGTTTATTTTGGGATTTGTTTGATTTGAGTCCAGTTGAGTAATGATGTTTAATTGTCCCAGTTAAGAATACTTCACTTATATTGAGATGTTGCCAGCTATAGGCGAAGGTGCAGAAATTTTGTGTGTGCATTGCACTGATGGCATTATACAGCAAGGTTCTTTATCGTGTCATGCCTACCGTGAAAATGGACCTTGTTTATTTTAAGTTCCGTTCTGAAAGAACTGATTTATATTTGGTAATGCCAGTTGTTTGGCAAAAGAACTGTCACTACCCACTTAAGTCTTACTGTCAGACCTGGTCGTAGTTTGAACCAATGACCTCCCACTTACAGAGCACTGTACCAACTGAGCTACCGCAGTGGTTTGATTTGCAAAATAATCATATATTTACTGGTTTTATCAGATACTGTATAGACAAACACAATTGACCTGTCCACTTGACCTTTGATTAAGGATATTTGTACAGAAGGGTATTCCCAATATATGAGTAGTGTAAGGATTGGCAATAGGTACAAAAGGTACTTGATTAGTGTTTTCTTTATGGAGACAAAATTAACAACTTCAAGTGTGACCGTTTGATCAACAAATGGCCTTGTCCATAATAAACATCTATACATGTTCTAAAGGTCAAGCAGACAGGTCAATGTTGTTTACCATGTAAATACAACACACACATTTTAAGTCAATATTAACAGTATTTTTAGTATTTAAGTATTAGCTAATATTTTAATTCTAAGTTTTAAATTCTTCACACACAGCACTTTTTAGTCAATATGTATATAGAGTATATAAAGAGTGTAAATAGTCTAAACCAGGAAGTGACTTCGGTAAGTCACAGTAAGTCATATATAATTACACAAATTATCTGATGTTTCGACAATTCAAAACCAGCTAGTTTATACATGTTATACATGTACAAGGAAATACTGGAAGCTATCAATGCATGTTTTTGTTTCTGCTGATTTTGCCAGAATTAAAATTAAAATGGGGTTTAGTGGGCTGATTAAGGCCTTATGTGCCCAAGGCACGAAGAGGACTAAGTAAGTCATAAAGTGGGATGATAAGTTGGACTACATTCAAGTGTACCCAAAATGAACCACAACTTTGATATCCATGTTTTCCAAACCAATTGTTCACTATCAAAATGTGAATAGGCAATGACACACCTACTCAGTTTCTGCCTAAATATAGTTCCTGTGGAGTTTCATACAGATCTGTTTATAGTTTTCAAAAAAAGAGTTGAGTTGGGTAATGGTGTTTACAATCCAGTCAAGAATATTTTACTTATACAGAGACATTGCCAGCTATAGGCGAAGCGGCAGAAATTTTTCCTGTGCAATGTGCTGATGGCATTATACAGCAGGGTTCTTTATCGTGCTATACTTACGCGACCGACACGAGACCTCGTTTATTTTATTTCAAGTTCCCATCCAAAAGAATCGTGACTTTCTTTTTGTAATACTGAGTTCTTGGCAAAAAAAGGTCACTATTCACTTTCAAATATTGGGTCAGAACCAAAATCCAGACGAAATGTTGTCAAAAAAATGGAATACACTACCCCCAACCCCCACCCCCCATCCCCCACACACACACCACTTCATTTGGAAGACATAATGAAAGCTATCATCAGTTCATTTTCATATGTTAGTTGATCAGAATTAAAGTTTAATTTCACTCTCATATATCCAAGTAATCATTTCACAATGGTGAAAGACACCCGAGTGAAACCAGAGAAAAACCACAAACCTTTGGCAATTGAACTGAAAAATGGGAAGTAAATAATAATGGTCTTTTGACCTGGTGAACTAAATAATAAAATATGCTGTAAAATTCATCTGATCTGTCTTCTCAAATTTCTTTTCAGGCTGACCATAACAATAAAAATCTGGGAAATGAAAAATAAAACTTGCACAAAAAATTCTTTTGATATTTTAACAAAATAACAATTTCATTACCAGTTTAATATCTAATGTCACACACAGCCCATTGTATATATATATGAGTGGCACAGTTTTTATCATTTTTTCCAGTCTAATTCATAAATAACAATTTCTATACCTGCCCAGTATCAGTTTCAAATCTATTTACCTTTATTTAAATTATTTACCTGAGTAGGTACCTTTTCTTACCTGCCCAGGTATGCTAAATATTTAAATCAGCCCAAAGTAAAAACAGGCTAGCCTAAAACAATTACATGTATAAAGCAAGTAATTTAAAGTTTATAAACTTCCATTGAAGTTTGTAAGATGTGTGATCCGCATTTTAAATTTAAATATGGGCCTTGTCACAATCATTAAACCTTTATCTTGTACTTTTATAGCTCATTATCAAAATTCCACAACTTTTTCAAGTAACCCCTTCAACCCAGTACCAAAACTACACATACTCTCCCACCACCTCTACCAAGTGATAGAATCAACATGTAAAATCATTTTAACAATCATAATTACTTATTTCCGTCTCTCTGCAGAGAGAATCAATCGAGCTGTTAACAATCATAATACATGTATTTTATTCTGCTACCATGCCCTCCATCTACTTCCATATAATCTTTCAGTGTTACCAAGTTATGATATACACCTCCTCACTAATTCTTTCCACAGGAGCCCAAGTGGTTGACTGGTCTAAAGCAATTGTTTACAGATCATAACACCTCTCAAATGTTCTAGACACTCTGGTTTTCTCCATCATGTCAGACCATTTCGATATAAATGAAGGAATCCTGACTGGTGGGAGAGAGGCTGTGTTGTTAAACACCGTTACTTTGCTCCACTATAACCCTACCACAAGTGGTGGACATCATTCCTAATAACAGAAAATTCAAATAATCAATTCAATGCAAGGACATGCTATTCTCCCTTCACTGCCCCCTCCTTCCCTCAAAGTAATGGGTCTGGTTTCAGACACATTTTTAAATTTCAAATACACATACCGATATATACAATAACCCTCACCCTGAAGTCATAAACCTGAGCATTCAGAAAATATCAAAGTAACAACACAATATTAAGTGTAATATACCATGACCTTATTTTAATTTTCTTTACAATATACTCTCAAGTGCTTCATTATTCTGCACCTGTTCACCTTTTTGTAATTTACAATTTTAAGAAAATAAAAACCTTTTGATAGAATTACATGATGGCCTCTTTTAATAAGACTTAGAAAGACTACGCTGGCCAAGTGGTTTAAGCATAATCAAATTTAAAATATCTTCAATGATAATTTTGGCTAATTCTATTTAAAGTTGGGCTTATTTTGAAAACAAGAGGCCCATGGGCCTGATACGCTCACCTGATAACTAATGGCTAGCTGATAGATTTAAAGAAAACATAAATACTAAACCCCAATGACTTTTTTTTTTACATCATGATAACTGTTGTATTAATACCTACAACATTCTAGTATACATGCCTATACAAAAAGTTAATAGTTTTCAAGATAATTAACCATTTCAGTATTGTTTCACATCTGTGACCTTGACCTTTGAACCCATGACCTTTTTCTATACATCAAAATGATCGTTGTATCGATACCTACAACATTCTAATATACATGCCTATACAAAATGTTTATAGTTTTCGAGATAATTAAACATTTCGGTATTGTTTCGCATATGTGACCTTGACCTTTAAACCCATAACCTTTTTCTATACATCAAAATGATTGTTGTATCAATATCTACAACATTCTAATATACATGCCTATACAAAAAGTTTATATATTTTGAGATAATTAACCATTTCGGTATTGTTTCACATCTGTGACCTTGACCTTTGAACCCATGACCTTTTTCTAAACATCAGAATGATCGTTGTATCAATACCTACAACATTCTAATATACATGCCTATACAAAAAGTTTATAGTTTTCGAGATATTTAACCATTTCAGTATTGTTTCGCATCTGTGACCTTGACCTTTTAACCCATGACCTTTTTCTATACATCAAAATGATCGTTGTATCAATACCTACAACATTCTAATATACATGCCTATACAAAATGTTTATAATTTTCGAGATAATTAACCATTTCGGTATTGTTTCGCGTCTGTGACCTTGACCTTTGAACCCATGACCTTTTTCTATACATCAAAATGATCGTTGTATCAGTACTTACAACATTCTAATATATATGCCTATACAAAAAGTTTATAGTTTTCGAGATAATTAACCATTTCAGTATTGTTTCACATCTGTGACCTTGACCTTTGAACCCATGACCTTTTTCTATACAACAAAATGATCGCTGTATCAATACCTACAACATTCTAATATACATGCCTATACAAAAAGTTTATAGTTTTCGAGATAATTAACAATTTCGGTATTGTTTCGCATCTGTGACCTTGACCTTTGAACCCATGACCTTTTTCTATACATCAAAATGATGGTTGTATCAATACCTACAACATTCTAATATACATGCCTATACAAAAAGTTTATAGTTTTCAAGATAATTAACCATTTCGGTATTGTTTCACATCTGTGACCTTGACCTTTGAACCCATGACCTTTTTCTATACATCAAAATGATCGTTGTATCAATACCTACAACATTCTAATATACATGCCTATACAAAAAGTTTATAGTTTTCGAGATAATAATTATAATCAGAGGTAAAAAAAATTAGGTCACGACCTTCACAATTGACCTTGACCTCATTTTGAAGATACTAACAAGAAGATGTCAAAACTGAAAACCTCATGTCATTATCTGGTCAAATAGTCAAGTTATAACAATTTGAAGCTATTTTACGATTTTTTCAAAATTAAACGCAAAAACGCGTAACCTATTTTTTATCCGATTTTTACAAAATGAACAAACTATAGGCTTAAGACCCTAGAGAAGCCAAATATCACATCAGATTTTTTCTCCAATCAGTACTTTCGGAGAAGAAGATTTTTTAAGATTTTTGCACCCCTAGGTCACCTTGACCTAGTTATGGTAGCCATGGCAACGCCACAAACAAATCTGAATTGCACCGGCCCATATATACTTCTGACAAAGTTTCATTAAAAACTGTCCAGTAGTTTCAGAGGAGAAGTCGAAAATAGGTGTTAACGACGCACACACGCACACACGCACATACACACGCTGCGCTATGCCATAAGCTCACATGACCTTCGGTCAGGTGAGCTAAAAAATGGCATAAAAATAAAATCCATGTGATAGAATTCAATGATGGTCTCTTTGGTAAGGCTTGGTAGGACAAAAACAGCCAAGTGGTTTAAGCATATTCATATTCAATATCCTATCCATGCATCTGCTGGTTTTACCAATATTGAACTCGATGAGGTTCAAAATAAAATCCATTTGATAGAATTCCATGACTATGATGATCTCTTTCATAAGATTCCTGTGTTGAAGATTCTATACAGGGCAAGCGGTTTAAGCACAAATTTCAAGGTCTCTCCCACGCTTTGCCGGTTTTGCTAATTTTGAAAGGATATTGGGTTTACCAGTGAACTATGTTATATCTTATAACAACACTTGCCATTATCTCAATTTACTTTTTAGTTAAGTGGGGGCCCTAGTGGCCAAGTGGTTTAAAGCGCACACTTACAGATCACAGTACCTCTTACCGCCTACACCTTAAATTCAACTCGTGACAGATCTTAGTGTTAAAAAGTTTGTCAGCTTGTTGATATTAAACAAGCTTCCAATAATCAATGTAAACCCCTCCAACCCCTAGAACTAATTCCCATCGGTATTGGTGGCTAAGTAGTCTAAAGGGCAGAATGAATGCCTCTAACTGGCTACATTTTGAACCCAATTTTAGTACTCTTCTCATGTGAGAAAGTTTGTCAGTTAGCTTGACAAAGTTGCTGGTTTTCTCCAGGCACATGTACACCTGATTTCATTACTATTCTAGCACTGACCCCCTCCATAAGTGATAAAATTTTGACTGGAGCGAAAAACACCATTACTCCACTCCACACATTTTAGCCAGGTGAGCTTAAAACAAGGACACTTTGGGTCTACTTTAAGTCCCACCATCTCAGAAGTAACCACTCAATATAAGAGAAAGAATCTTCTTAAGCCTGTAACCACAATACTTTCAGTCAGGTGTGCTTTAAAAAATAAGGACCTGAATGTAACACTTTGTGTCTTAGTATCAAGCAGACAGTAACTAACACAGATGCAGAGAGCGATTGATGCAAATGAGTCATAAACGTTTCTTTTAACACAATATTTATTCCCAGTCCTTTTCTCTATATTTTGTTCATATTTGATCAAATATATATAATAAGTATATTATAATATATAGATAGGATTATAATATTGTCTACAGGTAACATATGGGGTGTTAGAAAACAATCTGTGGTTACAATAATCCAAGCTAGTGTAACTTAACTGTCACAAATCCCCTAGTTTCTGAGTTTATATGAACTATCAAACTTTTTAAATGATAAATTCTTTAGCTCAGGCCCCAGTTTCACAATAATCATTCCTGAATTAAATGTTCCTTAACTTGATTGTGAAGCTGAGTCTGTGATTACAATAATCTAAGCTAGTACAACCTAACTGTTACAAATTCACAAATTTCTGGGTTTACTAACTTTCTAAATGATGTACTCAATCTTCCAAATTCTTTAGCTCAGCTGGTAGACATTTGCTGATAAGTTAAATCTGTCTGATTAATCTTTATCAGATTAAATTAATTTCACTTTTTCCTGCAAAAAGATGGTTTGAGTAACACAGAGTGCACATTACTACAAAGATTTTAAAAGAAACATTTAAAATGGACCATAATGCTGGTATGCACTTGATTTATGAAATAAAACTTGATACAAAGCTTGACACGAAATGATAAAATTAGTATTTTAATTTCTAGCAGATTTGTTGGTTTAAAGATAGATAAGTAAACTTCCAATAAATTCTCAAATAAACCCTCAAAGATAATGAAGATTAAAGTTCTGGAATAGACAGCAAACTATAGCAAACAAGCTTGCAATTGCTAGGATCCTCATAGAAAACATACTTTATGAAAATTTGTGGAATTTTTGTGGACCAGGAAAGATTTAATTTGTGTGAACATTTTGCTTAATGTCAAATGTAGTGGTCAAATTCGGAAACTTGGGTCATTTTCCCCTGAGGAAACTACTTTTATTAAGTTGTAAATTAAGATAAACAAAATCACTAGCACTTGATATGATGGTAAACATCACCTGTATAATAAGATTTGTTCTGTTGCTAATAGGGATGCAACGATACACTATGTATCATAATATTTTCTTCACTATATGATACATATTGTCATATATGATACACATTTACTTTCATGAAGCAAAATACAATGTACTGGCAAAACCAAAAGCGATCTATATTTGATTGCAAAAAAAAATTAATAAAATAAAAAAATTAAAAAACAAAAAAGATATGCTTCATAAATTACTTATAATCACTGTAAAAACAGGAAAAAGGTCTATATTTTGGATTTATATTTTTTGGAGGCCTCTGAAGTTTAATCTCTGCTGTTGGTGTTTCCAAGTTACCGATAGCTAAAATTCAGGATTGCCATATTCATGATATTGTAAAGTGATTCTGTGAAGCGAAACCTGTCTTATATATACTGTCAAACTGTTGCAGCCCTAGCAAACAAGTTTATGGTTTAATCAGCTGTGTAATAAGACTTGTTCTGTTGCTGACTGCCTGTGTCAAGTCAGTGACTCACATCAGTATCTTTGTGAATCAAGTCTACAGATAGTAACTGATTAGTACATAGAGACCTGGCCTATATGTAATAACGAAATTATCTGGCAAAACACAACTAAGACACTGACAGATTGTCTTTACATCAAAGTACATTAAACTTTCTTTTTTAAGAATCCCCTAACAACAGATGGGTCATTTATTCCATCTGTAGCTAAAGAAAATATGTGCACATTTACCGGCATATGCTTACTCACTGCTCAGACTGGCAGCATCTAATAGTATTTTTTAAAATATCTTTTCTCCTAACCACAGATGGCTCATCTATTCTGTCAGTTAAATAGCATCTGATGAAAAAATTACCCAAGAGGGACAGCTACTGATTCTGTAAAAATGTGTTATACTAATGGTAGTATGTGAAATCCCCTGGTGATGGTTAAGCTGTTTGAAAACTGGTTTTATAGGATATTTTGACTTTTGAGCCTTAAAATTCACCTTCCTATAATTAGAGCGGAGTTATGTAATTTTACACCCCAGTCAAGATCCTTGACTTATATTGAGGCAACCAGTTCAAGGATGGTGAAGAAGCAGGATTACCCAGAAAACAAGAGGCCCATGGGCCTGATACGCTCACCTGATAACTAATGGCTAGCTGATAGATTTAAAGAAAACATAAATACTAAACCCCAATGACTTTTTTTTTTTACATCATGATAACCGTTGTATTAATACCTACAACATTCTAGTATACATGCCTATACAAAAAGTTAATAGTTTTCAAGATAATTAACCATTTCAGTATTGTTTCACATGTGACTTGACCTTTGAACCCAAGACCTTTTTCTATACATCAAAATGATCGTTGTATCGATACCTACAACATTCTAATTACATGCCTATACAAAATGTTTATAGTTTTCGAGATAATTAAACATTTCGGTATTGTTTCGCATATGTGACCTTGACCTTTAAACCCATAACCTTTTTCTATAAATCAAAATGATTGTTGTATCAATATCTACAACATTCTAATATACATGCCTATACAAAAAGTTTATAGTTTTGGAGATAATTAACCATTTCGGTATTGTTTTGCATCTGTGGCCTTGACCTTTGAACCCATGATCTTTTTCTATACATCAGAATGATCATTGTATCAATACCTACAACATTCTAATATACAAGCCTATACAAAAAGTTTATAGATTTTGAGATAATTAACCATTTCGGTATTGTTTCACATCTGTGACCTTGACCTTTGAACCCCTCACCTTTTTCTATACATCAAAATGATCGTTGTATCAATACCTACAACATTTTAATATACATGCCTATACAAAAAGTTTATAGTTTTCGAGATAATTAACCATTTCAGTATTGTTTTGCATCTGTGACCTTGACCTTTGAACCCATGACCTTTTACTATACATCAAAATGATCGTTGTATCAATACCTACAACATTCTAATATACATGCCTATACAAAAAGTTTATAGTTTTCGAGATAATTAACCATTTCGGTATTGTTTCACATCTGTGACCTTGACCTTTAAACCCATGACCTTTTTCTATACATCAAAATGATCATTGTATCAATACCTACAACATTCTAATATACATGCCTATACAAAATGTTTATAGTTTTCGAGATAATTAAACATTTTGGTATTGTTTCGCATCTGTGACCTTGACCTTTGAACCCATGACCTTTTTCTATACATCAAAATGATCGTTGTTTCAATACTTACAACATTCTAATATACATGCCTATACAAAAAGTTTATAGTTTTCGAGATAATTAACCATTTCAGTATTGTTTCACATCTGTGACCTTGACCTTTGAACCCATGACCTTTTTCTATACATCAAAATGATCGTTGTATCAATACCTACAACATTTTAATATACATGCCTATACAAAAAGTTTATAGTTTTCGAGATAATTAACCATTTCAGTATTGTTTCACATCTGTGACCTTGACCTTTGAACCCATGACCTTTTTCTATACATCAAAATGATCATTGTATTGATACCTACAACATTCTAATATACATGCCTATACAAAAAGTTTATAGTTTTCGAGATAATTAACAATTTCGGTATTGTTTTGCATCTGTGACCTTGACCTTTGAACCCATGATCTTTTTCTATAAATCAAAATGATCGTTGTATCAATACCTACAACATTCTAATATACATGCCTATACAAAAAGTTTATAGTTTTCGAGATAATTAACCATTTCGGTATTGTTTCACATCTGTGACCTTGACCTTTGAACCCATGACCTTTTTCTATACATCAAAATGATCGTTGTATCAATACCTACAACATTCTAATATACATGCCTATACAAAAAGTTTATAGTTTTCGAGATAATAATTATAATCAGAGGTAAAAAAAATTAGGTCACGACCTTCACAATTGACCTTGACCTCATTTTGAAGATACTAACAAGAAGATGTCAAAACTGAAAACCCCATGTCATTATCTGGTCAAATAGTCAAGTTATAACAATTTGAAGCTATTTTACGATTTTTTCAAAATTAAACGCAAAAACGCGTAACCTATTTTTTATCCGATTTTTACAAAATGAACAAACTATAGGCTTAAGACCCTAGAGAAGCCAAATATCACATCAGATTTTTTCTCCAATCAGTACTTTCGGAGAAGAAGATTTTTTAAGATTTTTGCACCCCTAGGTCACCTTGACCTAGTTATGGTAGCCATGGCAACGCCACGAACAAATCTGAATTGCACCGGCCCATATATACTTCTGACAAAGTTTCATTAAAAACTGTCCAGTAGTTTCAGAGGAGAAGTCGAAAATAGGTGTTAACGACGCACACACGCACACACGCACACACGCACACACGCACACACGCACATACACACGCTGCGCTATGCCATAAGCTCACATGACCTTCGGTCAGGTGAGCTAAAAAACTACATCCTTTTGGCAAGCAAATTAAGTGACAACTTTCTGAGCACTAGCATCTGTCCTGAGTGGCATGACCTTAGGAGGTGAGAGGCCCTATGGTCTGTTTATGCATGCTTTAGACCACCCAGGGGCCCTAGAAAATTATATTGCTGATCAAGCTGATAAAAAATACTTATCATTTGATGCTGACATTTATGCTTACACCCAGTAGGACATGAAATACTGGTAAGTTCTAATGCACTTTTTGCATGTACGGTAAGCTAAATCCCAAAAGCACTGAAAAATGCAAAATGACATAACCAGTATTAAAAGACTTACTGAAAATAGGGAGAATTACGAAACTAAAATATCCCAAATTGACAATTAAAACTCCAAAAATAACAACAATGCATAATTTAAATCTAGATGTTCAATACTCTCCTGGCAAACAGAAATTTAAGATAACATCTTTGTGATGGGAATCCTAGCTATTGTAACAAGCATTTTTAATTTTAATGTAGTAATGTAGCTATTTCATAACTTTTTCCAATCTAAAATGTAGTTTTTAATAACTGTACAGGAAAACCGGTTGGGAATGTATCATACAAAAATGTTTAAATTGTCAAAACAAAACTTTTTAGTTGATACATTTTTAACACTACAAGTATAACGCTCACTGCACAACGCTGTGTACACAGTACAATCTCTGTTCTGTCTGGAGACGTTAAATTGTAACAATGTACTGACTATATTAGTAAATAAAAGATTAAATGTAGTTCCTTACTTAGTACATAAGTGGTTTACATAGATTATCTAGTATATATGTATGTCTACTTATCCAAATAAAACCTCCTTCAATGACCATATAGGGAGTTAAGGCCAAAGACAATCAATTTTATGTTTCCATGCAGTATTAAACACAGCTAAAACAGATATGGTAGCTACTGTATAAGAAGAAACATTCGCAAGGAAAAATATTTGCGATTTTCACGGTGACACTTGTACCACGAATTTATCTTCTCAGCAAAAATTTCCTTGATTCACATTCCCTACAGTTGAAACCATGAAAAAGTTTAGAAGATCATAACCACGAAAGTTTTCTACCACTAATATTTCTTGTTATACAGTATATGATTCCATTACTGGTAGCCAAAATCGTCACTGGCTTCTTGTTTCAAACAAAAGCTTTCACAACATAAATTTTTTTTGCAAATTGCTTTAATAAAAACTACATTTTCAAAAAATTTGGAAATTTTGCTGCCAAAAATATTAAAATTGTAAAAACCTAGTGGAGACAGGTTGAAATTTCAGAGTTGTGTGGAGTAATGGTGTTTATGCCTTGGTGAAATTTGTTCACTTATATACAAAGACAGTCATTTATTGGATGGTGGATGACCCTGGCATCGATGGAGAAAACCACTGACTTTTGACAAGCAAACTGACAAACACTGCAAGGCTATTGAACAGTATTTACAACTTTGGTAAAACTGGTTATCAAAATTCAAGGATTAAAACACTGATATGGGCCAGAATATATAATTGTTGGTAAGGTTACCATAAACACAAAATGTTTTGTTTGGCCTAAGGCTGTTTAATGTGAGTTGTGTTTATTACAATGCAGTTATTCTTATCTACTATCTTTGAGGCTTGGGTCAGGATTTTTATTTTTATGTAGCCTAGCTTATAGAGAATCTTCTTTAAACTTACTTATATGGCAATAAATTTATAGGACTCCCAAAAGACTTGTAATTCATGTTGTTGTATATGGCATGCTATAAAAGTGTGAATACAGATACCCTTTGACATTTGCAATAAAAGTATGTAACAAATATGAGGTGTTCAATGCAATTACATGTACAGTCGAACCTAAAGGCCACCTCTATATCAGGACCACCTGCTTATAAAGGCCAGTAAAATTATATCCCAATTTTTCTTTATTTATATTAACTTCTATATAAAGGCATCCTGCCCATAAAGGCCACTTTTACTGGTTTCCTTGGGTGGCCTTTATAGACAAGTTTGACTGTATCCAACTTCTTGACACAGGTTGTCCATGCAATGTCATTTTTAAGCATGTACCGGTACTCTGATTTCCTCCACCAATCCTACTGTGAGAAAGTTTGTCAGTTTTCTTACCAATGGTTAGTGGTTTTCTCTATGTACATATAAATACTTCAGTTTCTTCACCATCCAAAAACTGCCTCTTTAAAAGTGAAAGAATTGTGATTGAGGCATGAAACACCATTACCATACTCCACTCTTAACTCATATACAGTCCAACCTGTCTTAAAGACCACTCCTATATAAAGGCCACTTGCTTATAAGACCAGTAGAATTATATCCCAACTGTTCTATATTCATGTATATAAAGGTCAATTCCCCATAAAGGTCACTTTTACTGGTTTCCATGCAATGTCATTTTTAAGCATGTATTCTGGTTTCCTCTATCAATCCTACAGTAAGAAAGTTTGTCAGTTTTCTTACCAATGGTTAGTGATTTTCTCCATGAACATAAGAATACTTCAGTTTCTTCACCATCCAAGAACTGACTTTTTAAAAGTGAAAGAATTTTGATTGAGGCATAAAACACCATTACACACCACTCCACTCTTAACTCATACATATATATTGTTATTTTGACTGTAAATCTATATAGTATATTTCATAAATTAATTTCTCTATTTTCAATAAATCAAGATAATAAATAGGATAAGTTTTCAAATAAATTTACAGGAAAAATGTTTTATATTTATAACAGGTATAACCAGGTCAACAGGAAAATATGATACACGAACAAATTACTCTATATACAAATGTATGTAGTGACATCAATAACATTATTTAGTGAAGAAAAATTACAAATAATGTTTTATTATACACTATAAGGAAATAATTAAAACTTGTTATTAATAATGATGTGCTCGGCATCCATATATCAATTTTAATGAAGATATACTAATGACAAAATATATATATTACATATATATTCAGAAATTAAAGTAATTCCCAAGAAAAGTTTACTGATTTAATTCTAACATTTTCATCCTTCAAAAGAATTTTCAAGAATGATTGGTAACTATGGTTGTTAATGACGTCATAGTTATTGCTCGTGTTGATTGTTTATGATGCAATATGCAATGTCTGATTTAATTTAGGCTTGAAAGTTCTCAAACATAAAGCTTCTTTTGCAAGTCTCAATTCCTTGTCGTTAGATTGGGCATAAGTAAAATGGCATTATATTAAAGTATACAGAGCCATAACTTTGTCAAATGTAATAGAAATTCAGTATAATCCCAAATACTTTGAAACAAGCAAAAAAGGTTGAAGAGGAAAACGTGCACCAGAGAATTGGTGTCGGTTGCTCTGGAAGGGTAAACACCTTCTGTTTAACTAGCTGCACCTGCTACAACGTGTGTTATAAACATTGAACAGGAACACTATTTAAGGACAGACAAATTGGGAAAAAATATGTAATCCCCTTCCAGCTTCACCGGGAGTGGAATAACCACTTCCCATAAGGTGGTATACAGTAAAACCTCGATTCATCGCCACCATTTGTTCAGTAAAATTTTGGCGTTAAAAGGGGTTTGGCAATAAATCGGGGGAAGCGGATAAAGAAAAACATAAACAAAATGGATTTTTAGGACTTCAAAATAGTGTGGCGATAAGCGAGGTGGCAAAGTTATCGAGTGGCATTATAACGAGGTTTTACTGTATACACATGGTACTTCATGTATACATATAACAAGTATCTTGATTTCTATTTCTATCAATAAGCAATATAGAGGTTATCATACAAATTTATCCATTGTTATTGTAATAATGGTAAAATGGAGAAAATAAACACTGACATATGTTGGTTGACACAACAATCACATGTTTGTATGTCCATTAAATAAAGTCATTTATATCGATTGTTGTAAAATACATCTACACAAATACGTACAACAGTTATTTCACTTCTCTATAACAGACCCTCAGTGGTCAAGTGGTCTACAGTGGATACTTACAAATCACAGCATCTCTCAACACCTACGTAGGAAATACAGTAAAACCTTGTTATAATGCCCCTCGATAACTTTGCCACCTCACTTATCGCCACACTATTTTGAAGTCCCAAAATCGATTTTGTTTATGTTTTTCACAATGGGCCTCACTCGAATTATTGCCAAACCCCTTTATAACGCCAAAATTTGACTGAACAAATGGTGGCGATGAATGGAGGTTTTACTGTACTTGGACTGGAGATAGATTCTAGTGTGAGAAAGTTTGTGATTTCGTAATGAAGGTTTTCTCCAGATGCTCCTGTTTTCCCCACCATCCTCGACTGGGATGAGATAACACCATTACTCCACTCTCATTTCTATTATGTATCATTAGGGAATTCTACATTCATACCTGCTATACTGTTGTCATGTGCTTGTTTTGAATACATGTATATCATCAATGTAAAACAATACATTCAAAGTTCAATATGAGTGCAATGGAGTAATGGTGTTTTACACCTCAGACCTCAGTTAGGATTTTTTAACTTATATCGAGTCAGTTCATTGATGGTGGAGCAAACCACAGCACCCAGACAGCAAGACACCCTGAATAGGTCTTGATAATAGAAACATTTACTACCAACAAATCTGATAGTCTATGAAGAATTCCCCCATGCCAAATATATATAAGAACCTTCTAAATGAATGTTGACCAGCACATGACAGAGTTAACGAGCCTAGAAAATAGAAAAGTTCACTACCAAGTGCATGTAATATACTTGAGACCTTATAAATGGATATATACAGATTTACACAGATCAGGTTTATAGACAATATCTACTATAAACGTAATAAGATGCCATCAGGTGGTGTGATCAGTGGCCGTGACACAATATGCACAGATTTATTGATTTCTTGTAGATCAAGGTGACAAAACGGAAAATATTTATTTTACTACAAAATCGACAGCTCACATTCAACACTGTATATTATCATCATTAATTTATATAAAGCATCAAATATAAAAGCCTAAAAAGGTTGTAAATATCTGATACAGAAGTTCTTTATTCCTCTTAATATGGACTGAAGTGGAGTTATATTTTTAGGGTCCACAGTGAGAATAGTTTGACTTATATCGAGGTGATTATAGGAAACTGGAGTGCCAGGTTTAGACAAAATCTAACATTATCTAAATGTAATAAGATGCCATCAGGTGGTGTGATCAGTGGCCGTAAAATATAGCGACACAATATGCACAGATTTATTGATTTCTTGTAGATCAAGGTGACAAAACGGAAAATATTTATATAACTACAATACCTGCAGCTCACACTTTATCAGCAGTATATATAAAGCATCAAATAAAAGACTGTATACCTTTTATTGGTTATACAGTAACAAACTCATTTTTTCCCTCTGAACACAGACTTCAGTAACATTATTTTAGGTCCTTTTGGCATACCGGTAACATTTGAGATGATTTCATTTTTATCAAGGTATAAAAAATTGGTATGAATGCCTGGGAGAAAACTATTAACTTTCAACAAGTTTTCTCCCACTGACTATGATTCCTATATCCGAATGGTAAGGGGTGCTGTGATTTGAAAGCTGGCATTGTAAACAACTCTGATCTAAGGACTCACCCCAAATAAGGATACTCATCTTTGCTAAATGGTTGATTAGTAGGTATCCTCTGTAAAGTCAATCGATAATCTACCCTTTTCTGAATTCTTTAGATATGTGACCTCATTTTGGACTCTTCCAAAAGAATTTTCTTATTTCTAGTTCTGAGAGTTTTACAGCTCCAGTTTACTACATGTAGTACTGGTAATTGCATCCAAGAAAATTTCAAAAGGTCTCAACCTAGGTTTGAGTCCATAATCTTAGGCTAAAAAACCTGGTAGCAGTACTACATGTCCATGCCTACACAGGGACCTTGGTGGCAGAGTGGTCTAAAGTGCCAGCTTGCTGATCAAAGGACCTCTCGCTACCTAGGTTTGAATCCCACTTGAAGCAGGGTCTTGTGTGGTAAAGTTGATCAGTTTGCATGCTAAATGGTGGTGGTTTACCCTTGGCATCCTAGAACTTACCACCTTGATATAGTGAAAGAATCTTGACTGGGGCAGAAAACACCATTACTCAACTCAAATCCAATTTAAATCTAATAAAATTGATTATTTCTATGTTATTAATATTTTAATCGATCACCATTTGCACAATTAATGCAAATGGTTACCTTTACAGGTAGTAAAATAGAAAAATTGATTTTTGTTCATTTGCAGTGAATCACCTGATGCAAGTTCTTAGATTTAATGAACTTATGAATGTCATATGATACAGGTTTTAAAAAATTACCTTTTCAACACATTTATACACCTGGACCGGCTGAAGATAGAATCTATATCAAAAATCAATAACTACCTTGTAGCAGAAATACCTCACTTTGTCATGAAAATGATAAATGTTTGTTTTGATTTTCAATCTAACATGAAAGTTTGAGTCATAACAGTCATGCCATTGCTGAGCTCAGCTGTCGTCGTAAGACTATGTTTCTATTTCTGGTACCGGTAGCCAAAATCACCATTGGCTGCTAATTTAAGAAATTTTGCTACTAATAATTCTAAAATTTGTGGAAACCTAAAACAAGTATACATAAGTTTTAAGCCAGGGACCTTTATTATTTTGTTTGATCATTTTGCCATGATACGAGTGCAAGTACATTACTTCCCAAGTCAAGATTATTTCACACATATTTTGCCTAGGTTTCCACAAATTTCAAATAATTAGTAGCCAAATTTCCAAAATTTGTGAAAATATAGTCCTTTTTAAAGCATTTTTTTCACAAATTTGCTAAAATTGGTTACTTTTTGAAAGAATACCTCAGAAACTAGTAGCAAATGGCAATTTTGGCTACCAGGAATGGAAACATAGTTTTGCTTTGAGTTTTAGTATCATCTAAAAGCTTGAGTCATAGCAGTGGTGCTAAAATAGGCCATCATGACATAAGAAACAAGAAATAAGTTTTCAACATTTTATAGGATTTCCCAGTCAAGACATACACTCCACAATTCTTTTTTGAAACAAATGAAATAGGGGTTTATACATGTTCAAGTCAAGATTGGTCACAACTCACAAGTACCTCATTCACTCACTTTGCTATCTAAGTCAAAATTATTTCATTTGTCATTTTACAACAACTGAATAAATAATAATTATATACAAAACTAATAAATTTCCCTATTTTATCCTCAAAATTGGCTCTTACTATCATTTCTTTATTTTTAGTTATATTTGAGACACATATCATTATGATACATCCTTCTTTAATAACATCATGCAGAGAGCACTGTAAGAATCTTAAAAGATTTGACTAAGTAAATGAATTAAATTAAATACACGTCATGTTGAGAAATTAAAAAAAATAAAGATTAGCGACATAAAAAGCTACTACATAATTCAATAAATTGATATGATGTAACCACTATGATATCACGTATATATCCTACAGACAGGAACTTATAAATATCCTTTTAATAATTTAGTGATAAAGGATATCCTTCCCTTTTTATACACAAATAAAGATACGCCCTTCTGACTAAATATTTGAAGAGTACATACATAAATAACATTATAGATGATTGTCCGTCATCCGTTCTCACCACTCTCATAGTGCAGTTGGTAGAGTGTTTGCTCTGTATGTGGGAGGTCAGGATTTGAGCCCTGGTGAATCAGGATGTTACATTAATCATTTTAGACTTTATTTTCTATTCATCTTTTTAGAACTGACCATTACAGTAGTTCATTTGGTAGAGTGATCCCTCTGTATGTGCCAGAGGTAGGGATTCGAACCCCGGCCAGGTCTGACCATGACTTGAGGTTTTTCAGTACAGGTAGTGAGTAGTGACATTTTTTTGGCCAAGAACTCAGCCTTTAGAAAATGGAAATCTCTGAGTACTTTGAAAGAGACTAATAATGATGTCCTGTTTCATCGTGGCATGCTAAAAATCCTCCTTGCATATTTCTCTGCAACACACTGCAAGGGTAAACATTTCTGCCACATGTAAACCTATAGCTGGTAATGTCTTGATATAAGTGAACTATTCTAAACTGGTCTAAATTTCAAACTGTGACTGTGTCTTGGTGCAAGGTAAACCTGCCTCAGTATTTTGGAACAAGAAATGGTCACTTGTAGAACTTGCTAAAGGGCACTTGTAAACTTAAGTTTCAATATTATATACATGTATATACAACATACATGTACTGTAAATGATAATTTAAAAATTATCATAGGTACAGCAGAAAAGTTGCAGGTCTTGGTCCGACACAATGGCAGAAATTAAAATCATATTGGTACTCAAAAGTTCCAAATTCCCCAGGTCCGAGGTCTGGGACCTGTTGATTTAACTTTGGTACCCTTGATAATATAACTGTAAAAGTCCAATGGATCTGCAGTTTTTCCTGGGATAATACTGCTTTTTCTATATGGTAGAATAATTGCACATGACCTTTCAATGATGATATTGGACTTTCTAAACATTGGTGGGACCTGCCAAAAATAAAGGCCCAAGGTCCTGGACCTTCCATTACAAAATATAATATAATTATGAACCTGATATGGTCGTCTGTCTTAAAGGCCACCTCTATATAAGGACTGCCTACTCATGTTATTTAAACCTGTATATAATGGCCACCTGTCCATAAAGACCAGTTTTACTTGTTTCTTAGGGTGGCCTCTATAGACAGGTTTGACTGTACTTCAAGGATTGTCATATAGAAATTGAGGTCCTTGGGAAAGTAAAAGTCAGTACCTAGGTACAGATATATAAAATATAAGTACCAGATGTACTAAAACAAGCACCTGTTAATTAGGGGTCATTTTATATTGGACAGTAACAAGACAACGAGAGGACTGGCTTTTATTTATTTATGACCTAGTATGACACTGGTCATTACTTATGTACTTATCATGTTATAATCATAAATATGTCAACATCATTATATACATATAATAGCATTATAATACACAAACTGTATGTAGTGTATATATATGTGGAAAAAACAAAACGATAATTATGACTTAAAACTTGCAAAACATATGTTAATGCTAAAAAAATAAAATTAAAAGAACAAGAAATATTACTTTAAACCTGCCCACAATGCATTAAGAAGCTCTAAATTAAATGTCAAAAAAAATGTAATGAAATAGGAATGTAAACTTTAAATCAACAAACTTTATTTTTTGTATTTATCTTTTTATCTTAAAGCTGTGTAAAAATTTCCTTCATGAATTGTTCAGTTATCAATGACGTCAATTTTTACATTGAGAGTTTAAATAAGAGATGGTCTGATCTTTCAGAAAATATATATATAGCACTGATGTTGACAATTGTGAATAAATCTTACATGCACACCACAATATAAAAATTTGGTTTTTGGTTGATTTCAAACACTGAAAACTAGATTTTATACAGTTCTGTCATAATAAATTATGCTCCCTGAAGAGTAATGTTAAAAAAGTTATCAATGTATACAAATTTGTAGAGACATTTTGTGATGTTCTCAGTTCTGAGTCTCTGATTTATAGCCATGGTTTTAAAAGTTATTTCAGTGCTGAGGGACCAAACTTCAGGTATGGCTACTAAGATACTAACGGTAGTTAGAACGGAAATTTTTTAGCCTCTAAGTTACATGCAACTCTTGATTGGGTTATAGATTCCAGAAAATTTAGTTAAGAGCATGGCTAAAACAGAGATCCATGGAATCCCATATCTTAGGGTACTGTCATCTGGTTTGGAGTCATTTCTCTATAAAGTTCAATTTTAACTGCTAGATACAGTGCTTCAATGTTGAAAATTAAAGTCAGTCCGAGGCCTGTAAGTTTTAATAAACTTCCTTAATTGGAAAAAATACAGGAAAAGTTGGAGAGATGGTCTATGACTCAAACAGGTTGAAACCATTGAACACTTATTATTATATACATGCTATGCCATGTCAATCATTTCCCTTTCAAATTTCCTATTTCAAGATTAAATGGAACTAAACTTAAATGAATAACTAATCAAGTTTCACCAACAGATATGTCATTCAGAACATGGGTTTGGTGGGGATGGATGCAGAGATCTAGTGCATTAGGTTCTCTGGACTATCTTGATGCCGACGGGTACACCACAAGTGATTGATCAAAATGTATACTGCTTATTTGTAAATGTTTTATTTTGCAGCTTTAAAGATTACAATAATCCTTCATACTTCCATTTCTGCCCAATCATTGCTTCAGTATGTTTTGAAAAAAATTAATACAGAAATGTTCATAATCACTTTATACTGTCATTAAATTAGGGTTTTCATTCAATTTAATATTTCAATTGAAGGTACAAATGGACGGTTTGTTTTTTTTGAAAAAAAAACAAGATTGATATGGTTCATTTCATGTTAAATTATCAGGATAAACTGAAAGTAAAGCACCTGTAGCTGATTATCTCCCTTGTCAGCAATCTGACACTCGATTATTAATTGTAAAAGTTTAAAAATTAAGCGATTGTGGAAAACAATAAATGAATATTTCAAAATTAACTTTAAAATAGTTAAAATCTGGTTAACTGGATCGGAGTGACATTAAGAATATGACCATCTTGCTTAGTTGCCGGTTTTCAGTAACACGAATGAAGAGGTTGTCAAAACCGGACAACCGGCAAATCCCAAAAAATTCCATTCACAAATAAAAAGACCTACCTCAATTTCAAATTATCCATAAATGCGTCCATTGAGACATCTTGGAGGAGAACAAAATCTCCGATGCCAAATTCTGGCCCTTCATGAATGCTTCCAGCCATTTTTTGCCTAAATTTTCACTCTCATATTACTTAAATCCAAATCGCTAAACTTCTAAACTAAACTGACTAGTGTTAGTAATTCACCCTAGGTGGCGCGTCAAAGGGTGGGCTTTAAATATAGGGAGGCTTAATGTGGGTTTACTACTAGCCGTGTTTTAAACCTATAATTTTTAAAGGTATTATTTTTAAATTCGTTTATTTAAAATACACTGTATTGTGTTTTTTAATGAACAATAACTTTGATGGCAATTTTTTTACATTGTTTTTATAACAATCCAAAAATGGCACTTCAACTGGATAAATTTTTATTTATGTTGTATGATTGCAAATTTAAGCACTATAACAGATTAATTCCCTTGCTCTTTTGTACAAGGGTAGATATGGCATATTATTTGCAATCAGAGACATTTTATATAGCAATTCAAAATCAACAAACTAGGACAGATGGTTTTAATTATTTTATTTTATTTTCCGAACCTTTTACTGGCATTTTACAGACGGTCTTCAAAGAGTTGGAAATAAAAACTTGGCGGGAACATATAAGCCTACCACGAATAACGTGAAAACAGGAAAACGATATAAGCAAATGATAAAACAACCCAAAATAAGACATCGTGTGACAAGAAAAGGCAAACACGTTTTGGGACCAGTGGCGTCAGGGCCAATTTTGGTCCAAATCTTGTGAGAGATTTAAGAACTTATTAGTAATCAGTGGTCTTTTTCAAAAATTTTGATTAAACATGAAATATTGCTGGATGAAATCAGACATATATAAACATATATGTCTCTAATGAAGTAAGCGGGCTTTTGATATTTTTCAATGCACAGACATATGTCCTGAATATTGCGTTTTAGGGACAACAAAATGTGAAATTCTTCAGTAGTTCGGATGGTTAGAACCCTACCGTGAAATTACATTCAGGCATGGGCCATATGAATGCAGATTTTGCCTTACTGGCTATAAAGTGGCATTTTTATAATTGATAGTTTCATCAAGCTATTGACGGTGTATCTTGCAATACATGCCTTTCAGTACTTGCTGTTCAGTGAGTGTTATTTATTATCTATATTTTATCCAGGCTTTGGAATGTCTATATTAACATTTTCAATTCCATAATCTTTCCGCCTAGCATATCATCATCATCATCATCATCATCATCATCATCATCATCTATTAACATTCCATACAAAAGATTTTTACATTATTATACATGTCTATGACTAGTCTATGACCACATAAAAAGATATTCGTGTGGTATAACATAATGTTTTTGACACATACATGTAATGGCATCATTGTTGTGATTGTGACGTGTAATGTCATTATTGTGACATGTAAAGGTATCATTGTGACGTGTAATGTCATTATTGTCATGATTACTAATGTCATTTATTGTCATGATAATTTATCATTGTGACACGTAATGACATTACCGGTATTGTGACGTATAAAGGTACCATTGTGACGTGTAATGACATAATTGTCATGATTGTGACGTATAATGGCATTATTGTGACGTATTAAGGTACCATTATGAGGTGTAATGACATTGTGACGTATAAAGGTATCATTGTGACGTGTAATGACACTATTGTGACGTTTAAAGGTACCATTGTGACGTATAAAGGTATCATTGTGACGTGTAATGACACTATTGTGACGTTTAAAGGTACCATTGTGACGTGTAATGACATAATTGTCATGATTGTGAGAGTAATTCCATTATTGTAACTTGTAATGTCATTACTGGGACGTTTAATGCCAATAGTATGACTTGTAATGACATGATTACCACGATTTTGACCTGAGAATGACATGTTTGTGATAAGTAATGACATAATGTTGAATAATGTGACGTGTTATGACAATATTGTTACGTGTAATAACATTATTGTGATGTGTAAAGTCATAGCCTAATTACCATATGATTGCGATGTCATTATTATTACGTGTAATGGCATAATTGTCATGTTGTTGAAGTATAGCGACAATTGCATTATCACGACATGTAATGACTTAAGTGTGATGTGTAATGGTGTTAATTTGATGTGCTATGACATATAATGACATAATGTGGTATGTAATGTTATTATTCTTATTACGTCTAATGCCAATATTGTAATGTGTAATGACAAAACTGCCATGTTTGTGACAAGGACATTATTGTGACAAGCAATAACGTGATTGTAGCATGTTATAACATGATTGTGATATGTATTGACATAATTGCCATGATTGTGACGTGTACTTACATTATTACTACGTATAATGGCATAATTGTGACATGTAATAGCATTTTTTTAATATGTAATGTCATATTTGTCTTGATTGAGATGTGTAATGACATTATTGTGATGTGTAATGGCAAAATTTTCATAGATGTATAATGACATTATTGTGACTTGTACTGTAATTAACACGGCGTGTAATGGCATTGTCGTGAGATGTAATGACATTTTTATAATGTTTAATGACATATTTGTCATGAAGACTCATGATAGTGACTTATAATCAGGGGTTCAAAATGAAATTTTGTAATGGAAAGTCCAAAACTTTTGGCAGTTGTTTTTGCAAGTCACGCATTAAGTTTTAAAAGTCCAATATCATAGTTGAAAGAACCAAGTGCAACTAAGTTAAGACTGAGTAGGGTTATCATGTTAAAAATGGCATGTCCGCAGTAAATATTACAGCATACAATCTAAAATCAACAGGTATCGGGCCTCGGACCCAGGGGAATAATATCAATGACGTCATTACTATGATGTGTAATGACATCGTGACCTGTAATGACATAGGCATCAATGTCGTTTGTGATGTACTGTGACATTATTGCTATGGTTAATAATACAATTTGTGTAATGTCATTATTGTGATGTGTAATGACATTATTGTGATGTGAAAAGACATTATCTTGACTATTATGGCATTGTTGTGATGTAATGACATTATTGTGATGTAATGACATTATTGTGATGTGTAATGACATGATTGCGACGTGTAATGACATGATTGTGACGTGTAATGACATGACTGTGACAATATTGTGACGTGTAATGACATATTGACGTTAAATGACATGCATGTAATTGCGATGACTGTGACGTGTAATGACAATATTATAAAGTGTGATGTGTAATTGCGTTTTTGCAATGCGTAATGACATAATTATAACGTGTAAGGACATAATTGTGACTATTTAGACGTTTAATGACATTATTGTGACGTTTCAATGACATTATTGCGTTGTGTAATTACATACTTGCGATGCGTAATGACTGATTATCATGACTGTGACGTGTAATGCCAATGGCACTGATTTGACGTGTTATTTAATAAACTTTCAAGATATCAGTCAGGAATTTAAGTTGTCATTTTGAACATTGCTTCTGAAACTTATAAAATATTTTTGATTTTGTTTTTTTTGTTTCATGAATAATTGCTCAATTAGTCTTATTTAAGGTCAGGAAATTTTTGCTCAATTAGATTTATTTAAGTTAAGAAAATCATTATTTATCTAGTAAATGTTTGTGAAACGACCGATATTAGACGGTTTCTCGTGATGTGCAATGATATAATATATAATTGTGACGTGTAATGACATAATTGTCATGATTGTGACGTGCAAAGGCATATTTGACGTGATTTAATAAGCTTCCAAGATATTCAGGAACAATGCTTCAAGTTTATAAAATATTTTTGATTTTGTTTTAGTTTCATAAATGATTGTTCAATTAGTTATATATAAGTTCAGGAAATTTGTGCTCATTTAGTTATCGGTTATATTTAAGCGAAGGAAATTCTTATTTAGGAATGTTTGTGAAACGACCGATATAAGGGTTTCGCGTTTTAACTAAAATATCCTTCTGGGGACCCCAAGGTGAATTACCTCCCTTAGAAACTCTTCTTCCTGTTTGAGTGTAAGGTGAAGGCCATTCATCCCATGCATTCACGTTGAGAATATTGGCGCAAGATTGTACTCACTTTGTCCAATTTTAGAAACAGAAAGAAAACACGACCGTTAATATGTCGAAAGAATCAAGAAAACGAACACAGGAATTGTTGTCTAAGGCACGAAGTTTTAATAATTAATTTAACAAAGTTTAAGAAAATGCCAGTCATGATAAAATTATGATCAATTATCAAGCACCTGTTGAGTGAAATTTGTTAACTAAATCATGATTATTCCTGATCGTGACATAATACAGCTTGTTGATAAGAGAATCGGTATTGATACATGTACCCTTACTAAAATTATAACATCTTGTTGGTACTCGGCCCACAGGTACTTCTTTCTGATTTTAAAAATTATACCACTCTACTCTCTAGGCATAAATCCACCACAAGGTATGGAGGACTTAGGGGATTTCGATCACTTAGTGGATTTTGGAATAATTTTTTAGCTTTCTAAATGATACTGAATCAAATGTACATAAGCGTAGTTAATACTAATTAATATGGATGCTTTTATACTGACAAAAGCTCAATCAAAGCATTACACAGCATGTTTTATCTAAATCCCTACCGGTCCCCATTTCTATGTAAACAAAATGGCGGAAAGGTGAATCCGATCACGTGATGTAGTGACGTATTACACAAGAAAATAAAAGTGTTTGAGGCTCAAAACGGGCCAGTGTTAACATGAAACATGAACATTATATCTTACCTTATGTAAATCCTAAGGTAAGTAATATTCCAGCAACCATTCACCCATTTGGGCGTCATCCATCGATTTCATAACAATTAGAAACCTTATATTGACATATGTCTATATATATTATAAAAATATATATACTGATGCAACATCAATAGTTTTAACTGTAAAAATCTGTTGAGAATGTGTTGTGAAGCATGGAGCAGGTAGCGGTTATCACTTTACGGTGTTGAATTGCATTTTTAGAATCAAGTGTTGTATAATCTTGCTCCCGATATAACAATTATGAAATTAGCTATAACACGTGGTGCCACTTTAAAGCCTCGGTTTTCTTGAAACAGACTATAACTGGTGACGTCACATGAATTGATATTTGTCAAAACGCTCAGAGAGTAAACAGACGACACTGGATTGTATGAAAATGATTAGATCAAAATAAATTGTACATATTGTGATACAAGAAAAACGGGAATAACAAAAATGGCGGATTTTATCAACATGGACAGAATGTGAGTTATTTTACGTTCCTAGAAAGTACTTTTGACTATTTGTTTACATTAATAGAAAAATCGTGCTTCCGTCATTATAAATAGACAATACCGCCTAAAAAATTTGACTGCGCATGGTCGCCATTCGGAATTTACATAAGTGATCGGAAACACCTGGTGATCGAAAACGCCTTACGAGCCCATACTCCTAGATCTTCAAGATAAACCTAATTGTAATATGGGGAAAGTACTTAAATTAGTATAGAAGATTGGTCAGTCTGAACACGAATCATAACTTGGCATGACATTAACTATATAGTATATGCTGCAGTAACCCTGCTGGTTTTAACCTAGACCTGAAATTTAAGGCCCTTGTGACGGCTTTTATATTGGGACAGTTGCCGTTACAGCAACTGTCGGAATATAAAAGCCGTTACAAGAGCCTTGAATTTCAGGTCTAGTTTTAATCTGAGGTGGCAAAAGCTTTAATTGTGGCCACTTAATGACACCACCGTTGGATGTGATGCCTCATGGCCCTGTCCAGTACAGAAATAGAAGTAGGACATGGTTGTTTTCTTTTTCTAAATTTCTAAGTTTTATTTTAAGCTTATTGAATTTTCTATCAAACTAAGTGACACCCAGACAAGCAATAGTGACTGTATTCTGATACATTTCTATCCATCTTATTTAGATTGAAACCATCAAGTTCCACCCCAGAACAATATCCAAGGACATTGGCTTTTAGAGAAAAAAGGGAATGTCATTACCACATATTTTTTATACCTGTATAACCATACGCATCCAACTTCATACATCGATTGATTTACCATTATGATTAAATAGTCTATTTTAGAATTAACTCCAATTTTTTTTGATTTTGAAATTATAAAAAATGTAATTTACCGAGATTTGTAAAAATAGCCTTCTATTAAATGATGGACGGTTCGAACATATGGTGAAAACAAAATGGCAGATACGTTTTAGATCCAAATAATGTATTATTTTACCCAAAATGTCAAATTTCTTTTATTTATACTTTAAATATCACTAAATTGATGTATTTAAGCCATCTATAACATTATATAAAATATGTAGTAATAAAATATGTGGTAATAACACATTTGTTATTGCCATGTACATGGCAATTACCATTTCGAAAAAAAACCAAAATAAATAAAAGCAACCCTACTATAATTTCATATCGTAGGTTAAAATTTTCATTTAACGGAGTGAAAATATAACTATATTAAATTATATATAAACATTGTATGTACATAATCATATATATGTACTTTATAATGAGTTTATATGTATATTTTTCAGGTGAATGACTTTAAGGAAAAGTTTAAGACTGATGTAAGTATAGTTCATGTTTCAAATTTTCTTTCTCACCAGAACACCCAAATCTCACTTCCTTTGTGGAAGGTCACAATTTGACTTAGATTACTGGAAGATAAGCACAGTAATTTTGATGGTTATGTTATAAGCAGTTTATATTTTACCAGTGAATTAAGCTTAACACATTGTTTGATGGAGCTTTTTATCAATGTGCCGCTGTCCAGCTGAGCATACATTGATCTTCTGGAACATATTGTTATTTCAAGTCTTAATATTAAAATTGGATACTATTTCAGTTATAACTTACAAATAATAAATTATTGACAGGTCAAACCTTTGTCTTTCCAAAACTTGTAAGATTTCAAAAATAAAAATTCAACAGCATCCTATTTCACTACTGTATAAGAAGAAACATTTGCAGAGCCCCAGATAAGAGGTGTAACTGCGTAAATACACTTTAAAATTTAATTAAAGGCATGCCAAAATGCATTGAAATTGCTCACTATGCTTTACATTGCCAGTAAAACGCATAACACTGATTTTGTAAACAAGTACTACTCGCCGGTATGCTTTCATACAAGCTTGCATTTGTTTAACATTATAATGATCAAGATCAATGAAAAAAATAAAACGCAATGGAGACAATTATGGTCCGGAATTGTACTTTAAAATGACAGTCCAGATCAGTTCCTGTCTCGAATCTTACCCTATATCATTTTCTTTTCACCTTTTATGTTGATTGTCATATCACAAAATGTTGTCTGCTGTGAAAAAGGCGATTATGTGCGCAAACAGTCAGACTCAACGGTAGCAACAGTATCAATATAAAGAAGGGGGTAATAACCCTTTATATCCAATTCTTATCTGGAGCTCTGCATTAAGAAGGAATAAATATTCATGATTTTCACGGTGACACTTGCACCGCAAATATATTTTCTCGGCGAAAATTATTTATTACATTTGGTTCATTTTCCCTAAAGTCGAAACCATAAAAAATTTCTTACTGTGAAATAGTTAGGAAGGTCAAAACCGTGAAAGTTTCCTACCACTAATATTTCTTCTGATACAGTAAGGTGTGTTACAAGCAATCGGCACTGTTTTGTTCATTGTTTTATATTATTTTCCTGTACATTCTGTATACATTGTATATATATAAACATTTCTTTGTTATTGTTACACAGGGAGAGTATATTGTAAAAGAAGTATTTCCTACAAAGATTCTGGAATTAGAAGAACTATTTCAGGTTTGATTCTAATAGTTTTATAAATAGAATATCTACCACACATTTAGACGTTTTCAGAGTTATGTCTAACATTAATGCCAAACAAATGTTGATGCATGCAGATAAGATTACATTTTACAGTTATTTCATGGGTGTCCTGTTACAAGAGTTTAAATATTATAACAAGCAAAATTGCCAAATGCACAAATGTAGTTTTACTGTAATTTCAGCTCATGGTTAGTAGTATCTAGCTTCATACCGGTAATATTAAATGCACTTAATAGATACATTTTCATTTCATGGTAGTCGGCTAAATGGACAAACATTGCAAATTAAAACCAGAGAAGTTTTATTAAGATATGTTGAATGTTGAATGTTGTATGATTTTGTTTTATCATACTGCTTTAAAAACTGGTGTTTGAGTGGTGGCTTGCCGATCGCAGGATCTCTCACTGCCTAGTGTTGAATATCATTTGAGGCAGATCTTAGTGTGAAAAAGTGTCAGTTTGCTTGTAGAAGGTCTGGTTTTCTTTGGGTACTCCTGTTTTTCCACCACCTCAGAACTGACTGTCTTGATATAAGTGAAAGAATATTTATTGAATATAAGACACCATTACTCCAATCTACTATTAGAACCATTTTTATTTGGCCATTAGAACATAGTGTTCAACAATCTTTGATATCACAGCTTGTATAATGATTTTTTTTCAGTCATTACATTTGTCCAAAGTACCAGATATATCTGTAGATTTAAATATACCAGTACCAGATCCTAGTCTATACTACAATGATGTTGATGAGGTAATTAATATATTTGTTACTCAGTATATCAATTTAACAACTACAACATCTGTTGCAGACACATGTTCTAATGCTAGAGCTGTCATTGATGAAAATTTGAATATCGATATATCAATATCAACTGAAAAAATATTGAAATACCAGTCAAGTGATTAAAATAGTTTATTTTTTGTTGAATCTTTTATAGACAAATTATTTTTTTACCAATATTTGACATTTCTGGTGTCAATTTTAATGTTTCCGATATTATATGCACTCTGTTTTGAATGTCAGTTGGTTTTGAGATACATTAAATTGATGAGTTGTAATTATAATACATTTACAACCAGTTTAATGTATGTGTCATTGAATACTCCAACCTTAGCTATGAACTGGCACCCATTTTGTCGATATTGATACTAAAAAAATGTATCCATATACATGTATTATATCAATGGCTTTTATTGATGCTACATGTATATCAATCTTTCAATAACAGCCCTATCTAAAGCATTGATATTCACATATAAATCCTTTATAGACTTAAGTAATCATGTCATTACTTTTGTTCACTTTCAAATAAGTTTACCCGGTTTCTTTTCCAGTTGAAAATATTAAAAATACATGTACTTCAAAACTTCACACATTGATTATCTGGAATGGAAATTTTTTCTCCATGATGTTCTCTAAATCAGTGTCCATAACAAAAGTTTTAAATTATTCATGATAAACACAGACTCTAGACATTAAAGATAAACAGTAATACTGAATTCATAGCATGAACTTGAGGCTGGTATGCCCGGCAATGACCAAGTGCTGGTAATTCAGACATTAGGTACCCTTAAAATCCAAGGTGTTTAACCTCTGGGTTCAACTCATAATTTTCATATTTTACCACATATATCTAATGCTATAAAATATACAATTATACACATAGAGCTACCTGTTAATTGATTGAATGGGGGTTTTACGCCCCAGTCAAAAGAATATAGAGACATCACCAGCTTTAGTTCAGGTGACAGAAATTTTGACCTTTGCAGTGCACTCAAAGGCATTGTACAGGGAGGGTTCTTTAATGTGCCACTCCTGCCATGACATAGGGTATCCGTTTTTAAGGTCTCCTCAGAAGGACTTTTTGACTTTCATTTCTATATGCCAAGTGCTTGGCTAAAGAATAGTCACTACCTATTTTCAAGTTTTGTCAGACCCAGCCGGTGTTCAAACCTACGATGTCCCACATGTGGAATGAGCACCCTACCAACTGAGCTACAGCAGTATTCATATAGATACCTAATATCTGCTATCTTGGAATAAAGTTTGTATCATACATTGTTAATTTACATTCCAGCCACATTCAAAGAAGAGGAAAATGGAAAATTCACAGAAAAACAATGTTGATGGTATTTCAGGTAAGTCATTACAAGGGCCATTGGTTTTTCCCTCATATGTATTTCCACTTTTGACAATAACCCTTGAGGTAAGGGATTTAGCTATTAATTTTCATAGCTGCCATTAAAGATTTTGAATGTAATTTGATTGAGCATCAGCCTTATTTGTCTGATCTCACTCCATCAGACCATTTCCAGTACCCCTGTCAGTCAGATGATGATGTCATTGATTCATTGAAGGAAATTCCTAAAGGTCAAGAAACATGTTAATTACTTTAGAGGACTTAAACTGTTAAAATAAGAGGTTATTTGAAAAAACACCTTAAAGTGTTTGCCATTGGGATTAGGATCATATTTCGGCTCTAAGTCATTAGTAGAAAAAGTCCTGCAGGCCTCAGCCTCAGTGTCTCTTTGTTTGAGTTGTCGTAAGCACAATGTCGCACACCCCCTATGTTCAAATCTCATATCTGGAATCTCTTATTTCAGTGTGAAAAAGTTTGACAAGTTGGTAGTTTTCTCCAGGTACTGTGAGTACCTCCACTATCGCAGAACTGACCACCTCAATATAAGTGTAGGAATCTGGACTTGAGCATAAAATACTGTTGCTCCACACTACTCCACTCCTGTCAATTTGCATATTATTACTTTGACACTTTTGAAATGACATTACATTTCAGTTATACCAGGTAATCTGTTCTTTGTCATCATTTTCTGTTTCTGTTTACAGGTACACAAGTAATGGTATTGCCTAATGGTATGGCACCTTGTAATAAAAAGTTATCTACACTAGCTGAAACTATTAAACCAATGATTAGAGAACTTATAGATCATGCTAACACAGTATGTATAATATTGAAATCGTTTATTTTTGTGGTGTCCCAATTTTCCCAATTCCAAGATAGATACAATTTTGTTGGCTGGTAAAGTTTTGATCTGTACTTTCCATTTGGTGGTAATTTTTTGCTTTCAGTTATGGTTGTATTACATGTATCAACTATTTTGTTGACATGCAAATTTTCGGGTCATTGTATCCAAGGAAAGGAGACACCAGGAATATGAATGATTTTATAGTATTAAGTATACCACAGGGTTACAAGAATCAATTACAAGTATCCAATAACCATGTAGGAGAGGAGTAATGTTGTTCAATGTCCCAGTCAAGAATATTTCACTTTTATCTAACATTAGACTAGTTTTTCTGTCTGTATTTGATGTAATACAAGTTTTATCGAACACGCGTGATACAGAATCTTGTATCACCACACTGTGGTGATACAACATTGGCGGTAAAGTTCACGTGCACTTCTCATTGTGACGTCATTGGAGAATCTCCGATTTGTCAAATGTAAACAATGACGTCATTACTACAAAACATGCCATAACATAGTTCAGTGGTTTTCTGTGGTAAAATGTATTTTTTCACATAAAGTATTGGGTTTTTTCTTATTTTAATTACCTAATAGGAAATGTTAGATAAAAATATCATATACACAGTGTGTAGGTACAACCCTTCGTATCAGGTCTCGTCCTTTTTTCGTAGCTGTATCACTACTCGTCGCGCAAGCGCGACTCGTAGTGATACGGCTACGAAAAAAGGACTCGACCTGATACTGAGGGTTGTACCTACACACTGTGTATATAATATGTATATATCGAGACGTCACCATAACATTTAAGAACCAAAGTCAATGTTGCCCAAGGTGGATAAGTATGATCATTAATTGATACTGAGTGATTCATGATTAGGAATCTAGACTATTGAACTTTTTAACTGTAACAATATCTTCCTCATTATCCAGCAGACTTATTCTTCATTTCATGTGTTATTTGAGTTATTCCCCTTTAACTAGTGCTATATATGGCACTATTTACACACCATTCTTCTGTCCTTCAGGTCATAAACATTGAATTTAAAAATTAGTCAAACCTGTCTATAAAGGCCACCCAAGGGAACCAGTGAAAGTGGCCTTTATTTACAGGTTCAGATTATGAAAAACGAGCAATTGGGATACCGTATAAACTGAAAATTTTTGTGGTGTTAATTTTTGCGATTTTATGAAAATATACCTGCGTAAAAAAAAATCGCGTTTTTATTTTTCGCGATTGAATGACTGTAGATATAATATAACCGATGAAGCTGCCGATTCTTTTTTTTATATTTATGATTAGTCGATGAGTACGAGTCTTTCTTAAAGATATCACGTGTAACAAAATAGCCATCGGCAAAGAAGTAAATACCTTGTCACCTGTAATTAACTTTAATCAAGTCTTCCAGGTAATATCTCGTGTGTCTTGTTTGTTTAATGATTGAAGCCATTCCCGATACCTAACTCATTGATATACGGTGATCGTCCATAATTACCTATTTGGAAGAAAGCACCACCATTACAAGCACTAATTATATATTCCTATGTCAGAGGTCATACGGCGCTTTCGTATCTATCGGTTTTGAGTAAAAAGTTCCAGGATTTGACAATCGCTTATCGGGATATTAATAAAATTTATTAAAAGTGAATTTGCAACTCAAACGACATGTTTAGATTTCCAACGTAACAAAATGATGAGTTCGAATAATCTTTCACAAAAGTTCAAACAACCGGAGGCCGTTCTAGTTATTGACCAATACTCTCAAATGCAAAACCCCATTATTTTTCGCGACTTTATTTCCATAGCGAAAAATAGCGAAAATTAGATTACCGCGAAAATTTCTAGTTATACGGTACATTTCTTCTGGTCTTTATAAGCAGGTGACCCTTATATAGAGGTGACCTTTAAGGCAGATTGGATTGTATATGCTTATTTTTATTTCACTTTTCAGTTAAAGATGTGGATATCTTTACAAATACCTAAAATAGAGGATGGAAATAATTTTGGTGTCTCTGTACAGGTATGTTGTGATGGATTGTTGATTTTATTTTTGTCTTGTCTTAAAAGTGTGGTACATAGCAGCCTTGGAGTTCATCATTGCAAATCCCCGTTTTGTGCAAAAATGTTTGGTAAAATTTTTAGCTTACCTGAGCTGAAATAGTAAACTTTATTGGACTTTATTTAAATTAATCCCCTGATCTTCAGCAAGTAATGGTGTTTCACACCCAAGTTCAGATTCTTCCCCTTATACCAAGGCGGCCAATTCTAAAATGGTGCAGGAAACTGGAGTACCCACTGACAGATAGCGAACTAATTGCCCCAGTAGAATTTGAATGCAATGAGAGGAGGTCTGATTGGTCGATCAGGGGTTTTGACCAGTTGGCCTCTGAGGCTCCTAATTTACTATAAAAAAAACAGACATTCGCAGGGAAAAAATATTAACAATTTTCGTGGTAACTCTTGTTCTGCGAATATATCTTCCCAGTGTAGATTTCTTATTTCTCTTCTCTACAGTCTGAATCCTGAAAATTTCTTACCGCAAAATAGTTTAAAGATAAAAACAGCAAAAGTTTCCTGCAGCTAATGTTTCTTCTTACACATTATAGAATTGATGCTTTTTTGTCTTGTTTCAAATTTCTTTAAATCTGTTTAACAATATTGCATGATCTTCTGTTATTTAATTGATTTAAATAACTATTTTATCTTTTTGTTTTTGTTACCAGGAAGAATCTCTAGGTGAAGCCAGACAGGTGGAGAGTGAAGCTGCATCATATCTAGATCAGATCTCCCGGTATTTTATCACACGGGCAAAAATAGTATCTAAAGTAGCCAAATACCCACACATTGTAAGTAAGAGATACAATACTGACCATGAGATAGACTGTACAGCCAATCTTGTACTGTTTACCTAGAAAATTAAGCGGCAGTTTTATTTTAGTGTAATTGGTGGTAATATTAAAGTGCTAAAATAAAACTCACAAAAATATATAATTTCTTTAAACACTTGCATACTTAATCTGACCCAAGGCTTGAAAGTGGGTAGTGACTGTTCTTTTGCCAAGCACTTAGCATTACAAAATGGAACTTGCAATTCTTTTGGATGGGAACTTAAAATCAAAGAGGTCCAATGTCACATTGGGCATGGCACGATAAAGAACCCTGCTGTATAATGGCATCTGTGCAACACACAGCCAAATTTTTTTGTACCTTTGCCTATAGCAGGGCCCCACAAACGCCGATAAGGTCATTCGGCGGTAAAAATCACCGCTAAAAAAAAAAAACCTCATTCATACCCCCCCCTCTTCATTGGTTTATAGTTTTGGTGGAGCTTACATTTCGTCTGGAATGTTACACAGCTAAAATCTACTTTCAGATGCTTCCTTTCCTTCTTCATTTTATTCATGAAATACTTTATTCATCCAAACAGTCACCACAAAGTCGGGAAAGACTACAGCCATGTGCTTTGTTTACTTTCTGTCACTATCATGATTATGTCCCTTTTATACATGTTATTATGCAGAGTGGGTAACGACTACTTGTCGGGTTAAAGTAAAAAAGAAAATATGGCTGTCACATGTTTTACTGCTTACATGGTCTTAATCATTAAAATCTGGGTTTATTTGGAAGAATATTAAAGAGATCATGATTTTATTATCGTCATACAGCATTCCTATGAATAAGGAATATATAATAAGGTAATTTTGTTCATCTGCCTTGTGCAATACACATCGTTTGCCTACAGTAGCTCTGTTCCAGAACAGATGGAGATTTTCTTTTTTTGTGCCGAATATTCAAATAGGATTCGAATAACATCCAACTAATATTCAAATGCTTAATTTGATATTCTTTTCTGCTCTATTGTTTCACCTTAAAGCATGAAACAAGGCATAATAAAACTGAGGCCTCGTAAGGTATTTTGTTTACACGGTTTGTTAACACACGTGGTCTCGGTAATTAGAGGATTAACTCTGGTGTTGATTATACACAGTCAATGATTAATTAATTATCACACCGATTGTACACCTGTGGGACACGTGGCTTCATCTTAAAGTCTTGTGTGATTTCTCGATCGTGAACTAATCTTAATTGACAAGACAAAATTTAGAAGATTTATGGGGGAAAAAAACCGAATGACTGAATTTCAATTCGGCGTTTTATTTGCCAATTCGGTGATTTTTAGCCGATTTTGGCGATTTGTGGGGCCCTGGCCTATAGCTGGCAATGTCTTAATATATGTGAAATATTCTTGACTGGGACATTAAACACCATTACTCAACTCAGTTCTCCTTAAAATAAATGAGGTCCCGTGTCACGGTGGGCTTGGCACGTTAAAGAACCCTGCTGTATAATGCCATAAGCGCAACGCACAGGCAAAATTTCTGCACCTTCGCCTATAGCTGGCGACGTCTCAATATAAGTGAAATATTCTTGACTGGGACGTTAAACACCATTACTCACTCACTCACTCAACTCAGTTCTCACTTGCATTTAATATAATTGGCATTTTCGCTGACCACCATCAAATGACATCGAATTAAAATTATAGGGATATCTTGAATATTGACAATTTTCATGAAAATTAAGTGCCATATAAAATTGCCGATTTACAGTATATGGAGGCATTATGTTTTTATATTTTATTTCTTTTATAGGAAGATTACAGACAGTCAGTAAAAGAACTAGATGAGAAACAATACATTAGTCTTAGACTTGTTGTGTGTGAACTACGGAACCATTATGTAATTATACATTTCATCATACAGTAACATAACAGGGATGAAGCTTAACTATTTTGAGTTAGGGTCCCAGCTCACTTCAGAAAAGAAGTTGTTATAGTAATAAATAGCTACAATGTGTTAACATTCAGGGACTGGTTTTTAGTAGCCATGGGCTACTAGGCCCCTGCTAATCTTGATCCCTGTTATAATGTCCCTCAATTGCATGATAGAGCCTTGATGGCTTAGTGGCCTAAACTGTACACTTACAGATCATAGCATCTCTCAACAACTAGGTTCAAATCCAAGACAGGATAGATTCTGATGTAAGTTTGGTTGGTACATGCTAAAGGTTGATGGTTTTCTCTGGGCACTCCGGTGTCCTCAACCATCTCTTTACGAGTCAAGAATCTTGACTTGGGCATAAAACTCCATTACTACTACGCTTATTGTCACAATATGTTGAAGATCCAATGTCCATTTTCATTATAATTTTCTTTATAAAGTCACTATAAGTTTATCACTGAACTGCTTTATAGTGCTATTATCTGACTGAACAAACGAAGACAAATCAGTTTCATCATCCATTGGTTGGAGTTGTAAGGCTTCACCTGAACTGTAGAACATTCTTTGATAACTGCTCAACATACAAGATTCAGACATGTCAGATGTAAGAGGCATTGCTTTCCGAGTGGTCTAAAGCTGTGGCTCACACACCTCTTGCTGCCTAAGGTCTAATTCTGATAATCCTAGTTTGAGAAGTTTGCTGAAGATCGGGGGATTTCTCTGGTTACATCTGTTTCAGCTTTTGATATAAGCGAAAGATTCTTGACTGAGGTATAAACTCCATTACTCCACTCTCGGTGCCTAATGTTAAAATTATTAGAGGTTCATCGAATTCTAGATTGTTTGTACAAAATGCATGAACTTATGTCAATCTGCCGTGTGTGCGTGATCATGCACATGCATGTTCATTGTTTTAAGTTTAATGATGTCCAGACAAGCTTTGCTCTTTTGAAGGCTTTTCTGGAGTAATTCTACGAAACTTGATGCAAAGCATCAACATTGATAGGAGATACAGATATCATTAACTCATTTTCGTGGGAGTTATAGCCCTTTGAACATTAGTGAAAATCACAAAGAGTACCTACTGGAGAGGAGTTCTAATTCACTGAATTTGCTGGGTTTTTTTTTTGGTTGTTTTTTTTTTTAGTATTGAAATAATGTTTGCTAATTTCATTAACAGGCAAATCTGCACGATGTTGTAATGAAGAATTTAGACAAGATTAAGAAACCAAGATCAGCTAACACAGAGAGTTTATATTGACGACGGCATGACGAGTATTTACGTTATATTCTGTGTATATTAATGTTACATATAGTAACAATACCACAGACAGCAAATAATCATGGAGATTTAAAATCACTACAGAATGGCTCCATCAAGAATAAAAATGGTGAATGCCAGAGACAGCCAGCGACGATCCACCTGCCTGTCGGAAAAAAATGTATTTATTTATCAAAAAATGGCAGTTAACATCAGTGTCAATTAAGTGTTTATTTGTAGAATATGGTATTTTTGAAAATATAAATACTTTTTAAAAATTGCTGTTAAGTTCAGTTTAAAGATGGTGGAAATAGTGCTTTGTATGACAAAAAAGAATATGGTGTCCATCCATACATTTATTAAATACTGCTCATAGATATTATTAAAAATCATACTATTTTTTATGAGTATTTCAACATTTAGCGACATTTGATCTAGATGGAGGGCTATTTATAACATGTACTTCTAGCCAAATATGAGAATTGTCTGTTCACTTCAAGACTCAAACTGGCTTTCTTTAGACTAAGTATTTCCTCCAACACTGTTCAAAATTAACCATCTTAGGCACCACTGGGATGCCACATATTGATATTATGAACATTTACTAGTTCTTTGACGTCATCAAAAATTGGCTGTTGCCACAGTAACCCATTTCATGTGTTTGGTTCTTGACTTCATATTATTTGTATGTTGTAACCCTCCTTTTTGGCCACTGGTTGTGAACACACAAGACCAGTTTAAAAGCACATGTATAAAATTTTAAGTATGGTAATCTTTACTGTGGTCTTGTCCTTTGTCTCTGATATTAACAACATGCATTTTATATGTTATTCCATAAAAGAAATTTATTTAAATGGACTGCCATTTTTTTTAAATCGTAAAAATTTACAAAATACACATTATTCTGGATATTGTGATTAAAAATGTAATATCAAATACATTTTGTTTTAACTCAATGAATAAAAGTATACTATTGGAGTCGGTGTGTTTGTGACATTGAATTACGCTTTATTTCCATAGAAGATCAAATAAGCTTTAGTAAAGACTGATATTTTTCATTTACCTAGTAGTAACAGGAAATCTGAATGTGCATCAGAGTGAAACATTGGTGCAATGGGGACTTAACATGTTGAAAAACCAAGGTTCTGTTGCACATATTTATTGTAAAACGTCGCCAAGGACATCACTTATGGTGTAAACATCACAATGTAAAGTCCCTATAGTGTAAACATACGGATATTACTTTCTTCAAAAAATACTTTATGACAAACACAAATGCACATACAGATTTTCAGTTATGACTACGATCAAGTGAGTGAACGATATAAACTGTTATTCAATTTTATTGCAATTTCTATGGTAATTTAGCATACTTCACTGTCACAAACACACTTGCTCTCATAGTAGATAACATCCTGTCATATACATAAAATGCTAAAGACATTGGATCTTGTACTACCATATTAAAGTAGTAGTCACCTACAACTTTCATTACATCTGAACTGAATTACACGCACAATGGAATTATAAAACCAGAATGTTAGTTGTTTATTTTGTGTTATACAACAAAGTGAGTTGAATCTTGATAATTTTTATATTTTAACCAAAAACGATTGTAACTACGCCATTTAAAAAATAATAATTTGTATCATAACTATTGTCCAAGTCATCTAAGTGGTGTGGCATAGTGAAGTATTTTTTAAAATTTTAATTATTTTTTTATTCATATATTCAGTCGTTATTATAACATGACATTAACAATGAATGTAGATTTATTTTTACATGTCAACTAGCAGTAAGAATTTTGTTGACAAATTTATATTTTAAAGGGTTATATTAACAATGAATGTAGATTTATTTTTACATGTCAACTAGCAGTAAGAATTTTGTTGACAAATTTATATTTTAAAGGGTTATATTACACAACACCATAAAAACCATTTTAACATCGAACAGTGGTTGAAAATTCACATTTTAAAAATGCAAATGTTATTACCACATATTTTTTAATACCCTTATATCCGTAAGCATGCAACTTCATACATCTATTGATTAGGATAAAATAGGAAAATTTACAATTTATCCAAATTTTATTGATTTTGAAATGATAGAACTTATAATTTAGTGAGATTTGTGAAAATAGCCTTCCAAAAAATGGCTGTCTTTAATGATGGACAATCCGATCGTATGATGAAAACAAAATAGCGGATCTAAAATCATATTTACGTTTTTGATCAAAATAATGTATTATTTGACCCGATATGACAAATTTATTTTCTTTATACTTAAATTATTTCTAAATTGTTGCCGTTTATAACGTTATATAGCCCATATATATATATATATATATATATTATATATATAAAACATAATAACAAAATACATAGTAATAACACATTTGTTACCATTTCGATTTAAAAATTACATATATAAGTATTTTCGACTAAGATGATTTCGACTAAGATGACTTGGATAATAGGTTTTATTTTACCATTGTACATATATGTCGCATATAAAGTTATTATTTTTGTCATTTTGTAGATACACATTTGTTTCCATAACCATTTAATTTTTATTATGATCATTGTCTTTCTTAAATATTTTTGTTTTCACTTATTTGTTATAGTCACTCCATGCACCCAATCACCCACTTTATTTTAAAATTCCATGTTATGGTTTCACCATCCATCCATTCCATTTTCAAAATTCAGTCTCTTAGAGTCTATTTGTAGGTAGGTGTAGTGGTTTTTGTAGCTCAATGGTGCTCCCCACTGTGCCACATAATCAATACCTCTTAAAGTTTGTGAGGAATGTTTTGGAAAAGTTACACTTATTTCCAATGTATATGAAATCACATAAGATGATGTTTTTCGATAAAAATGACATTATTTTGGGAACATTGCAAATTCCCAGAAAAATGTCATTTTTATTGGGAAAACGTCATCTGTGATTCCATATTCATTGGAAATAAGTGTTCTGCACAAACGTTAGACGGTATCACATGGTACAGCAGCGAACCCCATTGGTAGAGCACTTGCCCTGGGTTCTGTACCTGGTCGATCCCTGTTTGTACCCTGCAATTGTTCTCCTACCTGTTACATAGGCAACATTATTGATTTTTATCATCATCATTTTCTTATTAAATATTTTTGTTTTTCACTGACTTGTTACATAGACAACATTTAATCTCCTTTCACTTTTTACTTCCTTCATGGCATAAGATTCTTTAATTAAACCTTATAATACACATACTTTTGGTCTTAAAAATTTTACTCCATGTTTTGACAAAATATCTGATTATTCCAAAACTAATTGCAACAAATCCGTTAAAATGCTAACACACTGGATATTGATCAGAAAATTTTGAAGATTTTGTTTACTGGAATTACTGCAGTATAAAAACAGTCACATAAATTTTCAGTGTTTTATAGTGCATAAAAATTGTAATCAATAAAAATTTCACCTCAAAAAAACATTTTTTCACATGTAATTAATTGTTTAAATATCTTTATATTTTCATTTATGTCTTATTTAGATGGTGTATTAAGTTTCAAATGTCTTAATGTTTTTTCCACTATTTAACCGTGGAGCTATTTTCCAAGAATAGTGAGGTATTTTCATTTTTCTTCATATTAGAAATTTTAATTGTTGTGTATCAATCAGTTTCAAGTGGATGTTGATTTAGATAATAAATAAAATATGAGTATTTTTTTAAGACCAGTGATAACTAGGCTTATTGGTGCTATCATCTTGTGTTGCCTTTTTACTGGTGTTGTATTGTCACTGATTATTTATAGATCAGGTGGGGTTTGAACTTTGAACTACATTCTCACTTAAGTTTATATTTTCGATAGATTAAATGGGGTTTTAACTTTGAGCAACTTCATTGACAAAGGATTAGTGGAGTTGTAGCTATAGTAACAGTCATGAATACTTAACACCTATGTATTATATAAGTGCTAAATATTTGTAACTGCTAAAACAGCTTTAAGTTACACAGACCAAGACAGTACAAGTACTGGGGTTCACCGCTATACCACGTGATACCCGCTAAATTTTGTGCGGAACACTTATTTCCAATGGATATGGAATCGCATAAGATGATGTTTTCTTGTGAAAACTACGTCATTCCGGGAATTTGTGACATTGACGTTTTCCAAAACGTTCCACACAAACATTAAGAGTTATTGATCACTTGCTACAGTGGTGAACCCCATTTTCAGTCAGACTTGCAATTTTTGTAAAAGTTTTTGGTATGTTCGAGAAAAAAATTAATTTATAAATTAGAGTATAGTTAAATTTTTAGAATGATTTCGGACACTGTTTTCCTACGTATAAATAGAAGATTTTATTTTCTTCTCTGACAGCAGTTAATGGAAACAGTACTTTTGGCTCATTTAATACATGAAATGTCCAGTGTTTACAGTTTTTTCAATGCCATAATTTCATATTCATTATTACATGCATTTAACTTTCATTCGGGATGTATACCGATATTAAAAAATCAGTGTATGCCAATATTGTGTTTGCCATCTTAGAGAAAGGGAGAGCGAGAAAGGGGCTCTGTGTGTGTGTGTGTGTGTGAGAGAGAGACAGAGAGAAATTGAGCTAGCTGCTAGCATGATATGTATATCATTTGTAATATGTTCTCAAAATGTGTGTATGTGAAGTGTTTGTTCATGTGTCAGCTCTGATGTATACACTGATACCTGTTCATGATGTGTCGTACAAAGCTTGTACATTTATGTTTTACATGCGTTGGGACGTCTGTATTGATGTTCTAGTTTGTTGATACATTCACTCTAAGCTGCCAACATATCTAATTTTGATATATTTATTTTATCACATTAAGTCAACTTAAATTATCTTAATATGTCAAGACATACATTGTTTCACATATTACTTAAATTTGGAACCACTTCCTCTTAAATCTGTCCTATATTCAAATACTCACCTAGTAGATCCTAGTGTGTGTAAGAAAGTTTGTTCACTGAATGTGGGTGGTTTACTTTGGACACCCCGTCATTCCAGAACTGACCATCTCATGAAAGAATCTTGACTGGAGCATTAAAAACACCATTTCTTCTACTCTGAAACTTTTGAAAAAGTGTACAAGTTGATTGGTTACAATAAATGTTATTGACAGATTGAAATAATTTATGTTGACAAGTTGACAAAACCATGCTGCTGTGCCAGGTGGCTATATTCACAGCTGATATTGAAAACATCTCTGTTTTCCATACTTCTACCTCTTTCAATGTTCATCCATGGGTTTTACCATGTAAACAGTCATCTGTTGTGAAACGAAAGCTTCCAGCATAAGAAAAACTTAAAATGCAGTATACATAACTTCTTGAAAAAATGTTTGAACATATGTGTTATTGATAGAATATTGATGCAGTAATGGCAATAATTTAGATACCTGGGCCTAGTTTTACCATTATACCTTAATCAAGATCTTCCTTAACTTGATTTTAATGTGTTTTGGCAATCTTTTACGGTTGTAGTGTAAAGTTAAAACCTACATGACAAAATTGGATATGGATGGGAAAAGCCAAAGGAATTCTTATGATGGCATGATGAATTTTAACAACATATTTAATACTAGAAAAATCTTGGCTAAGGAATAATTTTGAAACTGGGTTCCATTATAAAGTATTGTTATAATGTGTCATATCATAATTATGTTAGTTGGTTTGAGCTTGTCTGTTGAGTTTAACCTGGCATGAATTGGCAAGACAGAGAGAGAGAAAGAGAAAGACAGAGAGAGAGCAAGAGAGTGAGAGAGAGAGAGTATTTTAACATTTTTTATCTATGTGACTACCGGTAATTTAATTCTCAAATTATGTATAAATTATGAAAAAATGGTTTTGGAATCAAATAAATCATCCAGTGAAATAAACATATGGTTTTTAGTACTTGATATCATAAATTAATTATTTGGCCCATATGGCCAAGTGGTCTAATGTTTGCCTCTCACTGCTAAGGTTCAAATCCCACTCGATGCAGATCCTAGTGTGAAAAGTTTGTCAGTTCCCTTGCTGAAGGTCATGGGTTTTCTCCCAGCTAACTGTCTCAATATAAGAGAATGTATCTTGACGGGGCATAAAACACCAGGGTTCAAATCCTAGTGTCAGAAAGTTTGTCAGTTTGCTTGCCAAAGTTTGTTGGTTTTCTCTGGGCACTCTGGTTTTCTCCACCATCCCAGAACTGACCCCACCCATATATATGTAAGTGAAGAAATCTTGAATGTTGAACACCATTACTCTATTCCTGTCTATCATAATTATGAACTACTAGTTCAAAAATTTACTTTAACCATTATTTGTTTAAGCTGCGGTGTTCAGTTACTTGTCTTGGCAAAACTTCTATGCACTTGCATGCAATTTCTTGAAAATAAATAATCACTGTATGACAAAAAAAGAATGTCAAAAATAAAATAATTAGACATGACAAAATTTTAATTCTGGTTAAAAGTCAAACATGTGTGAAAGCACTGTGTTAAGCTTGAAGTGCTTCAGTGTCTAGGTTTGAATCTTGTACTGGCAGATGGAAGTTTTAAAAAATTTGTAAGTTCAGTTGCCCTGGTTTTCTCTTCCATTCCAGAACTGTGACTGCCTCAATATAATATCTACTTCATTTATTGTCTCAAGGAACTGTTATAAAAACCTAGTGTTGAACAACAAGTACAATGCCTAGTTCAAAATATTTGCCTAATGGCAGTTTGTTTTGTACATGATCATATAAAAACGTGCATAAAATAAGAAAGGCATTTAATGTTCTGGATTAAGTTTTTGTGGAAACAAAAAAGCTCAAGTTCATGCTGTATCAAAAATAGCATACTGGTCATCTATTTTCACTATCTATCTGGTCTAAAGCTGGGTTTACAGATCACAGCATTCTCATTTTCAAGGTTTGAATCCTACACTGGACATATTCTAGTGCGAGATTTTTTGTCATTTTGCTTGCCTATGTTAAGTTATTTTTTCTGGGAACCTGGGTTTCTTCACCATCCATGAACTGGCACCTCCATATAAGTGAGGGGGGGGGGGGGTGGTAAAACTCCCATTACTCTATTCCACTGTTATAAATCAAACATAAAAACGTGTAGCCTACTGATCTCAAAGCAGAGCCACACAAATGACAATCCTGCCAAGAAGAGCTTGATTCTGAATGGTAGTCTTTTCTTGGTAAAGACTTTCACTAAATCCATACTACTTAAGATTGATCCTTAAGATTAAGAAAAAATAATTGTCTCGTCACAAAAAAGCTAAAACATGTTGATATGACATAAACCATCATTCAATCAACCAATCTGTTCTTGGTGGGCAATGTGTGATTGTAGTTTTCTTTGTGGTGGTAACCAATACATGTATATTGCAGTCACAAAGAACATTAATTACCGGTAGGTTGTGCTGAAAACTCCTCTTTTCAGTGTACATTGAAGGCAAATCATTCTCCATTATGTAAAATTGCAATCAAAAGTTCCATTTTCTTTAATTCATGGCACAGTAAAGAAATAAATTACAATGAGTCTTAATAGAAGATTAGAGGGATCTATAACACAATGTAGTATAATTATACATATATTTTGTTATTAAATATCCAAATCTCCAAATGTCATGATCTTACCGATGCTCTTTTCAATAAATTATAGAAAGCAGAATTATGTTCACTATGCAAGTCAGACCACCCACAGGCGACACAAAACCAAGCACCTGCATCCATGTTTTACTGAACATTGTAATTAACAGAACAAACTGCATTTAAGAAACATGTTTTATATGATTTTTTTCCTTATTTTTCCCTGAATAGGAATAATACTGTTGTTATATAGAGAAAATTTAGAAAAAAAAATTTGTTAAAATTCAATTTTATTTATTTTTTGACGTGTTGTCAGATAAGATAAAAGAATGACATACATGTAAATAAATGTATAAGTGACCCCAAGTGCCTGTAAACAGATTCATTGCAAAATTTTAAAAATAAAATACCCATAGTATATAAATAGAGAATACCTTTTATAAAATATTTTCGGATATATAGGTCTAAAGCCCGTTTAAAAAAAGAAAGTGAAAGTAGCAGTATAAAATCCAACTTAAAGTCTAGAAACTAGTCAAAGTGAAAGTAGCAATGCAAACTATAGATTACCTCCCCTTAGTTTGAGATACGGACACCTGTCGGCGTTAAGCAACACAACAAACCGGGAGATCCAGTTGAAAACACACAAGCTACCTGAGATTATCAGATACCTATGTCGACATTGTTTCATCTGGGTACTTAAAGGTAAGCAGTAATAGAGAAAATAAATCTTTCTCCATATCTGTGATGCTCTGGCAGAAAAATTATACCATATTGATTATTGATAAAATGCACCCCCGTTCCAACTTCCATGATTTTCTGATTTGTTCGTCTGTTGTAATGAAAAGGTAACTTTGTGACCCATGTGGCTTGTTGATATTATATCCTTTGTGTCTTGTCATTCATTACTAGAAGTAAACTTACGTTCCTTGACAGCAGTTATGTCTAATTAATACCTTGAATCCAAATCTTCACCTGTTAACTGCATCCAGCCATACCTGACCCAAATCACTAGGGCTCTTAGTCTTACTGTTTCTGTAAGTAGCTGCATTCAGCATTACAGTAGCGCAACAAAGATAGATGTCAGTGGAACATGTTTATATTTTGATTTACAACGATAAATGGGGGGGGCTCACTTCAGAAAAGAAATGATAAATTAATTAACATAACATTTGTGTCATTTGAGTGTTGCAGGCCCTATTGGTACTCTTGTTAAAAATAGGCATATTTTTTGGCCCAGGATGACTGAATATATATGGATTGAACACTGAATAATTGCATATTGCAACCTGATACATGTATGCATATTGTGGTCTATTGGCTTATTGAATGAGGTTGTACATCCAAATCAAGAATATTTCACTTATATCAAGATGTCACCAGCTATAGGTATAGGCAGAATTTTTACCCATGCAGTGTTCTCAGGGCTATGTGCAGAGAGGGTTCTTTAAAGTGCCTTTCTTATTATAACTTCAATAGGGGATTGAATATGCATATTGTCTATGTTTCTATTCCTGGTAGCCAAAATCGCCATTGGCTACTAATTTCTGAGGAATTCTTTCAAAAAGTAACATATTTTAGCAAATTTGTGGAAAAATACTTTAAAAAGGACTATATTTTCACAAATTTTGGAAATTTGGCTGCTAATTATTTTAAATTTATGGAAACCTAGATATTGTGGCTTTATATTACCAGTAATGTAAATACATCATGTACTTATTTTTGCAACCAATGAATGCATGTAAATATATTATGACTGGCTTACACATATGTTGGTTATTTTTTTTTAATGTAAATCCTATATAATCCTAAGTTCCAATAAAATGTCAGATTTGACAGGTGTTACAGACTTCATAATGGAAGTTGGAACACAAGGTGTCTAGATTTACCATGTTTGTCTGACACAGAAGTATTTATAAGATAAACCTAGTTTTGTTTGACCTGAGCTAACTGCCATTTGATGATAGGTCAAAGATTAAAGGTAGCAGATGCTGTACTCCATCTTTTTGTGTCAACAAAGGTAGATAATTCATTACAGCATATCATGAATGTCAGAACCTGCTCTTCATTACTTGTAAGTTGGTAGAGTGCTCGCTCCGTAAGTGGGAGGTTGTGGGTTCGATCCCCGGCCGGGTTTTTGTGTCAACAAAGGTAGATAATTCATTACAGCATATCATGAATGTCAGAACCTGCTCTTCATTACTTGTAAGTTGGTAGAGTGCTCGCTCCGTAAGTGGGAGGTTGTGGGTTCGATCCCCGGCCGGGTCTGACCCAAGACTTGAAAGTGGGTAAAGATTGTTCTTTCACCAAGCACTCGGCATTACGAAATGAAAGTCACGGTTCTTTCGGATGGGAACTTAAAATAAACGAGGTCCCGTGTCACGGTGGGCTTGGCATGATAAAGAACCCTGCTGTATAATGCCATCAGCGCAATGCACAGGCAAAATTTCTGCACCTTCGCCTATAGCTGGTGACGTCTCGATATAAGTGAAATATTCTTGACTGGGACGTTCAACACCATTTACTCAACTCTTCATTACTTGTAGGCATGGCACAATAAAGACCCTGTTATATAATGCCATCATCGCAAGACTCGAGCAAAATTTCTGCACCTTTACCTATAGCTGGTGCCGTCTCAATATAAGTGAAATACTTTTGACTTGGACATTAAACACCATTACTGAAACCATTACTTGCATGTTCTCAAAAATAAAATTGAAATCTACATTTAGGTTCTTAATGAAATTAATTTTTGAGAATGACATGTTTGATGTATCAATGGACCTCTTAAGACATTTTTGGGTTCTCTGGGGCAAAGTGGTTTAAAGAGTGTGCTTTCGTATCACAATGCCTCTTGCTACTTGGGCTCAAATCCTACTTGGGACTGATCTAGTGTGAGAACGTTTGTCAATACTCCAGTTTTCTCCATCGTCCCAGAACTGATCATCTTTCAGTAGGTGAAAGAATCTTGACTGCTGAGTAAAACACCTTAACTTTACACCACTCTGAAATATTTTTCAACATTTCATACTGTAGACTTGGTGAAGGGCTGCATATCTGATGTGTCGCATACATATCCCACAAGTTAAAATTGTAGTTCATATTGGTGCTAACTGTTCTATGTAAGAATTATCTTCTTTAAGTCAGTTGATCCATACATGTATTTTCAAAACTTGATATATAGATCGACACATATAGAGGTCACACCGCACAGTGTACCTGGTAAGAGGTCATGATGTACAGGTAAGAGGTCACTCTTTGTTTTAACACCTGGTCTATTTTATAGAGAGAAAAAAGAAGTTTTAAATTGATTTTCTGTCAAATTTTGAAATGCCTTATCTCCCAGAAACAAAGCCATAATTTATTCCTTAGTGACAAAGAGTTGTTGGTTAATTAATGCATAATCTGTGAACTTTAAGCATTAACTGTCATATCCTTGTATATCATAGCTGTTTACCATTTGTAATTAATTGTTATGTATAGCTTTAAATATTATACAAGGATTATTGTAAAGAAAAACTTTTAATGATTTATGAAAAAATGGAATACAGGTATATTTTATGAATATAAATTTTGTACTTTTTCTTAAAGTGTATAAAGTTATACAATGGTGTTATTGTCAAATTTGAACAATGCATTGTAGAATTTCAGATGATTTCAATATACATATACGACATATCTTTAGTTAAATGCTCAAGAACATATCTGAGGCCTATTAAAAAGTTTGGGCAAATATACTGTTCAACAGTGATTGTTAACTAAAGTGCAAGTGCATGTGCAATACCACCGGTATACCAGTCTACATTGCCATGTCAGAAGGCTGAGAAGCACTCAAACACAAGCTTATGGCTATATTTCCATGTCTGGTAACCAAAATCGTCATTTGCTACTTATTTCGAAGAAAAGTTGCCTATTTCAGCCAATTTGTGAAAAAAATACTACATTTTTACATCCTGGCAAAAAATTTGACAAGTACACATAATATTTTTAAACTTGTGGAAACCTAAAATACAGTACAACCTGCCTTAAAGGTCACCTCTATATAAGGGCTACCTGCTTATGAAGGCCAGTAGAATTGTATCCCATTTGTTCTTTATTCATATTATTTGAACCTGTATATAAAGTCATTAAAGACCACCTGCTCATAAAGGTCACTTTTGTTGGTTCCCTTGGATGGCCTTTATAGACAGGTTTGACCGTATGTGTGCTTAAAATATAAATTTGTGATAAGATTGTACATTGTATATCATTTTAAAATGCTGATGTGTGCAATAAAACAGTGTCCCAGATCTAGCTGATATTGTGTTTGTATATTGTTTAAGTTTGTATTACCTATATACACTGGTAGTTCAAAGCGATCCAGTGTCAACAACCCCCATACAGTCAATATTGAACACATTTCCTATCCTATTTATGACTTTAACACCTCAATGAGGGTGAATAAACTCTAGCTGTATTGTGAAGTTTGTTTACAATTATATTTTTGACATTTTAGACAAATGAAAAATTTTCCAACTAAATCACTAGTGGCCAATTATGCCAATTGTAATTTACAGTTTTGAGTTGCTGTATGGGTTGAGGTGTGGAGACTTTGTAGAATTGTTTTGTGGATGAATGTGTCAAAAGGCTGGTTGATTTAGTTTGCTCTTGTCCAGCTTGTATCAGAAGTTTTGGAAAATTAATTGTAAAAGTTTTTGTCTATAGTCTCAGATATGTAGGACTCCATTTTGTATCCCCTCCTTTAAGATCTTTGTTTCATAGAAATGTTTGACTTTGTCATGTTTATAGGCCTTTTCAATGATGTTTTTCCATTTTATGTCTCTGTATTTGACCATATTATCTTACAATATTAAAATACCTACATTCATTAAAATATATATTCAAATGCAGACTTACATGTACTTTTACATATTTTATCCTCCCACTCAGACTTAAATATTAAAAGTTCATCTAAAATTGATAAAATTTAATTAAATTTAAATTGACAAGTTGATTTGTTTTGGAGAATATGTATGTCAAAGAGAAAAACTTATTAAAGTACTAGTAATGAGAGAGAGAGAGAGAGAGAGAGATTTAATTTGAAGTGACCTGTTGAGAGAGATTTAATTTGAAAGAGAGAAGGAGAGAGACTTAATTTGAAGTTACCTGTTGAGAAAGAAGGAAAGAGAGGAGAGGAATTCAAGTTACCTGGTGAGAGAGTTAGAAAAATGAGAGAAAAGAGACTTAATTTGAAGTGACATTGAGAAAGAGGGAGTTAAAATAGACATAAATTCAAATGACATAATAAGAGAGAGAGAGAGAGTGTGTGTAGAGAGAGAGAGAGAGATTTAATTTATAGAAATTTGGGTTTAATTAAAAGATATGTCCATAGTGGAGAGAGAGAGATTTAATTTGTAGAGATTTTGGATTTAATTTGAAGTGACTTGTTATAGATATGTCCATAGTGGATTAAATTTCCCCAGTAATTGATTTGATATCTCAGATAAGAGGAAAGTGTAAGTGATACTTATCACCTTAAGCCATATACTCAATTAAAATCCTAAGTACTTATACACCACTCTCCCCAGGACAGGAAAGGCCAATTGACCAACATAATATTTATAATGGTCAAGTGAGTTATGAAATATTTTGATTTCTTTTCTGGACATGTGGAGTTAATTGTAAAACTTAGATAAGATATTTTGAGTTATTTATGCCAACACTTTACAAATTACAGTACATGTTATGATTGTGTGATGTGAAAAGTTTAATTCCTAGGGATATAATTATTTGGTAAGTAAATTTTTCCAAATCATGGTGATAGAATTGTCACATGTTTGTAAACTTCTACAGTTTGTGTAAATGTACTAGATATGTTTTCAAAATTTTGAAATCATCAGTATTCATTTTTTTTTAATTTCTGAAAACAGTCCTTTTTAAAGTATTTTATTACAAATTTGCTAAAATTGGTTACCACTACTTTCTTTAAAAAGTTTCTGAGGTACATGTATTACTATTAGTAGCCAATGGCTATTTTCAAAAGAGGATACAGTACACAAAACAGTATGAAAAGCACTGTTCTTTATTATCTAGTCTATTTGGTAATTAGACCACTGCGGTTACAATTAGTTGGTAAAGTGCTCACTCTACAATTGGAAGGCTGTGGGTTTGATCCCTGGCCAGGTCTGCAAGACTTGAAAGTGGGTAGTGACTGTCCTTTCGCCAATCACTTGCGAAATGAAAGTCATGGTTATTTCTGATGGGAACTTAAAATAAATGAGGTCCCATGTTCATGGTAGGGGTGGCACGTTAAAGAACCCTGCTGTATAATGCCATCAGCACAATACACAGGAAAATTTTCTGTACTTTCGTCTATAGCTGGCAGTGTCTAAATGTAAATCTATGTTTCCATTCCTGGTAGCCAAAATTGCCATTGGCTACTAATTTCTAAAGAAGTCTTTAAAAAATTAACCTATTTTAGCAAATTTGTGGAAAATTACTTTAAAAAGGACTATACATATTTTCACAAATTTTGGAAATTTAGCTACTAATTATTTTAAATTTATGGAAACCTAGTAAATAAAATATTCTTGACTGTGACGTTAAATACCATTACTCAACTCAACTCCATTTGCTTATTATAATGACCTTTATGTACCAGGGTTCAGATTTTAACATTTGACTGAGAGAGAGAGAGAGAGAGAGAGAACAAGTTTTCTTTTGGATAGATAAGGTTTCCTTTGTTTAGATCTTATTTATATATTTGAGTTTTAAGAGGACAAGCACCTCTGACACACTTTATAGACAGTTTATTAACTTATCTAAGATTGATAATGTATGATTAAGATTGCCTAAGATATGTGATATCACTGCGGAGATAGAACCCTCGACTACTGTTTGTAAGGCTTGATTGAATGATTGACAGATTGGCAGATATTCACTGGTGTAAGTTGATTATACTTTTATGTTAGAGTTTTTGTTCTATCAAAGCTTTGGAAGAAAAATTTTTCAAAGATATTGACCATTACACAACACATAGCGTGCCGGTAGTTTACAGTATATAATACATATTTTCAGAATATTTACATCAGGTCATTTACCTGTGCATGTCCTGAGTTTTTGTTTTCATCAAAGCTTGGTAGAATTTTTTTTTCAAAGGTTTACGTTGACCATTATACAAAACATATTTTTCATTATACAATACATATTTTGAGAACACACATGTACATCAGGTCATTTACCTGTGCATGTCTGGAGTTTTTGTTTCCATCAAAGTTTAGAAGAAATTTATTTCAAAAGTATTGACAATTATACAACACATAGTTTACATTTATAATATACAATACATATTTTCAGAATATATATATCAGGTCATTTACCTGTGCATGTTCAGAGTTTGTTTTCATCAAAGATTGGAAGAAATTTTTTCAAAGTTGTTGACCATATGCATAACACAAAAATAGTTTCAGAATATGTATATCAAGTCATTTACTGTTGCACGTCTAGAGTTTTTTTTTTCATCAAATTTTTTCAAAGGTGTTGACCATTACACAAAAATAGATTCAGAATATGTATATTAGGTCATTTGCCTGTGATTAGTAATATAGTACACTAACTGCAGTGTCCTACTCCATCTACTGTACTAACTACCAGCAATAAGTCAAGATGAATAATAGTGTTTTTAAAACACCAGTCCAGAATATTCCAATTATTTCAAGGCAGTCAGTTCAAACCAGAGTAACTGGTGAAACCACCCACCTTCAGCAAAAAAAAAATCTTTCATAAGTGTAAACATAGGTAGTGAGAGGAAGCTTGTGCTTTAGGAAATATTAGGCCACAAAAAGCCCTCAGTAATACCAGTAAGTGAAAAGTCTCCAATCATCACATTCAATCCTTATGGCATATTATTATGTGTTTATTGTAACACACCAATACTAGTTCCTTCTAAATCATGTTTATTTTGGTTAAGTTTATCAAAAACAGTATAAGTCAGAAAAATTAGCAATTTTTGCATCTAAACACAATGTAGTTAGAAAAGGCCTTTTTGGGTCTTGTGAAAAAACTTTGGTATGAAATCTCAAAAAGCCAGCTGTGTACATCAATAAAATATAACAGAAAATATTAATACAGCTACCATGTCTTTTGGATGTTGGTTATTGTTCTTTTTTATGGTTTCCAGGGATTTTTCTGACCTTTTTGGGAAAAGGACCTTGGGATGAAATTGGGAAAATGCTCAACAAAAATGTAATTTTGGGAAAAATCACAACATATTAGAAATTCTAGACCACTAATATACTAGTAATTGAACAAATTATATGTGTGTTCACAGCAAAATAGCGCTGTCTCTTTTGTCTCTATATAAATCATCCAGCAAAATGTGGGTTAATGTAGATTGAAATCGTTATCAGAACGAGATATCCTCCGAATATGATGTTGATGATCTTGTGAATTTTTTTTCTCAAAAAATTGATAAACGTAGCTAATTGGGAATTTTTTACTACAAAATTGGGAAAAATGTATGTTTTTTGCATTGGGAATGGGTCCCTTTACCGGACCCTGTGGATACCCAGAAAAATCCCTGGTTTCTGAGTTATAAGGGAGATAACCCAACTGCTGAGTTATCTGTCCTGATAGACCAGAGATCAAATAACCAGCTGTGTATATGTTACAGTCCTTCTAAAAGCTTTTATATATAAATATAAAGTAAAAATATTTTACACTATCTATCATGTGTTGAAGATAAGATTTTAAGCAGATTTATGTATGATTTATGTTATTGATACATAGCTGATCATGTGCAGTTTTTATACAAATTCTCCCCCATCACTGAGCTGAGCTGTATGACTCAGGAACTCAAGTTGTAAACTAAACCCTGTATATCTTTTTATCAGATTTATATATAAGCTATTTGTGTGGTTCATCTTTATAATATTTGAAGGTACATGTGTACCAGCAAGTTTCCCTGGGTCTTACATGGGTCATCTTGGTTTTTAAAGGAAATGTTGATTTATGTCTGACAAGATTTTTGTCATTGATAGAGCTAATCATATGTTAAGGTAAGTCCAATATTTTAAGAAAATAAAAAAAATTATTTTAAAAATATAGAAAAATTGGGATTTTAGATGGTTGAAAGCTTAATTCATGGCCACTATTTGTTCTGCCATATTTTGAAGTTATACAGCCAAACCTACCTTGGATTTTGGTTGGTTGAAATAATCATGGATGTTGATGACTGGGGCATTAAGGTGAACAAGTGGTATTAAGTGCTGTCCTCAGAATAACAACACCTCAAACTACCTTGTGTGAATAAGAAAATTAAATTTGTTTGTTGCAGCTTGCTGACGGTCCTTGGTTCCCTCTTGTTTCTTTGGGCCACCAAGGTTCTCTGTAATTCAGAAGGACTTGGACAACCAAGGTCCTCTGTAATTCAGATGATCTTGGGCCACCAGAATTCTCTGTAATTCAGATGATCTTTAGCCACCAGGGCCCTCTGTAACTTTTTGTACTGCCATATATGTACCTTTCCTTCAGTTTGGAGTTGGCTAAGAATTACAAGTATTCTTGTTTTGTATTGGCAAGAAAAATGAAAAGTACAGTAACATTGAACTTTTGTAAGTGGAAAATACCAATGCTACTTTACATGAACATGGTTTGAAAGAAGGTGATAAAGGCAATATTACTGTACACCATTACAAAGTAGCGGGGATAAAGGCAATATTACGGTAATACATTACAAAGTAGTACTTAAACTACTTTACTGATCCCTGATGGATATTTCAGATATTTAAAGTCTGCTAATTCCAGATTTTGTATCTAATAAGATTTAGATTAAGTCTGATATCAACAAGTAGCTATATTTAGACTTAGTAAGATTAAGTAGGGTAAGCTACTTATTGGCTAATGTTTAGAGCCTAATGAAGTTTTTATGTATGTGGAGAAAAGAGGTGACCTGTTTTTTTGTCATATTGTCATTCACTGGATTTCCACAAATCTGAAATTATTTGCAGCCAGATTTCCAAAATTTGTAAAAATATAGTCATTTTTGAAAATATTGTTTCGTAATTTGTTAAAATAGGGTAGTTTATGAAAAAAAAGTCTCAGAAATTAGCAGCCATTTGCATTTTAGCTACATAGAATTGAAACTTAGCATCCATAATGAATACAAAATATATTAGAACATAATGTTCTTAACAGCAAATCAGTTTGTTCAGGATTTTAAACTGCTTTTTCAGTAAATTTTATTTTAGACATGAAAAAGTGTGTCAGCAGACAAGGTAGCCATGAAATTGAATGCAAATATACATAAGAAGTTTAACAATGTAGTTTTTTGGTCTCATTGCAGAATACATATCATTTAGTCTCTCTATCTCTGGAGTGAGTGGTCTAAAGCGCTGCCTTACAGATCACAGTGCATCTCACAGCATAGTTCTGAATCCCACTCGGATCTATCCTAACCTGAGAAAATTACGCATTTTCATTTGCAGAAGGTGGGAGGTTTTCTCTGTTTCCTCCACCATCCTAAAACTGACTGCCTTGCTATAAGTGTAATAATCTTTAAACACTGTTACTTCACTCTGCTCTATCCCTCAGTTAAGTAGCAGTTTTGATGAAAATTACTTCCACATACCACTGTACCAGTATTTAAAATGAACTTCAATTTCAAACCGAAATTGTAAAGTCATGAAACTTTTAGTTTTTATACAAGATTTTATGGACTTTTACTGTTCATTTAATATGGTATTTAATCATATATCAAAAGCTCAAAATGCTATCATAATGATTATATAGAGACAATCAAATGGCAAAAAATCACAGAATTAAGTATAAAACGGAAGTATGAAGCTATTTATACTCTGTCTGATGATCACATAAAATTAGGGTTAAATAGCAGTTTTGTAAATCTGACTATTTTACAGGATTTTTACACCAGCCAGGGAGCCCTGTAATTATGGGGGATAGATTACATAAAAAACAGTATCTGCTGAATCAACTGAACAGATTTGATTTAATATTTATTGTCAGTTGAGGGAAGTTTGTGAAAGGTGGTTATTATACAGGCCTATAAAAAGAAAATTATGAGTTTTATGTACTTCATAAAATATTGTTTTAAGCATGCTGAAGATTGGAATGGTTAAGGGGGAGGGGGATCATTTACAGAGCTGTCTTATGTTTACAGCTTACAGCACATCTCTTTGCCCAAGAGACCACTGCGGTAGCTCAGTTGGTAGAGAGCTCCCTACGTGAGAGGTTGTGGGTTTGAACACCAACTGGGTTTGACCCAAGACTTGAAAGTGGGTAGTGACTGTTCCTTCACCAAGAACTCCATATTATGAAATGAATGTCATGGTTCTTTCAGATGAAACTTAAAATATAGGAGGTCCCTTTCACAGTAGGTGTGTCACAATAAAGAACCCTGCCTGATAATGCAATCAGTGCAAAGGACAAGCAAAACTTTCTGCACCTTCGCCTATAGCAAGCAATGTCTCGATATAAGTGAAATTTTCTTAACTGGGACATTTCACACCATCACTGAGCTCAACTCAACTCTCTCTGCCTAAGAATTTAATCCTGCTCAGTGCTCATTCAGATCTATATCTGAGAAAGTTTGTCAGTTTACTTTCTAAAGGTTATGGTTTTCTCCTAGCACTCCAGTTTCCTCTACCATCCAAGAACTTGCCACGTTGATATTGTGACTTGATCTTGTTTGGGGTGTAAAACATCATTGGAGGAAACCACATTTGACATGCGAGCTGACACACAGATGTTCATTCTTGTGTAATATCTCAAACTTGAGTAGGTGTAGGTAGTCACTTTGAGATAACTGTCGCCAAGGCCCCTTTATTAACAATGCATGTTGATGGCTAGGACTTATAAACACACATTTGTAATTCCTTGGCCTTATATATTGCGGTAACTTGAGGTTCAGCAGGTACTACAGACTTTAATTTGTAAGTTGGCTTGTGATCAGGGTTAACCCATCATGTCAGTATTATATGGTAATTATATCTGTAATATACTGCTGTAACTGCTGTAGAGAATTTGTCCATCTGTCTTACAGGCAAAAACCTGCATGTAATATGTTAAATGTATTATTATTATTAAATTATTTTTGAAATTATTTTTCATATGGATCTTGGTATGGTACCTGCCAAGATGAGTATGATTTTTTGTAAGCTCACCTGGCCTGATTTAAAGGCTGTTAATAAAACAGTAATTGAATTACAGAACATGTGGTAGATTTTGTGGAATATCTTTGTATTATAAAGCTCAAAGGTGCTTCTTATAGTATCTGGCCTTTGTTATATATAGTTCATTGCTTTTGACCTTGGTTATATAATTCATTGTCTTTGGCCTTGGACCATTGGTTATTCAATTCATTGCCCTTGACCTTGGTCTTACAACTCATTGCCCTTGACCTTGGTAATACTAGTAGAGTATAATAAGTCTCCACTGTAAGTTTTTTGATGGACAATGTTTTGATGCTAGGGCAAGGTCCTTGGGAATTAAGATTTACGATGGCCCAGTAGCCCATGTGTTTTGAACTGTTGTCTAGGTCTTACTTCTTTTGCTATTTATTACTATAACTACTGGTACTTCTTTTCTTGAGTAAGCTGGGCCACTAAATAAAAATGTTGAAGCTTCATCCCTGGGTCTTGTTAAGTCTCCCACCATGTGCCTCATAAGCTGTGTAATGGAATAACTCATTTGTTAATGCTTATCATATCTGGGCAGGTCAGCTGCAGACAGAATCTGTATGAATCACATTGGCTTGACCACTGGCCAGTTGTGTCAATCTATCAAAGTCATCAATTAGCATTATATCCTTAACATGTGTTACTGACTAAGTGTATAAGCTGTCTATTATCAGGTCAGAATATCTTCATCAACACAGATAAAATACTCATCATTGTCAAAAAAAAAAAAAAAAAAAGAAAGGAAAAAGAAAAACCACCATACTGATTTGGACCCACCAATATTCTTACTTGCTACCCATTCTCACCATCTTTCTTCTTGACAATTGGTCAATTGCATTTTGAAATTTGCACAGTTATACCTAGTATTGACCAGGTTCAGCATGTAGATCTGAGGGTAAATGTAAGGTCAGGTAGATGGCAAGAATAGTCATCAATATTGTTTCCATTGCCAGACTAACTACAGACAACTATTACATGCATTAAAACAAAAATGTTTTGCATAGACTAAAAAACTTGTCTGTGCAGATTAATTATAAGAATAGCAGTTTGCACTAATAACTATGCATAATTAACTATGGTATTAAACTAAATTGTCAGATTATCTTATCTTAGATTGATTCATTTAGAGTATTTCTTTTTTATCAAGTCACTATTTTCAAGTGTTGGTCAGACCTCGGCATGGGTTTGAACACACAGCCTTCCACATACAAAGTGAGTACTTTACAAACTGATCTCCTGTAGTGGTAGGTTATCTTAGAGTTGAGTCATGGTGTTTAACATCCCAGTTAAGAATATTTAACTTATATCAAGACATTGCCAGTTATAGGTAAAGGTGCAGAAATTTTGCCTGTGTTGGACTGATGGCATTATACATTAGGGTTCTTTATCTTTACCGTGCCATGCCTACCATGACATGGGACCTCAGTTATTTTAAGTTCCCATCTGAAAGAATTGTGACTTTCATTTTGTAATGCTAAGTATTTTGTGAAAGAACAGTCAGTACCTACTTTCAAGCCTTGGGACAGACCTGGTCAGGGTTTGAAGCCACAATCTCCCACTTACAGAATGAGCACTCTACCAACTGATCTACAAGTGTAGAGTAGTGGCTAGGTTATCTTTGAGGTTTGAATTGTTTAATAATTAGAATACACAAACTTACTTTAAAACTATTAATAAGTCTCAAACTCAAGTCATAACTGAAAGAGTTCATTTTTTTAAAGTAGGTGAAAACATGCACGTCTGAATCAGAACACCTTTAAACTATTAACAAGACTCCAAGCTGTTACTACATTTTTAAATATTTTTAAAGGACTTAAAAACATGCACATCTGCAATGTTCAAATTATGAAATATTTGAAATATTTTGTAAAAAATCAATATTCTGTCAGAGAACCATGTTATTCTTCAAAGTGCTGAAAATATTTTTTTCTTCTAAATTAAATTTAGCTGGATGCAGGTTTTGCATAAAATGATCGATAAATTCCTGAAGTATTAGAAATTGAGGACAGGGGTAACAGCTGATTGAGATATACACAAAAGCCGATTTATTCAATGTCTGATACATACATGTGTATAGGGAAACATCAATGAACTGTCCACTTGACCTTTAATTTATATATTTATTATAGACCATTATATTTACGTACAGGGATTACAGGTGTTTATTTCGTCTAAATCATGGGAAAATGTGCATTGTTTATGTATTACTGCAAATCGTAACACTATTCTTGTATTGGTGGATTATCATATGTATGAATATTACTAATGAAAGGTCAAGCATACAGGTCAATGTTGTTAGCCTATGCTTTTATATATAGTGATTGTCAGAATTTATTATTTATTTGGTTGAAAACTTTGTATTGATCTGTATGTATATCTTATTTTTATGGAGAGAATTTATGTAAATATATATCACATTTTCACTTGTAGAACATTGGTTGGTCGGTAGTTGTGTCGGTAAATCAATACATATTCCGTTAATTCTGTCTGGAGGGGGTGTTTGTGTTAAAACATGGAGCGAATTATTAAACAATTTATAACAGTTAGTCAGAGGTTTTTATAAGGAATTGCCTGACTGGAAGCCACTGTGGTAAGTTATAACAATATTTTATTATCCAAATGTCATGTTTCTGTTTTGTTTTTTGTTAAAAATATTGTTTTTTCTTTATCCTTAAAGTTAAGTCGCATTACACCTTTTTGAATGACTTTTTAAAATACACAGCTTGCAGCTTTATATATTTATGATCCTAGGATCTGCTGACCGATTATTAAGCCATAGTTTTATTACATTATTGTGCAGTTTCTTCACTCGCAGCCTGAATGACACAATTTTCACAGCTACTATTTAATTATCTTTTAATTTAATGTATAAAATGAATAAATATTAGTCATCAGTAAATCCAGAGGTCTTTGTGGCAGAGTAGTCTGATAAGCACCAGGTAATGGATCAAAACACCTCTTACTGTTAAGTATGAATCCTGCTTGGATAGATTCTAGTGTCAGAAAATTTGTTCAGGTGAATGATGTTGGATTTCTAAGGGCTCACCATTTTTCCTACACTATCACAAAATGTATCTCCCCCATTTCCAAATGTTAATTGAAGAATCTTAACTGTACAATAAACTGTGTTGTTTTTAGTCTAACTATGATTAGTAAACATCTTGAGCTTGAAGAACATAGTTTGCTTTAACCTCAATATTCTTGATGCAAATTCAATTACCGTAATTGATCAATCCTCCTGGTTGTGTAATAAGTTTTGTAATTTATATCGATATATACATGTATATATATGGAAGGCTGTAACAGGTCAGAAATCTTATATTAAGTCATATATCATAATTCACATTGTATATTAATATTAAATGGTTATAACACATTGATATATAACCTGATACTAGAGTTATGTCCCTTGGGAGCCCTCGTTAATAATCTGATTTGAGGATGGTGTCCTTTGGGGATTTTTAGAAGTCTATAACTAAAATCATTGGCTAAATATCTGAGATGTTATTTCAAAGTAATCTGTTCCAGCCATTTTGGAACAAAACATTTTTGAAAGTAATAAAATTTTGACAATTGGGATATTGGCCATTAAAAATATTTTGCTCTTTAGAACCTTGATTTGTAATATTATACCAGATTAAGGTCAGATAGGGAACATGATTCAGGCTGTGGTCCCATTGGGAACTTAATACCAGGCTGTGGTCCCATAGGAACTTGATGCCAGGCTGTGGTCCATAGGGACCATGATTAAGCTATAGTAGCTAATGGGACTATTTAACGATGTACCTCTGTCATATGTAGGTATAAATTACATTATAATTAACTGTTAATTAAGGATAGATAAGATAGCATTAAGGTTCTGTGGTATAAATTTGGGTCTCTATGATTTCATGACTAGTCTTTCAATAAACTGGTTGGTATACCATTTTAGTGGGATTTGCCAACATACCATGTGATTAATACCTCTAAACATTTGTGTGGAATGATTAGGAAAGATTAAAGTGGTAAATTCACCATAATGTTTTATTTATGGGAAAACATAAACTCGTGCAATTCCATATCCAATGGAAATAATTGTTCTTCACATTATGAGGTATCTAGTTATTCAAATGGTACAATGGAAAAACCCATTTCTTGTAAAAATTGGTTAAAAAGAAAAGTTTGAAATTTTTCTTTAAGTTGAAAAGTTCATCAAAGTTTATTAGGATGTATCTTAAATTGAGCAAGCGATCATTTTAAACAAAAGTTTAACAATACATTTTATTTTTTCCGATTAACATCAGCAAAATTTGCATTTAATTTTCAGTGAATGAAAAATTGTAACATCTTTTGAGCGAGGGGTCGTCTCAAACAAAAATTTTGCAATATTTTTTGTGATTAACACCAGCTTTAAATTTACAAATTATTTTCAGTGAAAGGAAAATTGAGACATCTTCTTATGCGATATTCTATTTCCCCATCATATTCATCATAGAACAAAGGTGATGCTTGCTGTTTTCTCTAAAACTGAGCTGCTAAAGAATAAATTAAAATAGTATGGTATGTTTAGTCAGCATTTAAATGAGGTAGATTTTAATATTCTGGGTCTTAAAAAGGAGAGCAGTGTAGAAGAATCTTGATTTAATTAGTGAGTTAAGCTACAGATGAGTTTTCTGCAGTGTTTACAGTAAAGTTAGTGTGAAGATCGGGAAATATAAATTCTAATTAATTTTTACATCCATCACAAATTTAAGGAATGCAAATTGTTGCATTAGTACTAAATGTAATTTAACAGGAATGAAATTAAAAGAAGATGGAAACTTGTACATGGACATAAATTTTAGATTCTAGGAGTTTAGTGTATTTAGTATGGTCTATGCCCCAGTCAAGATTTTTTTCAGTCACCAGTAATCAAGTGGTCAGTTCTGGGATGGTGGAGGAAACTTTAGTGCCTAATGAAAACCATCTACCTTCAGTAAGTGAACTGACAAACTTTTGTACTCCAGGATCTAGCCAAGTGATTTGAAACTAGCAGGGAAGCTGTGATCTGTAAGTGTGAACTTAAGATCACATAGCCACCAAGGTCCTTAGATTTTAGGAAAATTGCCTATAGAAGTGGAGTACAGTCAAACCTGTCTATAAAGGCCACCCAAGGGAACCGGTAAAAGTGGTTTTTATGGGCAGGTGGCCTTTATGTACTGTGAGGTTCAAATAATATGAATGAAGAACAATTTGGATACAATTTTACTGGCCTTTATATCCCAATTGCTGTTTATTCAGGTTATTTAAGCCTGTAATATAAGGGGCACCTGTCGATAAAGGCCACTTTTACAGGTTCCCTTTGGTGGCCTTTATAGACAGATTTGACTGTACAACCAGAAACCCCACACTTAATGCAAGACTTAGAAGCTTTGCTTTACTTATCAAGGAATTATGGACAGTCAGTAGATGTTTGTCGATCAGTGTTTAATCTTATAACTCTTGGGTTTACTTTTGAGGAATTTGTTATATCTATTGGAGATAAGATACAGAAATCACCCTCCCTAGCACCAATTTCTTTATCAGCTTAAAAACCTCTTAGATCAGGTGTTGATTTTACTCCTCAGAATTAAGTAAATACATAAGTTGTAGATGTTCAAAATTGAAATCCAGGTGCAAACCATTTTCAACAGTTGATGTTTTATTTGTAAAAAATAAATTGACAATGATTCATGATTCATGAAGACACCTCTTAGTCATATACATAGTATGGTAAATTGAGCATCTTCTGTATTCTATGATTCTATGTTTCTGTGGCCCTTCGTTCCACAGGGAATTCAGAGATGTAAGTAATTGTGAGCACCTTATTTTTGTGATATCGCTAAAATTATGACACTTTGTGACCGATTTCCATGATATAATGAATAGGTATCAGTACATCAGGACCGGAAATTGTACAATAGTTTAGGTTCAAATTTTGAACATAAAAAAGATGAATAACATTCTGTCATCTAATGATTGATTGGTTTTAGCTTCTGAACTAATCGGGCAACTGGCAGTTGTGGTCACATTTGGGTAGCCTAGTGTGGTCTGTCTGACACTAGAAACACAATGTAAAGATAAAAATATACTGAACACTAGTGAACAAGTAATCATTAACCCTTAGTAATTTAATTACTGGTAAAATCTAAGAAAATTTGAATAAGATCAGAATAATCATTATATAGCTTGCTTGTAGGAAAGTGCATGCAGAGAGCTTATAATGTCATATTCCCAGCATGAACATGATCATTAGCATCAAATATTAAAGTTTTATGTTAAAGTTCTTTAGCATTGGTGATTGGTTTAGACAGGTTGCACTGTATAACTTCACCTCTTTAAACAACAGCATTTCGTCTTTATTGTTCCGGTATTACCATGTTTTCCTGGGTTTTTAGGAGATTTTTATAGACTTAATTTAAATGTTAACAAGAACAGGTTTATAATTATATGATTTCTTTGTCTGTGGAAACAAGTTCATGTTTAGTTTTTACTGGGGTTATTTAGGTGTTCATGTTTAGTTTTTATGGAGGTTATTTAGGTGCAGTGATGTTTTTGGTTTATTATTGTTTTATAATTAGATTTTCAATAATTACTGCTTTTTCTTTAAGTAAGCGTGTTTAGTCTGAAATCGTAAGAAAGCATTTTTTCAGGTGTTTTTGAATTAACGTTAAAAAAAAAGAAAAAGAAAAACTGCAACTTTAACTATCATTATACTGACAAATGTTTTGATTTTAATTATAAGTTTGACTTGATTAATCTGTGTGAGAAAGTTTGTCAGTTTGCTTTCCTAAAGTCTGTGGTTATTTTCTCCAGGCACTCCAGTTTCCTCCACCTTCCATGAACTGACTGCCTCTATATAAGTGAAAGAATCTTGACTGGGGTGTAAAACTACATTACTTCACTCCACTGTGTCTATCGTAAATTATACAGAATATTTCTTTTTTATTTTAAGCACTGATTGAATAAAATTATAAAAAAATCACTTTTACCATCGTGGAGGGTACCCAGGTACAGTTTAATAGTTATGTTTTAAAGTTTATCTAAGGATTATTATTTTTATTTTTTTTTTTAAGTCTCTTTGATGATACTTGTTACGTAAGATGATTGATAAGACATGGTTTTGATATCTTAATCTAGATTCATAAGAATTTATATATTGAATAAAGGAAATTTTAAACTAGGTATTTAGCACAAAAGATAAAAAATAGATCAATTTAGGCCCAGATAACAAACTCTTGATGTAAGAAATAAAAAAAGAACTGTGTTCATACAGAAATTTATCTTCATTTATACAAGTAAATATGTCTTGCCAAGAGAATCTGAAAAGTTGTTCTAAATAAATTGAGTCTTCTTTATAATCAGTTGTGTAGTAGAGTGGAATAATGATTCTAAGATTTCTTCATTTAAATATACCAGTATCCCAAGTTCTTAGATGCAGGAGGATAACCAGCTTGTCTCATCAAAGTGGCCATGAAGCTGTGTGGCACTGTCCACCCAGTTGCCATTTGAATGTATATGTGGACTAGCATACATGGACTAGCATGTATGCTAGAAGTTTACCTAATGTACTGAACTGGCATCCTTTTGAAGGGGGGTCTTTAGGAGCAGCTCTGAACACTTCAAATTTATGAAAAAGTCATCACTAGGCTTGTCAGGCTTGTCTATAGACAAAATTTACCAAGAATTTGGATGAGATGCATGTTTATTGCAAATTTCACTCCAAGGATTTCTGCTGGCAATGAATGTTAAGGAGCTGAATGGACTTCTAATGTTTTTCTCAAAGACATGTCATGCAGTCTGCAGTCTGTCTAATAGTATTAGATGAGACAATCTTATGTCCTCAGGGCCTAACTGGTTGCTAGATTTCTACCTTTAGCCAATTCTTTGCTTTCATAATTTGTTAGTAGTCAATAACTAACTTTCTAACCCTTACCTAGAACTAATTTTCTTTCAGTAAGATGTAAATTTGATAAATTAACTTTGAAACACAGATGAAGCTTAAAAAAATGAACATGCCATGTTGTCTGCAGTCTGGCTAGTGAAAGTAGAATTCATTTTCCTTCAGTAAGAAATAAATTTGATGAATTACTTTTAAAAAGAGTGGAAGCGTAAAAACAGTAGGATAATAATAGAAGTATTGATTTGTTCAGCCCTGGAAGCTTTAATCAGTCATCTAGATTATAATATATAGATTCATTTAGAGGTTACTGACATCTATATAAAGGGCCATTGGATAGTGTTCTGATTGTAGCTACTACCCTCAAAACAAAGACTCAAAGAAATATCAATGTTTTTTAAACTGATCAAAAACAACACACTTTTATTTGTCAATACATTAATCATTTTAATGCTTAATGCTTCATATTTTAATGATAATTTGATGCAAATTTTTTTTAGCCTCAAAATAAAGACTTCCAGAAATATCAATATTCTGATTTTGAACTGTTTTAATGATTAAAACTTTTATATTTTGATGATTCCTTAATCATTTTAATTGGACATGCTTTATATTTTAATGATAATTTCATGTATATCTTTTCTAGCCTCAAAACAAAGACTAAAAGAAATATCAATATTCTGATTTTGAATTGTTTTAATGACCAAAACTTGTTTAATTTATTCATTTTTTGGTAGTACCTGAGTAATTGTAGTTGGACTTGCATTATATTTTAATGATAACTTCATGTACAGGTAAGGACTTTTTTAATATTTAGGAAATATCTTATCAGTTAGATATAAAATGGTCTTTGTTGGGAACAAAATGTAATGATTGTAGTCATCCAGCTGTTGCTAATATAAGCACCCCCAAATAGAGGTCCTTTCTCTCTTTTGAAAAATCAATATTTCAGTTACAATTAGGTATAAATTGGATATAAAATTTTCTCTCCTCAGTACAAGAGTATGTGTTATATAGCATATACTATTAGCAGATGTCCATGTCAATTCTTATCTGTTCATTTAATTAATTTGACATTATAAGGATTCGTGCACATTGGATTATGAGGCACACCTGGAGTGAGAAAAACAAAGAATCGCGGAAAGCTGGATAGACTAGTATGTTGCATTATCACAGTATCTTATCACAAGTAATCTCATTGTAGTGAGTTATTTGGCAATAATTGCCAGGAGTACATTGATGTGTTACATACTACGACCAGGAATGTTTTTAATACAAGTACTATATGAGTGTATAGAGAGATATAAGTAAAAACAATAGTCCCTGTAGTAGGATTTATCAGAATTATCTGGAGATATAAATATATATATAGGTAAGTTATAATTGAATTTATCAGTATTTGTGTTTATGTTGTTTATGTATTATTATTGAATTTATCAGTATTTTGTTTATGTAATGTGGATAATGGGTTTGTATCAGACATGCATATTACTAAATACTATATAGGCAAACAACATTGACATGTTCACTTGACCTTTAAATTTAAATATATATCATAAACCAGGTGCATTTATGGGTAGGGAACATAATAATATATTTTGTCAACATAATTGGAAACATGTTCATTGTATATGAAGTACCTGTGAATCCTGATGTTATCTATCTATTTGGTTGACCATTGCATATGAATATTCCTAATGAAAGGTCAAGCAGACAGGTCAATGTTGTTTGCCTGTACCTGTTATGTCACTAGTTTGTAAATACCTTTATAGGGTTTGCAGGTTAATAATAAGGCCTAAAAGATAAGTGTGTTCCCGCTAACCTGACATACCCCAAATTTTTATACTTACTTATGCTTGTGGTACCATGGAGGTACATAGGCCACTGACAACACTCTTCCATCTAGTTCTGCTGTGTGCTAGTTTGACCAGATCTTGCCATTTGTTGCCCTCTCTGACCATTTCTGTTGGCAAGTTTCTCCGCCAGGTGTTTCTTGGCCCTCCGACTTTTCTTTTCCCTTCAGGGAAATTTTTATGTCTACTCTAAATATTTATTGATAAACACTTTAAAAATTGGCATCATTGCTCCATATGGTCAGTGTTAAAAAAATTAAATTTGTCTACCTGCAACCTGAGAGGGTTTGTAGAAACACAACTTTCTTTCTTCGGCCTTACAAGATGATAATTCTGTTGAATTCTGTTGCTTGGAAAGGTGTTAGAGGCCAAACCAAATTGATTCAGTTGCTTGGAAAGGTGTTAAAGGCCAGATCAAAATAACTTTGATGCTTCAAAAGGTGTTATAAGCCAGACCAAAATTATTCAGTTGCTTGGAAAGGTGTTAAAAGCCAGACCAAAATAATTTTGATGCTTCAAAAGGTGTAAAAGGGTCAGGTATATTTCATTGTGTATATTATTCAAACATCCAGGTAACATTGATTATACACAGGTATATCAAGTAATGGGAAGGATTTAATAGATGATGATGGCTATGTTTATGGATATTGTGTGTATACACAGATTGTGTATTAGTTCTCAACACAGGTATATTTCATTCTAAATTAATGTATTATTTGAAGGTTAAGTAATCACATTTCAATGATTTACCAGATAATTGATGATGATGATGCTTGCTTGTAAAGTTTATGTGTATTGGTGTTGTTTTAATATCAAGGGACATTGTATGTATATTGGAGTATATTTTATTTACATCATTTGAATCATGTTTAGTGGGTGATAGATGATGATGACTTGTAAATTTTATCCACCATTGGTATGTTTATAGTTTTAATATTAAGGGACATTTGGTGACATAGGTACTAGTATTAATACATCATTGGAAGGTTAAGTAATCACTTTTCAATGATTTACCAGATGACAGATGATGATGATAAGGCTTCCTTTTAAATTTGATGTGCATTGGTATTTTTTTTCAGACATGTAGTTTTAATATTAAGGGCCATCGTATGTAGATTGGTGACAAAGATTTTATTTTACATTAATGTAACATTTGAGGGTTAGGTAATCAATAGATGATGACGCTTACTTGTAAATTTTACACATTGGTATTTTTTTTTCATAAATGTAGTTTTGATATTAAGGTACATTGTTTATTATGTGTAATGGTGACAAAGGTACTGGTATATTTCGTTTTACATTAATGTATCATTTGAAGGTTAAGTACCAGTAATCACATTTACTGGGTGATAGATGGTGATGATGACTTGTAAATTTTATCCACCATTGGTATGTTTATAGTTTTAACATTAAGGGACATTTTAAATGTATATTGTTGATATAGTTACAGTATATTTTATTTTATTTTAATGTATTATTGAAAGGTTAAGTAATCACATTTCTGTAATTTATTGATGATGCTGCTTGTAAATTTCATGTGTGATTGGTATTTCTTATAGTTTTAACATTAATGGACATTATAAATTTATTTACCGTACATATATTGTTTTATGAAGTTCTTGATACCAGGTATATAGTATTCAGATATTTGATAGATGTATAAATTATGTATTTTTATTTGTATTGGACATTTGGGGTGATGATTACTTTTAAATTTTACGCATTTTGTATTTTATATACATGTAGTTTTAAAATTTATGTAGAGTGAGTCGGAGTAATGGTGTTTAATGGCAAGAATATTTCACTTATATCAAGACATTGCAAGCTATAGGCGAATGTGCAGAAATTTTTCCTGTGCATTGCACTGATGGCATTATACAGCAGGGTTCTTTAGTGTGCCAAGCCCACTGTGACATGGGACCTCATTTATTTTAAGTTCCCATTTGAAAGAACCATGACTTTACTTTCGTAATGCTGAGTGCTTGGCGAAAGAACAGTCACTACCCACTTTCAAGTCTTGGGTCAGACCCGCCCGGGGATCGAGCACACAACCTCCCACTTACAGAGAAAACACTCTACCAACTGTGCTACTCCAGTGGTCTTTAACATTTAGGGACAGTGTAAATTTATACACACATATTGTGTTTTACAAAGTTCATGAGATACAGTTAGAGATTTAGATAGATGTAAATTATGTATATATTCTGTGTGTAATGTGTATTGGGCATTAGGGATGACATTGATTATGTTTCAAATGATATATATGTGATGACTGTTGCTTTGTGCATTGGACATTTTATTTACAGTAGGGTGACATCAGTTATATTCTTTGTGGATGAAGGATTTCTAATTTGATGATGAGGTGGCTGCTTGTAAATGCAGTGTGTATGTATACACAGAGGAGTTCAGTAGTTTATTGGTGACATCAGGTATATTTCAGTATGGGCAAACAACATTAACCTGTCCGCTTAACCTTTTATCTTAATATTTATCATAGAACAGTTCATTTAGGTATAGGTAATGCAGTCTACATCATGGGAACATGCAAATGTATATGTGTTAAATGAAAACCCTGGCACTACCTATGTATTGGATGGATCATTGTTTATGAATATTCCTCATAAAAGGTCATGAGGACAGGTCATTGTTGTTTCACTGTATATATTATTCATGTGATGTACTGTTTCATGTTTTGTGTGTACCTGTACAGTGTATATAAATGATTAAAGGCTGATGGTACTTACCTATATAGAGTTTAACTGTCAGCAGTAAAATTAGGTCAAGTTAAAGGTGTTAACTTCAGGTGTAAATTAAAAATGCAAATGTTTGCTGATTATTAATGAGAAACTTCAGGTAAACCTTTGTCAAAGAGGCTGACAATATTTAACAATCTTAATGTCAGATAAAAGGTAAATAGTTGTCATAAGGACATGCTAATCTTGATGTGGAACTTTAGGTAAACCTTTGTCAAAGAGGCTGACAATTTTGATCTCAAATTAAAGGTAGACATTTGCCATAAGCACATGCTAATCTTGATGTTGTAACTTTAGGTAAACCTTTGTCAAAGAGGCTGTTATCTTTATGTTTAACTTCAGATTCTGGTAACATTTTGTGTTAGGGATTGATAATCTTAATGTCAAACTTATGGTAAGGGTAAAATTTCATTTTCACAGATTGCTTTATCACAGGATTGCTACATAAAACTTATTGTTAAATCCACGTAAGTACATGTATTAACATAGGTACATGTATTATTACAGCTGTTCCTGGCTTATGGCTCCCGACTCTCGGCTCCCAACTCAAATGTTGTGATGGACTACTGTATTCACTTCCCCATTGTTTTTCATTCTTTAGATAATTTTTATTTGAAACTGGCACTGGTTTTTGTACTAACTGAGGATCTGTTTAATGCCTTCTTTACCATCTGTTTAGAGTTAAATTATTTTTAAATTAAATATAACATGTGCACAGATGTAAACTGGCTGATATGTACATTTGTATCAGTTTTAAAACTCATCATTTTACAGGCACTCACAAAATATTTACGTAATATAACGGGTTCTATAAAGAGAAATCTTAATCCTTTTAATTAGAGTCTATCATGATGTAGATTAAATTCCAGACTTTTTCATTATATTTATATTACCTGACTGTAATGTAAATTAAAACTGCATTAAGTGATGATCAAATGATGGGATTTAGAAGTGCACCTTTATTTCTTCAAGGTATATTGAGCTCACCCGTCTAAAGACCATGTGCACCTATAAGTTTGCATGCATATACACATGCATGAAAGCATTCATGGATACCAGTATATAAGTACAGTCAAACCTGTCTACAAAGGCCACCCAGGGGAACCATTAAAAGTGACCTTTATGTGCAGGTTCAAATAATATGAATAAAGAACAATGGGGATACAATTCTGCTGGCCTTTATAAGCAGGTGGCCCTTATATATAGGTGACCTTTAAGGCAGGTTGGACTGTACTACTACATATGACTAAGGCTACTATTTGGAAAGCTACAGACCACAATTGATGGCTGGTTATATCTGTAGTTTTCCAGTGAGGTGATCCATGATTTTGTTACTAGTTCATGCATTTGTGCATTTTATATTGTTGAATGCATTTTAATATATCTTAGAATTGTATTTTGCATAATTGTTTGTATAAAAATTAAAAATTTCAGATGTTCTGATGCATGTATTATTTCCACAAAAGAAATTCATTATTCCTGTGCATAAGGAGATCTGAATGCCATGCTTAAAATTTCAGTCTTCAATGACAAAAAATGCATCTGACAGCAACAATTCTTTTTATGCAAAAAAAAAAAAAAAAAAAAAAAATGGACCCTCTAAATCATCCTCCTATCACCGTGTTCTTCAGTTCATTATTCTTTATAAAATTGGAAGTCTAGCTGTTTTGATATGGAGATATAAATAATTATGGTTTCTAATTTTATTTAAAATTTACTGGCATATGTTTTCTCAAAATATTTTGACAGTGTCAATCCACGTTAAATTGTCCTAGGTACACTGACAGGTATGGTAGGTGTGAGATCAGGATGTTACTGTTTACATAATTTGAGTAAGAGATATTTCTGATTACTATATAATAAACTGGCAAGCACCTGTCGGAAGGCATCGTATATCATATATATAATAAAAACATTGTGTAATATCCCCTCCATCTGTTCGTATCACATGACTCCCTCACAGCAGCAGTAGAAGATGTTCATGTTTCATTATGTTATTTACTACAGTTTCATTAGGTTTGAATATCATAAATATTACAAACTGTTAGGAGATTATGATGTAACTGTTGCATGTCTAGGTAGGTTAAATGTTTGTTTCTCCACAGGGGTTATGAAAGTTTAAAATGTGTATAGCAAGTTTTTCAATTGGTTTATTAGGTTTTAAATTGTTAAAAATTACAAACAGTTAGGTGATTATGATGTAACTTGCATGTCTAGGTAGGTGCAATGTTTGTTTTATGAAAACTTCTTTGGTTTTTGTGGTTTAAATTTGTATGTATAAACTTAATTTATGAGAGATGTGGACAGCATGTTTTCATTTTAAATTGAAACAGAAGATTATAATGCACAGTAACTGTAACAGTTTTAGGTAGGTTTCTTTGCAGAATTTCTAAGTTCTTTAGTTTTTGGGTTTTAATTTGTAAACCTAATTTAATGAGAGATATGCTAACAGCAGGTTTTCAATTTAAAATGAAGGTAAAAACATTTTTTTCGAGTAATTATCAATTGAGTGTTTATGAAGTACCTGGTAGCACAGGTGAGGTTTATATAATGAGTATAATGAGCCAAGATATATGTTTTTGCAGTCTAGAATATTTGTTTAGGTCTTTAAAAGTGAAAAGTTGTATGGTTGGCAGTTGTATTACAATTATAGGATATTGATTCATTTCACACACATATTATATCTAATTCTAATGGGTTTTAACAGAATAAAGCGTCTTTATTTTCTTGCATAATAAGAAAAAAGTGCAGCAACTAAACTGGGACTGAAAGTGGACCTTTCCTGATACTTAATGAAAGCGCTCTACTGAATAATCTAACCATCTGTCCAGGGGCCTTGTTGGGCCAAGTGGTTTAAATGCTTATGCATCACAGTCCTGTTTACCGCCTAGGTCCAAATCCCACGCAGAAAGATCCTAGTGTGAGAACATTTGTCAGTTCCCTTGTCAAAGGTCTGTAGTTTACTCTGGGCACTCAAGTTTCCTTCACCATCCCTGAACTGACTGCCTCAATATAAATCCATTACTCCACTCCACTCTACCCACCTATCTAACCGCATATCCAGTTATGGCGATTCCTGTCTCGATATTTAACCAACCTGTAGGTCTGCCACTTCCATGGGTATGTCTGGTAAACACAGACTACGGTAATGCAGTGGGTAAACCATGATATTTCATATATTGGTGAGATGCTTGGTGACTGGCAACGGTAAATTAAGCTAACTGGCAACGTAACAAGAGTTATTCAGGATTGTACTGATGACCTCTCCACCAACACCCAAAATTGAAATATCCACCCACTCACATCTCCAACATTATAACACCACTCCACGATCTATAGTTAATGTTGACACCATTTTTAAGGCTTGATTGACCTATTGACCCCAGAAACTCCAGGTAGAAAATGGTTTAAAAATATATTATATAATTCTAAAAGAAAAAGACCACATACATATAATTTATCAAAGAATATCTTATAATTGTACATATACATGTACTTTATTTTTTTAAAGCCTATCTTTCCATTGATAAATTTAATTTGATGTCTTTAGATAGAGGATTTTTGATAAAAGATTTTCTCCATTGTTAAGGAGTACAACTGTTCCTACTTAACTTTAGATTTTAACACTTAAAAGTTGAACTATTTATGAGTTTGTGATTAGTGGAATTATCCCAGGATTTTAATCCCTTATTTGTAAAACATTAAAAGGTATTGGAGTATAAATATTGATTCTTATGTTTACAACAAACACACTACAGTAGGCACAGAGGTAAAGGTGTTTGTGTTTGTGACGTGTATAGTGAAGTTTTCAGTTGTGGATAATTTTTATGGAACCATCTTGTCTCTATGATATAAGGGATTTCGGTCAAAGTGCTTAAAAGCTTTAAATTATGTAAGTACCAGTTTAATATTTTATTAGTTTGTAATAAGTGTCAGTGTTTGTGTGGTATACAGTGAGGTTTTTCAGTTGCGGGTATTTTTATGGAACCATCTTGTCTCTGTCAATAGGAGTACAATACAAGAGATTTCAGTCAAAGCGCACTACACTGAAGTTTTAGGGTGGTAGGTAATTTTTATGGAACCATTCTTGTCTCACTCTTGATATCATTAATCAGCATGTAGGCACTTATAAGTACTGATTTCAGTCATTTTTTATTACAGTAAGTACTAGTTAAATATTTATGAATTGGGTATCAGTGTTTGTATAGTGGGTAATTTTGTGAAACCCATTTAGTTTCAACCTGTAGCATTAAAATGCATTAATAATTAGTATTGTACAGTACCAGTTTAATTTTCACAAATGTACACAATTTATACAGAAGTTTGTTGTTATGAGTGATTTTTATGGAACCACCCTATCTTTTCAACTGGAGACAGTACATTTTGTATTCAGTACCAGTTTATTTTTCACAAATGATACAGAAGTTATTTATGGTTGATGTTTATGGAACCATCCTGTCCTGTCTTGGTGGGTATCACACTATAGATTAGTACACAATTTATTTATCACAGTCAATATACTGTTGGTACTAAGTACGGGTACTTGAGCTCATTTTGTGAGCGTTTTGAATGGAACCGTCCTGTCCCGTCCTGGTTAGTATCACAGTATTGATCAGTATATACATAATTTAATTATCACATTGAGTACTATCGGTTACTTAGTACTCATTGTTAACAGACACTTGTATTATATAAGTATTACTTAATTTATAAGAAGATTTATTTAATCAAATTTATATCATGATAATAGACTAGACAAGTGTGTGTACATAGCTTTGTTTACATTCAACAAAGGATTGATTTGAGAAGTGAGATTACATACAATCAATGTGTATTTTCATTGAAGATTTCAGTAGTGGGAGTAAAGGTTAGTATATATACATAGACTTGATATAAAAGCTTTAAATCAGAGAGAAAGATCATTGCTTTTGATTACATCATTTTGCCGCAACTTTATCAATATCGCAGATTAATATTTCCATGGAGCAATTTTTTTTTTCATGCTCAAACTATTATTAGGATATCCTTTGTTGCTCAAATTGTAACTTTTGTCAGAAGTAGCAGAAAAATTTCTGTTGCAATATAAAACTGACCATGTCTATTCAAATCAGTTATATGTCACAAGTGGCCTACTCTTTTTAATATCACACCAAAACTTTGTGTTTATTGTCCCAAAGAACTTATAGGGGCCCTGTGGTCTGGCCTTTTTGGTCAGTGATCTAGACCTAAAGCCTGTACAGATCATAGCACCCCACACTGCTTAGGTTCCAATCCCCTTCCAGTCAGATTGTAGTTTGAGAAGGTTTGCCAATTCACTTGCCAAAGATTAGTGGTTTCTTTCTGGTATTGTTCTTTTTTCTCCATCTTCCCAGAACTGACCACCTCAGTATAGAAGGAAGAATGTTGAATGGGGTGTAAAACATCATTTCTCTTCTCAGCTCCAAATACCATATATTATATATATTTTATACAGATTACACAGATGTTAACATAAATATAAAAAAGAGACACATTAAATAAAAATACTATATGTCTCTCTGTAATAAATGTGAGAAGATGTGAAGGTCAAATACATGTACTAATCTTCATCACTCATATGTCCTGAAATACAACTTTCTCATGACTTAAAACATATACCTTACCTTGGTATAAAAACTGTATACATTTGATATGCATGCAAACTTTTTAGTGTTTTAGAGGGGATGGATGAGTGGGTGGATGGGTGGGTGGGTGGGTGGATGGATGGATGGATTGATTGAATGTTGTGTGTCAAGAATATATTTCACTTATATTGAGATGTCCCCAGCTATAGGTGAAGTGGAGAAGGAATGGATATGGATTTTCGGAAGTATAGTTCAGGTTATTGGTATTGACCAGGATTATGCTGTGTTTGAGTGACCAGCCATTTATGTAATTGAGTTTGTCAGTGTACCATGTGATACTCCATAAGGTTTCTGTAGAACAATTATTTTCATTGGAAATGGAATTGCTTCAGTTCATGTTTTCCCATAAAAATTACATTACTCTGGGAAATTTTGAAGTAATTGTTTTTCGCACAAACATTAAGGAGCATTAATAACGTGGTACTCTGGTGAACTCCATGAGTTTATATAGAAACCCCTTAGAAGATATCTCTTGGCTCAACATCAATAGTATTGAAACAGTCCCACATACTTTTGACACCTTATTGTGTGGAGTCTAGTGGCAGAAAGTTAGCCATCTGAAGATGTTGGTATATTCTGGATACTTCAGTTTCCAACACCATTCTAGAAATGACTGCTTCGAAATTTAAGTGAAAGAATTCTTACTTGGACATATTATAAATTTTATTTTTTCCACATCCTACATATTTCTATTCTATTTTGAAGTCTTTGTTGAATTTGAACTGGTATTGAACAAGTAACATTAATTTCCTCTCTATTATTTATATTAAAAAAAAATCAATTCAACTGCAAATATTGAATCTGTAGATTCCTATCTGTCTACACTAAATGTATTAGGATTGGATTACATATATTCTCTATATATACCTAGTATCTTGATGTTTTTGAAAATATAATATACATAATGTAAAGAATCTGTTGATTGGACGTCACTCAGAAGACTATGAAGTTTGATGATTATTATCAATATTTCTTTTGACTTAAAAAACTTTATAGAAGTAATAGATAAAATATCTGTACCATCTTTACAATGACATTATCTGTGATCAGAACATTGTATCAATAATCTGTGAAATAATGAACATCCATCAGCGGAATTTTTAATCTGTGAAATAATGGGCATTCATCAACATAATATGGTCTAGATTTAATAAAGGTCTGATGTAAATGCATATGTACAGGTTGTGTTAGATCAAACAAAATCACATTATCAGAAAAATATAGATACCTAAGTCCCCTTCCACAATACAGTTTACAGACACCAGGCCAATTAAAAGCCTTAAGCCCCTTCATCACATTATGGTGGCTGAGTGGTCTAAAATATGAGCTTACAGATCACTGAGCGCCTCTCACTGCCTAGCAGCCTAGGTTCGTATCCCAAGCAGGATGTGTAAGAACGTTTGTAACTTTGCTTGCTGAAGGTCATTGGTTTTCTCCAGGCAGTCATATGTCTTCTACCATCCATGAACTGACCCCCCCCCCCCCCCCCCCCCCCCCAATAAAAGTAAAAGTCTACTCCACTCTTTACTCTATTTCAATAAAAATGGGAATAACCAGCTAAACATAGATGTAGGAACATTTATGATAACTTTCTTGATCAGTGACCTGGCAAAAAATTTTTAGTTGAAAGCTCTAAGGTGAACAACATATTTTCCCTAAATGGGGTCAGACATGGTCTAACCCTGCTAGTCTGATACAGAAGTTTTAAAACACCTCTACTTGTATCTAATATAGAAAGGATCGGATATAGATATGTTTTGTAGATACATGTATTTATATAATGTGTTTACTCGTTTACCCAGGTATATAGGGTGTATGTTTAACTGTCATTGTTGTCAGGGAATTAAAAACCTTGTTATTATGAAATCAATTATATAATAACATGACAGCTGGCTTTAAATTCTTTACACACCAAATTATTTCCTCCTCATTCACTTAGGTTTGTCATGCAGCTCTCTGTTATTTCTATATATGTGAAATAGTCTTGACTGGGGCGTAATGTAAAACTTCAATCAATCAATCAATCTTTATTTCGGTATAAGTGAAATAAGGTAGTCTTGACTGGGACATAAAATTCCATTAATTCACTCAATCAATCAATCTGTTATTTCGACATAAGTGAAAAAGTCTTGACTTGGATGGAAAATTCCATTCGTTCAATCAATCAATTTGTTATTTTGATATAAGTAAAATAGTCTTGACTGAGATATAAAACTCCCTTCAATCAGTCAATCAATCTGTAATGTCAGTATAAGTGTAATAGTCTTGACTCAGGGACGTAAAACACCATCTTACAAACATGGTTGATCAGAACAGACCATTTTGCCGTAAGTAAATCATCCAGCATCAGGCCCTCGTATGATTGTGTCATCATAAGGGATTATCAGCTACTGACACACTAAATTTCATTTTTCTTGGACTAGATTGAGCTAGCTCTCGCTCTCTCGCTCTCTCTCTCTCTCTCTCTTGTAAACTGTATTTTTCATAAATCATTATTATGAAAGTCAACTCTTTCACATGTTATTATTTGGTTAGCTAGGTCATTCAACCAGGACTTTTCATTTGTATGTTCTTAAAAATTAAGCTTTTTAATGTTGACTGAAAAAGCTTAACAATGGCAGAATCAAACCATTTTGAACTTTTACATATAATTGAATGGGTGGGGGTTTCAAAAGGCAGTTATACACTTGTTCAACTTACAGTCTCTCTCTCTCTCTCTCTCTCTCTCTCTCTCTCCGACTCCTGTCATAGTCAGATTACTGGTAATACTTTACATAAATCAACACTGATCAAGTCTGTACAGAAGATTTTAATCACATTTATATTATAATTATTGTCAACACTTAATTATCAAGACCAAAGTTAATCAATTATTGTGGAACGAGAACAGATGAGGCGTGACCTTAGTTGTCATTTATAAGGTATACATATATATACATAATAGGAAGGGTAATGAGGTGTGTATGTGTATTGGGGTCTGTGTATGGGCGTTTTTTAAGGTAACATATATATATTAGATATATAAGGAAGGCTAATGAGGTTTATATGTATGGTATTAGGGTCTTTCTATGGACTATTTCTAAGGTACAGAGGTAATCTGGAACATTATGAGGTGTGTATATCTATGGGCGTTTTTTACATGTGAAGTTTACAAAGGTATATAATTGAAAGCCTAATAATGTTTGTATAGTCAAACAACATTGACCTGTCTGCTTGACCTTTAATTGAGATATTTATTATGGACCATAACATTAACATGTAGGGAACACAGGTGTTTATTTCGTTTACATCATGGGAAATGTACATTGCTGATGTATTAACTGCGAATCCCAACATTACCCATGTATTACCTGGAAGATGGACTCTACTATATGAATATTCCTACTGAAATGTTAATCGGACAGGTCGATGTTGATTGCCTATACATGTTTATTAGGGCCTCTCTGGGCGTTTTTTAAGGATTTATCAGTTATATAAAAGTATGGTAGGTGTTGACTTTTATTTTGTTTATGGTAAATCAATAATTTGGGATTGTTGTACAATATGTCAGGTATATTATGGTATATACAGGTAAGTGAAGGTAAATGTTGCGTAATAACAGAAAATATCAGTTATGGTAAACTCACATACTGTACACAGTGGATTTAATAATAATATGATACCAGAGGATAATTAATAACTATGGGAGATCTGAAGGTAATATATAAATTATTTTATTATTAAACATGGAATAGAAATGGAGTCAAAAATTTTCAACCAGTTCTTGCATTGATAATTTCAGCATTTTCTATTGTAGTACATGTATATAGGGTGGAAGCACGTGGCCTAGTGGTTAAGGCGTTGGACTCATGATTCGAAGGTCATGGGTTCGATCCCTGGACCGGGCGATGTGTTGTGTCCTTGAGCAAGACACTTAATTTCACGTTGTTCCAGTTCACTCAGCTGAAAAATAAATTAGTACCAGCAAAATGCTGGGGGTTAACCCTGCGATGGACCGGCGTCCCATTCAGGGGAGAGTCTTGTACTCTCAGTCGCTTAACACCACGGAAACCGGGATTTATAATTTTAATAAATTACCATAATTTACCATTTAAGAATAATGGTACAGCGAGAGAGAGCGAGAGAGAGAGAGAGAGAGAGAGAGAGAGAGAGAACATTGCCTCAAATAATGATTTGCACGTGAATTGTTTTAAGTTTGTTAAGGTTAAGTATCACCGTTCTTAAATGAATTTCAGTAAGAATTATGGTACAACGATAGAGAGAGAGAGAGAGAGAGAGAGAGAGAGAATGTTGTCTCAAATAATGATTTACACGTGAATTGTGGCAAGAATGCTATTTTGTACAAAAATCTTGTAAACAACAATTTTTAGTATATGACGTACTCTTACGTGCAGAACTATAACACCATATGTGGATGAATTTAAACAATTTTGAAGTAATTTTATAAACAAATTTATGAAAACGATATCCGTCCTTGTCAATCATGGGTAGTCTTGCGTATCAACATATTGTCGATAAGTATTTCTTATGCAAATTAGATCAGTATTTCCCTGTCCGAAATGGTTTCGACCGAAATGTAGGACTTAGAAAAAATAGCCGTTGCTCAAAATTGACCAAAATTTACGGAGTATGGGGCAAAACTGAGAAAAGTTTAAGGATAGAAATATTAAAAATTAATTACGGCATGAATAGTATAATAAATGTACGATTTTACTTTTACAATAAAACGTTTCGTTTTAGAGAATTTTACGAAAGACCGAGAGACTAAAGGATCGTAAATGGACTTTAGGTTTGAATCCCACTCTGGACAGATTCTTTTGTAAGAAAGTTTGTTAGTTCACATGACAAAGGTATCCGCTAGATACTCTGGTTTCCTGCACCATCCTAGAACTTAACACCTTGAAATACGTAGGTTAAAGAATCTTGACTGTGGTTTAAAAATCCATTATTCCAGTGTAGACAATGCCTATAACCAGATTGACTGCTTTGTCTCACACTTTTCATATAAGACAAAAATCTAGGCTGTAAATTCCTTCATAAGAGGGATGGTACAGAAAACACACAATTATGTTTGCACGGCCTTAGTTTAATGATGGAGATCACTCCAGCTATTACCTTGACTTATTCTCAGTATGATGTGACAGGAAACACACAATTATGTTTGCTAGGCCTTAGTTTAATGATGGAGATCGCTCCAGTTATCAACCTTGACTTTCATGTAAATTAAATATACAAAGTAAGATGGATTTATAATGAAGCAGATCTGTCTTAATTATTATACATTATATTATAATCTTCTCTGACTCTCCATGTTTATTACCTGTACCTGTTCAGCTGTAGTCGTTCAGGTGTTTTTGTTTCGACCATGTCTTCGTTGATCAGGTGTTTTTGTTCAGTTGAAGGTCTTGTTATTTTTACCGGCAGGTAGATGTTTAATTAAAAGCAGTAGGAACTTGAGACCTGTTTCTGTGTGTTACAGCTGATGGTGAGATGTTCATCATAATTATCTTTTATATATACAGTTGAATCTCGTTATCTCGAACTCGGATATCTCGAACTACCGGATATCTCGAACTTTTTTAAATAGTCCGAACAGAGTTGTTCTTTATTAAACCAAAATCACTCCGGTTATCTCGAACTCGGATATCTCGAATTATCGGATATGTCGAACAATATTTTCGTCCCCTTGAATGAAAATCCTAAGAAAATTACACTCGTTGACTCGAACAAAAAATTTAGGAAAATTAAATTTGTTAACTCGAACAAAAAATTTTGGAAAATCAAATTTGTCAACGCCTACAGATTTTTTGGTAGAAAAAACACATTCCGACATAAATAAAATATTTTACTGTCGGCCTCGTGTTGATTTTAAAATTACGACATTGCACTGACCTCCCAATTTCCTTAAGCCCTTAATTATTATCCCTTGCATTAGCAATTAAACCATAAAGGAGATTAGCAGGTGTTCTAATTACTGCCAAGCTGAACATGGCTGCCGAAAGCGTGTGATGTGAACATTACTCAATACAACCGGAAGCTTGGGGTGATTTAAGTACACAAAGCGAAAATGGTATGGAGACCAAAGCGGACTTCACTATTTGTCGGCTAATAACAATAGCGCAATCAGTTATTGACAGATTTGAGTAATTAAAGTTAATCTTATAAGACAAAATGCATAATTGAATCATTTATCAGTGCATCTTAAAATGTCAATGCCGATGACACACAGTTTGACAAGATACAAGATCGGAAGCGACTTCCGGTAGGCGTGTACGAGTTACTTCCCTTTTGTTACCGTTTTTAACATCGGTTATCTCGAACTCCGGATAAGTCGAACTTTTTGCATTTCCCTGTCGAGTTCGAGATAACGAGAGTCAACTGTATCAGAAAATTTAATTTTGCAAAACTACACCTGCAATAGTTTAAAGGCAATGGGCAATTAATGCAAGTTGTCAGTGTTCGGATACAGGTAATATTATAAAAGTCAAATAGGAAATGAAATGGAAGAGTTATAATTGTCTCGATTTTATATGAAGTTAATTGTTTTCTAAAATGATATTCTGAGCTTAAATGCTATTAATAAAGAAAGAATGGTAATTCATTGTTTTGTGATTATCTCGCTGGATTTTGTTTTGAGAGATAAAAACAAGATTTCCTGGAAAATAAATCCAATGGCTCGGCTGACCACTGACCAATGTGACAGTTTTATAGTGACCCGTAAAATATGTGTCTGTAAATAATCATTATTTCACAAGTAAACAACTGACCATTACAAATACAGCAGGGAATGTGTGACTAAATTATGATTATGATAATGGTAACCCCTCTGTAAAAGGTGTTAAGGTTAGGGATGGTCAAGGAAACTGAAGACCTTACAGAAAACCACCAACCGTCTACAAAGGAAATGACAAAGTTTCTTATACTTTGATCTGCCCCGAGTAGGATTCGAACCTAGGTGGTTAGAGGTGCTGTTACCACTGATGCCTGCTATAGACTAAAGTGAGCTTCACTGTTCTTCTGAAAACTCTTGTTCTTTGTTAATAAAAGATTTTGGTTATGACTTTTTGACTATTAAAAGGTATGAAAAGCTTTGTAAAATGCAGAGTTCACCAGTTCAGTTATAATTTTGTGGTTCATATATAAGCATAGATTTGAGATACATTTATAAGCTTTAATAAGGACTATATATAGACCATATTAATTGACTTGTATAAAGCCTTTGATAGAGTGTATGAAATGTGTTGGCTTTTAACAATCAAATTGATTATAATGCATTTCATATTAATTGACTTGTGTAAAGCTTTTGATAGAGTTTATCACATTTCTAGGGCTTTTAACATCAGATATGATTCTAGTGCATGTTGATTTACTTGTAAATCTTTTGAAAGTGTATAAAATGATTCTTTTTGTGTAAAGGTTCTGATTTTAATTATACATAATGATTCCAGTGCATTTATAGATTTTGGTAAAGCTTTTGTAGAATTTATAAAAATTAACATTTGATATGATTGTATTGCCTTTTAATTGACTTGTGTAAAGCTTTTGATAGGGTTTATAAAATTAACATTTGATATGATTGAATTGCCTTTTAATTGACTTGTGTAAAGCTTTTGATAGGGTTTATAAAATTAACATTTGATATGATTGTATTGCCTTTTAATTGACTTGTGTAAAGCCTTTGATAGGGTTTATAACATGTCTGAAGCTTTGTTTAGAGGTTTTGATGGTTCAAACACCAGTGAAACTCCTGTTTTGTTGTTTAATTGCCCGTTACATTGTAATTTTTAAAGTGTTTTATAATGTTGAAGTCAAACTCTTTGTTCCAGTCAATACCACTTGTGTATTTAAGTAAAATTGATGTATGTTGTAAATTTTATAGAGATATCAGATTTGTGACCTATTAGAGATCTTGTGATGTAATCATTAGTATTTTATATCATGTAATTACCCCACACACATTCAGAGTTACATAATCATAGTGATGTTAACCACAACAACATATCTGTGTGTATTTCAAATTTATAATGTACTTCTATAAGTTCTACTTGTTCAGAGAGAGAGAAATGGTATTTGAAGCCCCAGTCAAGATTTTTCCTCTTATATTGAGGTTGTCAGTTCTGGGATGGTGGAGGAAATCAGAGTGTCCAGAGAAAATCGACATTCTTCGGCAAGTGAACTGACAAACCGCATTGTGATCTATAAGCTGCCAACTTTATACCACTAGGTTTTCAATAAAACAATGTACTAATAAATAAAGGCATAATAAAAAGTGAAAAACATGGAGCGTGAGAGAGAGACTGAGAGAATTTATAGTAATATTTAGGTAAAACACTGGTAAATAAAGGTATATGTTGGATGATTTGACTTAAAACACCTCATTTCACACTTATTGTGCTGTTAAAATGTAAAAAGAGTTTTACAAACTAAACAAAAACATAAAAAGTGAGAAATAATGGACAGACTCAGAGAGAAAAAGAGAGAATTAATAGTAATATAAATGTATATTTAGGTAAAACACTAGTAAATAATGGTATATGTTGGATGATTTGACATAAAACACCTCAAGTGTGACTGGTTTATGGATCATTATGAATGTAAGACTTATATAACAAAAAACACAAACAATTCTCCGAATGAGTGAGTGAGCTATACAGACAATTCTACGAATGAATGAGTGAGCTATACAGACAATTCTACGAGTGAGTGAGTGAGCTATACAGACAATTCTACGAGTGAGTGAGTGAGCTATACAGACAATTCTACGAGTGAGTGAGTGAGCTATACAAACAATTCTACGAGTGAGTGAGTGAGCTATACAGACAATTCTCCCAGTGAGTGAGTGAGCTATACAGACAATTCTACGAGTGAGTGAGTGAGCTATACAAACAATTCTCCCAGTGAGTGAGTGAGCTATACAGACAATTCTACGAGTGAGTGAGTGAGCTATACAGACAATTCTACGAGTGAGTGAGTGAGCTATACAAACAATTCTACGAGTGAGTGAGTGAGCTATACAGACAATTCTACGAATGAGTGAGTGAGCTATACAGACAATTCTCCCAGTGAGTGAGTGAGCTATACAGACAATTCTACGAATGAGTGAGTGAGCTATACAGACAATTCTACGAGTGAGTGAGTGAGCTATACAGACAATTCTACGAGTGAGTGAGTGAGCTATACAGACAATTCTACGAGTGAGTGAGTGAGCTATACAGACAATTCTACGAATGAATGAGTGAGCTATACAGACAATTCTACGAGTGAGTGAGTGAGCTATACAGACAATTCTACGAGTGAGTGAGTGAGCTATACAAACAATTCTACGAGTGAGTGAGTGAGCTATACAGACAATTCTACGAATGAGTGAGTGAGCTATACAGACAATTCTCCCAGTGAGTGAGTGAGCTATACAGACAATTCTACGAATGAGTGAGTGAGCTATACAGACAATTCTACGAGTGAGTGAGTGAGCTATACAGACAATTCTACGAGTGAGTGAGTGAGCTATACAGACAATTCTACGAGTGAGTGAGTGAGCTATACAGACAATTCTACGAATGAGTGAGTGAGCTATACAGACAATTCTCCCAGTGAGTGAGTGAGCTATACAGACAATTCTACGAATGAGTGAGTGAGCTATACAGACAATTCTCCGAGTGAGTGAGCTATACAGACAATTCTACGAATGAGTGAGTGAGCTATACAAACAATTCTACGAGTGAGTGAGTGAGCTATACAAACAATTCTACGAATGAGTGAGTGAGCTATATAGACAATTCTACGAATGAGTGAGTGAGCTATACAAACAATTCTACGAATGAGTGAGTGAGCTATATAGACAATTCTCCCAGTGAGTGAGTGAGCTATACAGACAATTCTCCCAGTGAGTGAGCTATAATATAGACAACAGACAACTTAAGTACTGGTAAGTGCCAATAAATTACTGGGTTTTTTACTCGTTAAGATAACTGAAGTTCATTATATGGTAAGATAAGTTTGTCATTTATGAAGATTCTTCATTTGGAGATTGATATTTTTTTCTCTAAAACTAGTAAAAGGAGAGAGAGAGAGAGAGCGTGTGTGCACGTGTGTGTGTGTGTGTGTGTGTGAGAGAGAGAGAGAGAGAGAGAAAACGTGAGTGAAATGCACAGAGTATAAAGTATTCTTGACAGTGCATGGCAGGTTAGGTTATTGCACAGTCAAACAAACACATGTATGCTGGTAAGAAAAAGACATTTTTGAATGAAAAAAATAAGCTTATCACTTTTATATATCATTGACATTTTGTTATGTCTTTAAGAGTGAGAGGGGAGATTGAGCTGAGAGTTGGGTAGCAGAGAAAATTTAGGATATATATAAGAAAAAAGCTAATCTGTAATAAGAGACTGATAGGTTGATTCACACCTGAAATTTACATGAAAATTACATAAATAATCTTAGTTAAGATCTTGATATAGATGTTAAGAAGTTTGTTTGATGTTGTAATTATATATGATTTTACATTGATAACATAACCAGTATAAATCTATATCTTCCAGCAATGATAAGTATACCAGGGACTTACATAATTACATACATACTGGAATGTCCAGTTTTACCTTCAGGGGACTCTGGCTATGGACAGTGGTCATTTTCACTAGTGTTATGTCCTCTAAGTGTACATTGATGTAATAAAACTGTCTGATAGTGTGTTTTAGAACTGTGATTGTCAGGAATGATATTTTTGTATGTAATTATACAGATACAAGAGATTTATTTTGCTTTTAGCAGTTGTGTGGTAAAACAAAACCTATAGACGTTATTATAGAAGAGACAAAGTGACAATAGATCTCCTTGGCTTACTCTTCATTACAGGATGGGAAAAAAGAAAAGGTCGGCAACTGTCCTGTCTTGTTGCAAAGTTTGAATATTTTTAGACTATTTTACTTCTATTTCTTCATTACTTGGAAATGGAGACATATTTTTTTCTATATTTTAGAGAAAAATACTTTAATACCTTGATGTTGAAGACTTAAGGTGTGTATATGTATAGATATATTACAATGGTGATAATGATAACTCTGTAACAGCCAGATTTTGAAACTTTGATGCTTATAGTGGGAATAATTTATGGGATTGAAATTTAATTTGAAATTGAAAGTGATGAAATATAGATATTATTGTATTCTAAATAAAACATGATTCGGTATCTGTTAAGAGCAATTAAAGTTAAAACTACAACAGATAATTTAGTTTTTGGTCTATAAAAATTTTGTGTGATTTAGATAAAACAAGGTTTATCAGAAAATCAATTACGTGATCAAATGTTTTTTAAAGTTAATGATATATATATATTAGTCATAATTAATGTATATTAATTACTGGTCAGGTGTCTCAGTGGCCAAGTGGTTCGAAGCACATGCTTACAGAACACAGTGTCTCTTATCACCTAGGTTCTAATTAAGCTCTGGACAGATCTTAGTGTGAGAAAGTTTGTCAGTTCACTTGTTGAAGGTGGGTGGTTTCCTCCACCATCCCTGAACTGACAGTCTCAATATAAGTGAAAGAATCTTTACTCAGGTGTATTAACATACTACTCAACTCAAGTTTACTGGTCAGTTTGTAATATTTCCTACATAAAGGATTAAAATTTTGATGTTTGCAAAACATTAAAAACCAAATGACTTTTAAGTTAGGTGGGATATGTATTAGGTCTTTGAGGTGTGTATATAAGTTTTATATAAATATTTTGATCATATATTGGTCAGTGTGTAATACTTCCGGACACTAGCTGGGAATATAGTTCTGACCTTATACCAGACACATCAATATTTTTATGACTGTATTAGTCACTGATAAGCTGATATATAGGTAGTATTTATAGGAAAGATTTGTAATTCAATGTTAACTTATAAATCAAGAATATATATATACCTAAATGTACAAGTAGATTGGACACCTTCGGCACAGAGGATTTTGTTTGGATTAGACAGGTTGTCAGTTTAGACAGGTGAATTTAATGAACAAATTGGAAGCTTTGATCCTAAAATACTAATTATCGGTAGGATATGCTTGTAGTTCAATGTAAGAGGATATACTGTAAAACATGAAATTTTCGCGTGCATGTTATTTTCGTGTAATTCGTGAGTTCATAAATAATTGCGAAAATAATATGCACGAAAATAAATTTGATCTTTTAAATATGAATGGACTTTTACACAACAGGCTCACGATGGGGTCGGGCTCACAATGGGATATCGCAAAAATTTCATGCCGCGAAATGACTTTGATACAAATATCACGAAAATATCATGCCCCGAAAATAAAGTGTTTTACAGTATGTGTATAGTTAGCACCTTTGGCACTGGTAATTTAGTTTAGAGTAGACAGGTTGTCAGTTTAGACAGGTGAATTTAATGTACAAATTTGAAGCTTTGTGATAAAAATAATGATTTGGACATGTTCAGTGTAAACTTACAGCTCAAGAGTAAACAGGTATATGTACAAGTAGATAGGAACCGTCTGCATAGAAGATTTTGAATTAGGCAGGTTTTTGTTTTACACAGGTTAATTTTATGAACTTAACAATTAGTATGAATACAATAATATTTAGTTCAGTTTTAACATGTTTCTAGTTTACTTGGAGTATATCAGGGGAAAAAATAGATGAGCCAAACCAGGACTTAAACCTGTGACCATCACATTATTTAATTCAGCCTGGAACTCTGATGGTAGTTGTTAACACAATAACAACCATCAATCAAGAGTTCAATGCTTAAAGTAGACCATAAATTAATACTTGCACAAAATTTGCAATTTCTTGTTGTCAATATCTGATGTAGCGTAAAGCAACATTAAACCAATGTGAACCCCTGTTTCCAAAAATACAATAGATGTAATATGGAACATATATGCATGTTGTACTAATGTTGTTTCAGAAGATGGAGGATGGATAACCTTGGGTTCAAGGTCAAGGTCATATATTATTACATATATATTACTGACAATGCTTTTCGGGTTAGACTTGCAATCTGCAGTTTGATAACCAGTACTTAATACTTTCTGATTTATAGAAACATAGGTCAGGTATGTGTCTGATATATTTAATTGAAAAAATGCTAGCTATTCTCTGTCTGGTATTATATAACTGTTCTATAAATAACTCTATGTGACCTAGTTATTATAGGATGTGACCTAGATACACAAAAACTGTAAGATACCAATAAAAAATATGTAATTATCAGGTACAAGAGTGAATGGCAAGTTATCAAGACATATGTCTTAATAGTCTGCTGATGTTGGTACTTTTGTAGGTTTTGTTTAGCCTTCACTTAATTCTCTTTCTCTCCGGATTATTGTTATATAATTCTGCCCTTCAGCTTTAGGTTTTTTGTTCTCGTATGTATGGTAATTGTATTTGGACATTTGTGATATTGATTTGTCCTTTCAACTGGATGATTTTCACAAGGTTAGTTATTTGTCTATTGTTAGTGTGTCTTTGACTTTAAGTTAATGTACGGTGTATCACAGTGGAGATGTTCCATTGCTGCCACTTAGATTTTACACAGTGAAACAAGTGGACATTAGAAATACTATTAATGCACCCTGAAAATCAATATAAATGGAACACTGTATAAGGAGAAATATTTGTGATGTATTAATATTGACAATTTTCACAGTCAAGTTTAGTACACCACTAAGTATTCTACATGTTAAAAATACAAATGGGTTCGCCTTCAAGCTTGTCAGCTGCAAAAGTAAGTACATGTTAAACGGAAAAAGTTTCTACCCGCAAATATTTCTTTTTTATAGTGTATCTGTTCTATTGTGTGATATGTATCATCAGATGTGTAAATAATCTAATGGATCAAATTTGGTTGTATGCAGTGATACAAACATTTCTTACAGATTATATAAATGACAGGGATTCCACACAAATTAGTTTAAGATGTAACATAGATAGTTTGGCCTTTTGTCACTGGATTATCATATTATCATATTTGTTACTGTAATATATGCAGTGATTATTATTTAAATTGAACACTTGTATGTTAGTTTCTTTTTCCACTTGCCGATTCATACTTACTCGGCAGGTTGTATGCTACCAGAATCTCTTATCCATCATATAAATGACTGGAATGCCACACAAATTAATTGAAGATGTAATATAAATAGTTTGGGTTTTTGTTACTCGATTATCATATTATCATGTTTGTAACTGTAATGTATACAGTGAATATTCTTTATACAGAACACATGTAGTCTATACCTCTATGTAACAGACTAGATAAAGTTCTCTAAACCTGGTAAAGGGTGACACCTAAAAAATCAACAAATTGACACTTTGCACTAAAAAAAAAAAAAAGAAATCAAACTGCCACCTTTTAGGGTATCCATAACAATAATGTTTAATTTATCTATGGAATTTTGAATACTCAAGGTACATTGGCATCTTCAATTTTGAATGTTCAATTTTCATGTTGTGAAAAACAAAACAAAATTGAGGTTTGGGATTTGGGTTATCATTGTATTTGGCCTAAATGGAGTAATGGTGTTATACACCTCAGTCAAGATTCTTCCACTTATATTAGTTATAATATTGAGGTAGTCAGATCTTGGATGGTAGAGGAATCTGGAGTGTTCATAGAAAACATCTGAACGTTTGCAAGTTTGAAAGATTTCTCTCTCTAGAATCTGCCTTAGGTTGGATTCAAACATATATGAGAGGTGCTGTGATCCATAAACTGGTACTTTAGACAGAAGCTCCCTTCATGGTACTTTAGACAGAAGCTCCCTTCATGGTATTTGAGTAAATGTTTTATACACGAGCTATCGAGTTACCGTAGTATTATAGTATGTCTTGGCCATTGCTTTCTTGTCTTCATAAATATCATTTTAACATTTGCAGTCAGACATGTTGAAGCTTAGTTTGGATCATATTAATTATAAGTTTATAACAATAACATAGGAGTTACGGAGTACATTATTGAACTATTGTTCATAAAAAAGTAATCCGAGATGTGCTTGGTGCTATATTGTGTAACAGGTTGAGATAAAATGAATTTTGACATTTAAATTGTTATTTGAGTCTTGATTCTTATCTAGTTAGTAAATGAATCATTAAAATGAAGGTATTATATAAAACAGGGACTGCTTTTTGGACTGTTGACTCTGGACATGAACACTGGCCTTGGACTCTGGATTTGGACACTGGTCTTTGAATATGGACAAGGACATCATCCTGGTCACTGGATTTGGTCAAATCACCAAATTTTACACAGTGCATAGCTTTCTTAATTGATAGTGAATTACATCTAGTGGTGATATGGAGGCATTTATATTAATGTTTAGCAGTCCAGAATCAAGAACCCAAGTCTAGAGCCCAATTGAGATTTTCTATTATGCCTAAAATGAATAACGTCTGGTATTTCAGATCAGGGTTTTGTTCTCAATCTTTTGCCATTAATTGTTAACCTGCTCCATTTCAAAATATTTTTATTTGAAATTTGATTCAGTATATTAATATTATATATTATGAATGAAATATAGAATGGTATCAGGTTTTAGAATATATATATATTATGACATTGAAAAATTAATTCCGGTGAAACATATAATGACTTATCTTCAAGTTATGCATGAAAAATGTATACTGCAATTTTAGACATGATTTAAATAAGACACAAAGAGTTAGGCATGTCACATTTAAATACCATTAATTAATTCCACAACAATACCTCAGGTTGTAGAATGCATGTAACAAGCACTCTGTGTTTAAGATTTCAAGTAATGTTTCTTTAATCCCAATAAAATTGGAACTTTTGTCATTTGGTGTAGCAGTACATTTATAAGGGTCTTATGTACCAAACACCAAACACTCTGTATTGAATATTTATCTTTAAGGTACGTAATCCTATGGTCCTAATAAAACTTGCACTCTTTGTTGTTGTGGATGTGTTGGGAACTGAAGTATAAATCTTGTACTTTTTGTTGTTGTGGGTGTGGCATGCAGAAGCTATAGTGCTTTGTATTATCAGTAACTAACTTGTAAGTAAAACCTATATACTAGTATTATATATAGTCCAGCTATGGGCCCTGTGAAATATGGAGTTTATAGACAGGTGGTCTTTATAAAGGAGTTGCTTTGATTGAATCATGAAGAAAGGGGACTTTAAAATGTTCATCTTAATTATCAAGTGGTACTGTATTTATATAGAAATGGTTCCTATAACAGGGTTTTTTGTAACTACCGTACATGTTGGAAGTTGTAGAAGTGGTTTCTGTTTAATGCTTTTAAGTACAATTACTCATAAGAAAATTCAGAACATTATTTTTTCATATATAATTTTTCAGTTTTGACAAGAGAAATAATTTGATTTCTTTTTTATATATTTTCAGATGTAACTTTGGATAAGAACTTTTTAAAGTTTTTTATACAATGGATCTCATTTTAATTCATTCCAAGTGGTAAATATTCAGAATACCACAACGCAACAAGCATAATAATGGATTCTATACGACAAGGGAGACAACTCTTACAATCCACTACAGGATTAAGAGATTATGATCCGACGGAGAACTCGACAGGTTTTACCATTCCAGGACAAGGAAGTACGACGACCATGCCGTTACCGAGTTTTACATGCGACAAAATTGATTTTAACTATAACATACCATTGGCAGTTATATGTCCTATGTGTTTTATTTTTGGCATAATATATACATTCTTTGGTGAGTGCAATTATATTTTTACCCCCAGCCTTTCATAGAAAGACGGGGATATTAAATTTCAGTTTCCGTCCTTCCAAAATTCTTGTCCGTACTAGGAAGGACTATATCACTAAACTTTGTGGAAAGTATCAACTTTGATAGGAGATGCGCATAACGTTAACCTGAGTTAGTTTTCTCATTTTCCTTGGAATTATGGCCCTTTGAACATCAGTGCAAATCACAAAAAAGAACCTGCTGGCGAGGGATCCTAATTCACTGAATGTGTTTGTTTTTTGTGAATCTTGTTTGGCAATGGACTGATTAAGACACTCAAGAAATAAGTGGAAAAGTTTTTGATAATGGAAACCTAGCTTAATAACAGAGAAAAATGCTTGTTTTTGCTGTGCCATATCAGTACAGTTTGAGCTAAATAAATATCCTTATAAGGTCATAACCTTTGATTCAAGTTCTACAAGCAATGCCACTGTTGCCAGCCAAAAATGGCTAGGATTGCTTTACATGTATGACCATCATATGCAACAGAGAAATATTGCTGTTTCCACTTTAACTACAACTTAGAAAATGTGAAAAAGTGAAATTCCCTACCCTCTGTATAAAGAAACAATATAGACCTAACACTACTACTGTTGTCATAGTCAATATCTATGTTTCCATTCCTGGTAGCCAAAATTACAGTTGGCTATTAATTCCTGAGACATTATTTCAAAAAGTAACCTAGTTTACCAACTTTATGAGACAATACTTTAAAAATGTCTATGTTTCCATTCCTGGTAGCCAAAATCGCCATTGGCTACTAATTTCTGAGGAATTCTTTCAAAAAGTAACCTATTTTAACAAATTTGCGGAAAAATACTTTAAAAAGGACTATATTTTCACAAATTTTGAAAATTTGGCTACTAATTATTTTAAATTTATGAAAACCTAGAAATGTCTATATATTTTCAAAACGTAACCTAGTTTACCAAATTTGTGAGAAAATACTATAGAAAGCACTATACATGTATATTTTCACAAATTTTATCAATTAATAACAATTTTAAAGTTGGGGAAACCTAGAATGTCAAATTTCAACCAATTAATGTTTTACATATTTTTGTCCTTGCAGGTTACAGATTTTTTAAAGCAGTGATGTTCTTGACTGGATTTATCTCTGTATCAGTGCTTGTGTACTTAATACTAACTGAACATGCGTTACTACCTCTAGAGGGAAATATCGGAATTGCCGTCGGGGCGGGAATAGTGTGTGGACTAATTACTATGTTAGTGCAATATGTAGGTTTGTTTTTAACCGGTTTTCAACTTGGAATTTCCATAGGAATTACTAGCCTTATTGTGATAGAACAGTTTTATCATCCAGAAACCAAATGGATTCCTGTGGGGATTCTGTGTGGTGTAGGTGTCATACTTGCCATAGTTACATTAAAATTTCAGAAAGGTTGTACTATACTTGGGACAAGCGTGTTCGGTGGTGCTCTAATGATCTCGTGTTTGGATTATTTTATTGAAAAGTTTTTAATGGTGAACTATGTGTGGGAGAGAGCAAAGGCAGAGTCATCATCTCCTGTGTGTTGGTATAGCTGGGTGATACTCTGCTGCTGGCCATTCTGTTTTCTGGTTGGAAGTGTTACTCAGTGGAAGATTACGGGAGAAGGTTATGACCACAAAGAAGGTAAGATACATGAAGATACATAAGTGAAATATTCTTGACTGGGACGTAAAACCCCATAACTCAACTCAACTCATCTTTTTATGATGCAAGTTTTTGTCTAACTGCAACAAAGAAAAATAGAAAGGAAAACAACTGTAACAGTTTTCTAGTTCTCAGTTTATACAGTTTTGATATTCTTACCATACATGTAACAAAGACATATGATTTTGGGTAATTTGTGAAAATATTTCAAAAGCTACTTATTTTTTTAATGACTTTTACTACTACTGCCTCGGTGACCTAGTGTTAGAGCGTCCACTTTGAGAGCATAAGGCTGTGGAATCGAACCCCTGTCGGTTGATAAAAACTTTAAAATTTGAAACACTGTTTCGAGAGATTAATTATAAACTTGTTCTCATCATGAATAGTTGAAACATTGCTTATGTCACCCAAAACAGCATTACAACCAACCAAATTTTACTACTGGTAATTGTTGTGACAGGTCAACACTATTGCCACCAAGGAATTTATAACTGATACTCAGATAGATTATAAACAGTACTTATATTTATTTATTATATCTTGTTAGAAGATGAAATGTTTCTTCATTCAAATAAGTAAATTTAAAACAAAGAGTTAAGTGGATTGCACTATAATTTTAAATTACTCCTCTAAAATCTTGTGATTATTGTAGACTGGTGATTTTCTAGAACTGGTCACACAAATACTTAACACCTCTCCAATTCCTGTAATTTTGTCAGATCCAATGGCCTTCTTGAGATGTCCTGATAGGTACATTATTTAGCATTTTACTGCTCTACATTCAATTATTAAGTGTAAGTGTAATATAAGAGTCTTGATAACTGCCAAAATACTGTATCCACAAAATGGATAAAATAAAATCAAAATTTAAATTTTTTATTGATGTTGTTTTCTCAATTTCAGTATTACACACCAAAAAAGTGAAACATGTCAACTTACAGAGACAGCGACAACGACAGAAAAAAGACACACAAGAATCTCGATATAGACATTTATACCAAGTACGCAGAACAACAGGAGACGTCATAGCTCAGGTCAGCAAGTAATGAGTAAATGTGATTAATTGATTAATTATTTACCCCATTGCCTGACAGGCCACATGTAAACTACACTTTGGCATTCAAAAAAAAAAAAAAAAATATAAAAAAATAAACAATAGAGCCCTTTACTTGTAAGCCCGTTAGTGGTCAAGTTGTTTCTAGCTGCCAAGTTTGAATCACAGTTTGACAAATTATAGACTGAAAGCTTGTAATTTCCCTTGTGACAGTTGATGGTTTTCTTTTCCATTGGTTTTCTCCACAATTCCAGAACTGTCAAATGCGGATGGTTTACTCCTGTTTCCATCATTCTTGAGCTGGTGGTCTTGATGCAAGTGAAAAAATCTTGACTATGGCATAAGACCCCATTATTCCTCTCCAATGTTTATCATTAAAAACAGTTAGACTAAATTAGATTTACCATTCCTGAACTTAACACCTTGATATAAGTGAAAGAATCTTGACTGGGGCATAAAACACCAATACCTCACACAACATCACACCACTCATTTACTATTGACAATAATAATTCAAATGACCATAGCAAGTTTGAAAATGAAAAAAAAAAAAAAAAATAAATCGGTGAATGAGATATAGCAACAATGTAAAAAATGTCAATGTTTTTTTTATTACATATTTTCAGAGTTATATAAAAAGCATACAGCAGAAGTTTTCACCATCAACAAAACGACATCACATTGCAGTTCCCACAGAACCCTCTACCACAGAACTTGATAGTGCTAACACAACATTAACACAGGTTCCTTGAATTTATCACTGTCATACAAGTTCTGGATAATAATAAACAATGATGAACTTCCTGCTCGCTGTACAAAACACGTTAACACAGGTTCCTTGAGTTTAGAACTGTTAGCAAGTTATGGTTAAAATCTATTTTTGCTGTGCAGAATACAACACCAGAGCAGGTTCCTTGAATGAATGATGAACTCTCCAGCGCTGAATATCGGACAAGTTCTGAATATGATTACAACTCCTGGACTATTGGACAAACTACGAGTGTTGAGCTCCGTTGTTCAGACAAATACCGATCTCTGTTTAGAATATTGCTTAAGCTTGACAAGATCAGTGTTTCTTTGCTTAAGCTTGACAACAGCACTGTTTTTTTTGTGAGATTACAGGTCAAAGGTGCCATTTTTAAGAACTTGAGGAAGTTTTACACCATATTTAAGCATAATAATATGTTGTATTAAGTACATATTGTTACCCAATTTTGACTGTAAAGATACAGTTTTGTATTGCGAGTAATAGCATTGTCGTCTGAATAATATACTGTAGTGTTGTGAAAATTATTTGTACCTTTTAACAACCGTAAACATATATATTTTCGCAGTGTACTGATTTTTGCTTTTTTTCAAGGTTGTTTGTTTTGCACAAAAATTAACACCAAGCAAAAATTATATTATGCCATTTGTGTTATGGTGCATATTTTGAAACAGTGAAATTTAACTATGTGGATATGTCTAAATTTACTATACACAAAATAAATACACCCGAAATTAAATATGTTTACAGTGTTTCAACATCTCACAGCTTAGGGGTACATGTACATAATTATTTATATGATAAATCTGCTGGAATAAATGTGCTATTATAAAACCCTTGTCATGTGAAGATTCTTGTTATTATGATAGAGCAGGGTAATTAAATGTTGAATTTAATGTGTCAAATAGTTATCTTGTTTCTGTTTCTTGAAATAAGAAGTGAAATTAACATGCTTGGTAAAGGGGTTGACCACCAATAATGGCCTTCATGTGTACCATATATTATCCACTATGCTTTGTTCAAACCCATTGTTTCTACATGGCTATGGGGATTGCCGATTTATCTTAAGGTACCAAAGACCTTTGGTCATTTTCACAAACATATTTTGATAGACTAGATATATGAACCAGAAATGTCTCATGGCCCTGACATAATATAGCAAAACAAAACTTGTATTATAATTCCATATATGTACAGGGGAAGTGAGTTAAGTTTAGTAATGGTTTTTAAAGTCTCAGTCAAGAATACTTCACTTATATCGAGACGTTGCCAGCTATAGGCAAAGGTGCAGAAATTTTACAGAGGAAGTGGTATACCTTTGCAGATGTTATGAGCATCACATGGCGAGGCTGTATTTACAGGTAATAACTTTTATTGATTGTAAAATCATTTAGTTTGCTGCTTCAAGTAAAAGCAAAACAGTTAATGAATTATTTTAATCAGAGCTTAAGATAACAAGATTTGCCAGCATTCCATGATGAAGAGTTTAAACTGGAGATGAGAATTTACTCTAGAATTTTTAATTTATTCACTACCGGTACTTATTTCTTAATGTGCAATTTATCGCATGATAAAAAATCAACCCTCACATGAACTTTTAGCATAAATTACTTCTTCAGGAAATTTAGTTTTGTTTCTGAAGTTTAACTGGAGTGCCTGGCAAATACCACTGACCTTCGGCAAGCAAACTGACAACAATATGTGTTTTTTTCCAGGCACTCTGGTTTCCTCCACCATCCATGAACTGACTACTTCCATATGAGTGAAGGAATCATGACTGGACGTAAACGGCATACTACTTTACTGGAAATTAATTTTTTTTAGTTTAATGACTGCACTGTTAACTACCTACACAAATAGCAATAATTTTAAGAGAGGGATGGAAGGGGGTTCTGTGAGGTGCACAAATGGGTAACTTGTGGAGGTGAATCTCTCTATAATTACCGGTATTCATATCATATTGGTTGTGTAAATTAATCTATGAATGCTGATTTTATTACCATGGTGATTGTATGGAACATTGAATGATTTGTTAGGGTATTGGATGTACAGTTATGTATGTTTATCTTAGTTGCCATGGCTACATTTTTTCAGAAAAGGGTATTTTAAAAACCAAATATTGCTTATTTTGAATTTTAACTTGTTTTAATGTATTCCTATATCTATGTTAAATAGAAGGATAATATTTATTTATTGCTTAAATGTCTAGTTATATTTGATGTAAACTACCATAAATAGGTTTGTGTTAGTATGTATGTATGAGTAGTGTATATGTTGACTTCAAAATTTATCAGTAAAACCTTGATTCATTGTCACCATTTGTTCAGTCAAGTTTTACAGGCCCCGGTTTCACAATCATTTCTAGCTAAGATTTTCCTTAACTTAAATTTAGCAAATTTTGGTAATCTCTTTTTTGTAACTTCTAATAATTATTTTTGTCAAAACTTGACGCAAATGTTATAAGGTAGAAGTGATCTTAAAAATGACACCTTTAATTTCAGAATATCTTGAAAATTTTACAAAATTATGAAGATTTAAAATTTTTCTATATTTAGGTTAAGGAAAATCTTAACTAAGGAACAATTGTAAAACCGGGGCCTGTTATAAAGAGGGCCTCTCACAACCCAAAGTTCATAGGTGGCATGATGATTGTTGGAGTTAAATGTCTACATGTGGCCTATTGGCCGATGTTCAGACCATTTACATAGTATAGATGCACCTGTGTTTATAAATACATGTACTCAGTCATTAGATTGGTGTACAGTTGATTGCTTGTATTCAGATTCTCTTGTTTGTTGATGGCAAAAAGTGATGATGTGTCTGATTTTTAACTTGGAAAACTGTTTGCCTAGCTTATACAATTTTATTTTATTCCTGTCTTTATTTTTTTTTACTTTTTTATTTGAAGTGTCAGTAAGATTTTATTCAGTAATTTGAAATTTTGATTACTAATATTTGATATTTGATAGTGCTATCGTTCTTTTTAAAATATTATTGTATGATTTTATAAGCAAAATATGCAGATAAAGAACATGATTTTAATGATAGATATTTCAATTTTCTTTTACACAACATTAATTTCACAATTTTGAAACTGAAATACATTAAAACCTTGTTTTATTGACATCCATTGTTCTGTCAAATTTTTGTGTTTTAGAGGAGTTTTGTGATTAATCTAGGGAGACTGAATAAGAAAAACATAGAACAAATGGATTTTGGTAGCGAGGTGGCAAAGTTATCAATGGGCATTATTATAAAGTTTTACTTATCTTCTTTTAATTATGTGATATTTTCCAGGGTATGGAATTTTTGAAAAATAATAAGTTTTTTGAATCATGAAAATAACTTAGAGGTTAAAATATCTATATGAACCTCTTCAAACTGAACACCTTATTTGTCAAAATTTCTGCTTTGTATAGACAGGTTTTTAGTTTACAAAGATTAATTTAACAAATAATCTAATAAAGAATTAAGGTTATTTCTTGCCAATCAGTCATATTCATTTATTCCATTACAAGTACACTGTGTATATATAAACATTAATTTAGATATTCACTGTTACAATGTTACAGACACCCTGATTTTGGTATTACAGTTGGACTTTGTAGTTTTAAGACTAAGTTTTGTAATCAAGAACATGCTAATTCAGTACATGTTTTAATTATTTTTGTATTGGCATACATTGCCAAAAGCAGTGGAAATATACGTCTTTCTAGTTTCATTTATGTTAAATTTTTCTATAATTGGTAAGAATTTAATTAGTATTTAAACCAGTAATATTTACCAGCAGTAATTAATTAATACTTAAACTTCACATTTGAAAAACAGTTCATGGAGTTCAGCGGCATATCACATAATGTTTGTGGATGTACAGAATGTTATGGTGTATGGATCAGGTGATGTGTTGTAACCTCCACTGCAAAAAGTGCTGCCGATTTACATAACACTCAAACGCCCAACACCACAAGGGGGTAATATATGGAATTTTTTTCTTGCACCCCAGATTATAACATCAGTAGAGTGGTGAAATATATCTCCATCTAGCACCGCCACCACCCACCCCCTGTGCAAGATAGTCTTTTCTGACAAGATTTAACAGTAAAATCAGAGGTATATCAATGGTTGAGGATACCAGGTATGGTGAAATGGATATTTAATTGAATTGATGTATTTTGTGGTGCAAGAAATAGAATTAATAACTACTTGTGGTTCTAATATTGGGTATACAAGCCTGGTTTTGAATAAGATATACATGTATAAGATGTATAAGAACTTGGGTTGAGATTTCCCTATCTGGTACCAGAAGTAGTGATAAGTTCTATTAATTCACATACATTTAGAGCACAATAGAAAACCTCATGGATGAAATATACTTACTGTCAAATAGAAAATGTGTCATGATCACTCATAGTGAATATATGTATAGGTAGTTGAAAATATGTGGTGACCTAAACATATGTTTTAAATATGGTTTTCAGCACATCTGTTACTCCATGTTAAAATGCACATTTTTCATACAGGTTCTAAACAAATGTTATTCTTATAGTATATGGAGAATGTGTTGTTGATATTTTCCCCTCAAATGTAGTTATATGTTGATGTTCAACTCCACATAAAGGTGATATAATTATATATTTGATGTTTAATCATGGATAGCTCTTGTTAGAAATTGTTTTTTGTAAATGTATAAAATAAAATATGTTGTTGAAATGTTCAAATGATTTATTTATTTGTAAAATTCTTTGTGGAAGCGCGTGGCCTAGTGGTTAAGGCGTTGGACTCATGATTCGAAGGTCGTGGGTTCGATCCCTGGACCGGGCGATGTGTTGTGTCCTTGAGCAACACACTTAATTTCACGTTGTTCCAGTTCACTCAGCTGAAAAATAAATGAGAACCAGCAAAATGCTGGGGGTTAACCCTGCGATGGACCGGCGTCCCATTCAGGGGAGAGTCTTGTACTCTCAGTCGCTTAACGCCACCGAAACCGGGATAAGCTCCGGCCTGATGGGCCTAATGGCTCGGGACAGACTTTAACTTTTTAACTAAAATTCTTTCACTTATATCAGCCAGCTCAGTCATGGAATGAAGAAGGAAACCAAAAAACTGCTAATTGACAAATTTTCTCACACTAGGATCCGTTTGAGTGGCATTTGAACTTAGGTATGAGTGGCACTGTGATTCATACTCTGAAACTTTTGATCACTCTACCAGTTACATTGATTCATTTGGTCTTGGTATGGAGGAGGAAATCACTGCTTCATCAAGCCAACTGGCATACTTTCTCGCACTAGGATTAGCCCTAGTGGCATTTGGTGGTGAGATGGTCTATGATACATGCATAAAAATGAATATCAGCATAGCTCATTTGTAAATCTTATTCTATCAAAAAGCATTTCAACCATAAAAACAACTGTGTCTTACTGTACTCAAACAACACTGAAAGTCAACAGCAGCAAATATGTTTTGATGTTCCATCCACATACCACAGTATATCACAGAATGTCACCACAGACCTCTTATATTGCAAGTTTTGAGTAAAACATATGCACTTTGTTGCTGGGAAAAGACGAAATCAAAATAAACACAGAAAACTTGTGTAATAAATAAGTTAATTTTTATTAGATATGAAAGTGTACAACAATGTTAATATTTATATATATGTAAACTGGTGGAAAATGACAACTCTTGATAATTTCACAAAAAATCATATATGAATGAATACAACAATAACTACATTCCTATTATAATTTATAATATGAGCTGCTAAAATCGATGCCAAGGGTTATCTCCCTTGCTCTTACTAAATTAATAACAAGTTATCTCCCTTGGATCTTTCTACTATCTTTTCATGAAAATTTACATAGCTTATTTTCACAGCCACCAGTAAAATATAATGTTACAGGTCCGAGTACGGTACTCTGCATATATCTGCGTTTTTTATAAAAATATTTGTATGTAAGCAAGTGCATGAAAAATCAACAAAATGACTAGTTACCAGTATACAAGTAGGGCATATTCAATTCTGATAAAATATGAAACTAGTTTTTTCCACTATGCTAAATGCTAGCTAGTACACCCTTATAATAATTAAAATTTTTCAATATTAGTTTTTGATTTAGTTATGGGTGTTGTTATTTAAGTTTTGGACACAATTATACAACATATTCCATGACATACAAAATAACTAAAACCAAATACAATTGGCAAATCTTATTTGATTATTCATATATTGAATAACATACAATTTAGGTACAGAAACTACAACATACCAAAAGAAATGCAAATTTAAAACTTTTGGATAAAATAAATGGGTTCTTTTTAAAATCAGAATTTTCACTGGGGATTTTTACAATATCAAAATGGTGAACTTTACCTATGAATTCTTGACAAAAATGAGTCATGTCTTTCACCAGAAATGAACAAAAAAAAATACTCAAAGAAAATACTATTTTCTGTAAATTATTAACTTCAACACTGAACTTTACCATTAGGTAGCTTCAAAACATAAAAAAAAATTGTCTGCTTAATGATTTCAAAAAGGAGTCTTAATCATATATGCAAGTACATGTATATATGTGTTTCATCTTGCCAGAAAATGTTCAATAACCTTGTATGTTTGTATGACAACCAAGTATAACCCTGATTTATTGGACCTTGTATCATCCGATATGTATCAAAAACAAGAGCTGTCTGAAGATCAATGTCACTAGCCTGCAAAACTATTCCATGTAAAATGTCTGCTGCTGCCAATTGCATGCTGGTATGACATCAGCACTTCTTAATTTTCCACAATTTGTGAAACAAAATTTTTTTCAAGGGCTTGAAAAGGATCAAAATATATTTAACCAAATTTAGCTAAGGAAACAATTTGCATGTGGTAGTTTTGAGGAAATTACAGATGTCCTTTCTTGCAAAAGATGCTAAGGTCAAAATTCAAAGTTCATGCAGTTTTATCACAATACCAGATTTCACTTAAACACTTTACAAGTTTTATCTTCCACTATAACAGTCAAAAGTCTATTGCTCAATATTTTACAACAGACATACCATATAAGAAGAAACATTCGCGAGGGAAAAATATTTGCAATTTTCACGGTAATTTCTTATTTCCCTTGGTACACTTTCCCTACATTCGATACAGTGAAAGTTTCATACTGTGAAATAGTTTAGAAGATTAAAACTGTGAAAGTTACCTACCACTACTGTTTCTTCTTATACAGTATAGTAACTTATCACAACAGTGAAAGCTTCCTACTCTAAAAGTAATAATCACATGTTTAAAAATCAACTTAATCAGCAATGTTAAGCAAACTAAACAATCTCTATATATATACATGAATATAAATTATATAGCCATATTATCACAACAATGAAAGACTTAATCAAATAGGATACAATAACTAGGTAACAAAATGCTACGATAATATGTGTGAAAATGCTAAGTGCTAAATACTTACTATAACAAGTTTAAAAAGCCATTCCTGACCCTAAAATTAAGGGTCTAAAGGATCATTAGGTCTACGATTATCTTTGTTTCAGAGTCTTGAAGCAACTGACAGAAAAGGGATGGCAGTCCACTAAAGTTTGTTTAAACCCCAGTATATTTGATAGTATTCATTCATTTGGCAGCTGGGTGAGCTACAACAAGAAATTGGTGCCAGGCCACTGAAGTTTAATCCCTAGCTTCTAGCCAGTACTCATTCATTTAGCAACTGAAACTGTAGCAAGGGACAAGATTGCAGTACCAGTCCAATACAGGTTTAAACTCCTAGCATATTAGCACATCTGCAGGCATCGAATTTAGCTCTGGGACCGGAAGAATATGAAATTAGACACCTTTCTCAAAGACATATCAAAGACACTAAAATCATGGTCGACCTTAACTACCTGTACATCTGTCTCTACAAAATGCTACATTAATAATAGTGCAATTCTGAGTACTCTAAAACTATATGTAATAAAGCAAATTAAAAATAAATCTTAAAATCTCTATTTAGTATTGTCTACCATAACCAATTTAATCTATAATCAACCAAGATATATAACTCTCTTCATCTTCCATTTTGGTATATGCCAAATCAAAAGTGATCAGGCTAAACCAATAATACCTAAGAAGGGAGAGGATTTAAAAATCTATGTGGCACTGATGATACATGTATATGGATATTTTTATAATGCAATGACAATCTTTTCCACAGTCTGTGTAATAATGTGCACACACACACACACACACACACACACACACGCACACACACACACACACACTATATTTTGATTGATGACTGACTTTTAAAAATACATGTCTGGATTTATATAATTCAAACAATTAATATATTGAATGCTCATCTAGGGATCTGTGATTTAATGCATTTAAGTTACATAATGATGTATAAGGCAATTTAAAGCATGAATGGATTGGCGTTCTAACTGCAAGAATGTGCACAATTAAAATGGCTGCTTATTCAATAATACCAAGTAGGCAATGTGTGTAGTGCCAAAGCAATTTTACTAGTGATTCCCTCCCTTATTTTAATAGAAAATAACCTGACATTTGCCTCTGCTGAGAGAGGCCTACTACATCTGGTCTATTATGATAGCATCATCTTGCTAAAAAGTAGAGAAATTTAGCACATTATAAGAGGGAGACCTTATACATGTGGACATTGGGTCTATAATGAAAAGGTCAACACTCGTGAGATTGGCCCAATACATGTCTTTTGGGGGGGGGGGGGGGGGGGGGGGGGGGGGGGGGGGGGGGGGTTTAGTCCATTATGAGAGAAGCCTAATAGGGATAATCTACTGTAAACTTATTTTTTTCGCGGTGTAATAATTTTCGCTTATTATGTGGTTGTTTGTTTTGTGCCAAAATTAATACCAAGCAAAGATAATATTATGCTTATTGTGTTATGTTGCACATTTCAAATACCTGAAAATTCAACTATGCGGATATATCTAAATTTCCTATACCTCAAAAATAAATACACGCAAAATTAAATACGTTTACAGTATTATGAAAGGGTCATCTCTCCTAAGAGGGACTTAATAAGAGGGACACTATTGTATTTATCAAATACATGTAATAATTTATACTATTGCATAAAGCAGACATATATAAAAATGTTGGGCAAAAAACAATGCTGACAAGCATATCAACAGTTAATAACAAAATTTACTTAAATCAACCATTGTATTAAATACGATATTATGAAAATGTGAGGAAAAAACTGACGAGAAATTAGTACTATTAACCGGTATTCATATCAACTGATTTAATGATTTCTGATGAACATGAACACCTAAAATTGGCACATTAAAAATAAATTATTCATTATACTATATCAATATGTATGATGATTTAGGCACACTGTAAAAAGCACTGACAATAGTAAATAAAGACCTAGCTTACTTGAGCAAATGGAACTTATTCTTTTACCATGTGACACATCCTAACATGTTCCCAGACAACTACCATTTCCCTTCCTTATTATGTTCACAGAACTATTATATATACTGCATGGAAAACTATCAAATATAAATTACTGGACCAAGTTAAACAAAAATAAATTAGAGTTAATTAGTAATAAAACCACAGTTAGACCACCTTCTCTGATTTGCTAATTATGTTTTAAGTAATGATTAACTTTAATTATAAGTTTTGTGCAACTGGATTTTAATGGAAAATCCTGCACTGTGTAGTGACATGCCCAAATGGAAATGATAGTTTCTTGACAAATGTTAAATGGTTTCCATGGTATGGGAATGAGACTTGTTAAGCACTAATTTAGTAAAAATATTTAATTAATATAATTATCAAACCATAATTCATGAAATAATGAATATTTACAAGAAAATGTCAAATTTCCGAAGAATACTGAGATGTCTGAATGGCAAGCCAATACCCTACAAATCACACAAAGGCACACAAAATATTTGCAAAATTTGGAATGAAAAAGGTAACAGGTTAGCATAAAGATGGTGGTATTTTGTTGTTGGATGTATTTTTTTCTTGAAAATCAATCAAAATATTCCCCAAAATTCAGATAAAATTTTTGAAAAAAAAAATAATTCAACAAAAAATACAGAAATAATTTTAGAGCAGCAGAGCAATGTATTAGAAATGATTTTATAAACTGAAAAATATATGTACAGCAAACAATTTTACAGAATAAACAAATAGAATATTCCAAAACTATAATGGTAAAAAGACAAACACACCAAACAAAATTACACCAACCCCTAAATCACATCTAAAACAGTGTGATGTAAAATTCCAAACTGAATGGATTAGCAATATAAAAACAAAATCATGAAAAACCCTGCACATCTAGATAATTGTTTGAACAATAAATGATGATGCCTTTTCTGAGGATGAGTTAAAACTACTGCATACTTTGTATTGGCAAATTTATATGTGCTGCAAAAATCTTAGTTGAAGGAGGGTGAAAATAACAAAATGTGCAGTAAAAAGTTTGCCCTAAATGATGAGGAACACACAAACACACACCCTAAATACCTCCAACCATACTTTAAAGGAACACAAGCACCTTAAATGACCCCAAGATGTTGGGTGAACAAAACACTCAAATATGCCATGCAGTACATAAACCCACCCTAAATGACCCCAAGATATTGAGAGAACACATATACCCACAGTAAATGGCCCTAATATGCTATGAGAACACATACACCAAACCTAAATGATCCAATATGTTGAAGAAACACAAACATCTGCCCTAAATGACCAAAATATCTGTCAGGGAACACATACACCCACCATAAATGACCAAAATATGTCAGGGGAACACATACATCCACCATAAATGACCAAAATATGTCAGGGGAACACATACACCCACCATAAATGACCAAAATATCTGTCAGGGGAACACATACACCCACCATAAATGACCAAAATATGTCAGGGGAACACATACACCACCATAAATGACCAAAATATCTGTCAGGGGAACACATACACCCACCATAAATAACCAAAATATGTCAGGGGGGGACATACATTACCCCCATTTGTCAGGGAAACATAAACACCCACCATCAATCACTTTAATATGTCGAGGGAACACATACACACACCCTCAATCACTTTAATATGTCGAGGGAACACATACACACACCCTCAATCACTTTAATATGTCGAGGGAACACATACACACACCCTCAATCACTTTAATATGTCGAGGGAACACATACACACACCCTCAATCACTTTAATATGTCGAGGGAACACACACACACACACCCTCAATCACTTTAATATGTCGAGGGAACACATACACACACCCTCAATCACTTTAATATGTCGAGGGAACACATACACTAACTACTTAAAATATCAATCCCTCTACAATGTACAAATAAGTACTGGCCTTATTGTGATTACATTAATTACTTCTATATATTTGAATTATTTTCCAACATCAAAAATATAGTCATACAACAGACTGATTTCACTAGTCATTTGGTTGAATAAAACCAAAATATTTAAACCATAACTTGACAAATTGACACTGACATATATGACTTATAAACATATTATGTTGCACAGCGATTAATAAAATACATGTAGCATAAAATGGGGTTCACCAACACAACACATAATTCCCCACATTTGTACAGAAATACTTTTTCAATTGAGTAAGGAATTGCATTCATTTTTACACAAAAACAACATAAATCTTAAATGCTTTCCATACTGTTTCACATACTTGGAGAGATTTGTGCCATATCATGAACAAATTCAAGACAAAATACCCTCTACTGGTGCTACATTCTGTCAGCGATAATGTGGATGAGTGTTTATAAACAACTGACTGACTATATATCGAACATTCCCGGTATTGATGCCTTGATCATGTGATATCTTGGTGAACCTGAGAACACATAATTCACTAGTTACATGTGGATTACCAGTATTTACAAGTTTACAATAATATCATATAAGATATGTGCAGTATTAATCATTGAGATTCAGGTTTATATTTCCAGTATGGGGTAAATTCCAAAAACAACTCTTGATAAGTGATTATCAATACTGTGTAATTACTGTGCATTACTTTGTAATAAAATCACTTTTTTACACATGTATGTAAGCCGATTCATATCAAGCTATGTTTCCATTCCTGGTAGCCAAAATCGCCATTGGCTACTAATTTCTGAGGAATTCTTTCAAAAAGTAACCTATTTTAGCAAATTTGTGGAAAAATACTTTAAAAAGGACTATATTTTCACAAATTTTGGAAATTTGGCTACTAATTATTTTCAATTTGTGGAAATCTAGATCAAGGCATTGACAACATATTTCAATTTAACTTTAAACTGCATAGATTTCACAGTGAAATTACGTTTTTAGCAATATGAACTCATCCGTCAGATGGCATATGAATTTAGATAGATTTCAAAATATCAGAAAGCATATGAATTAATTTTGCTTCAAAATTCATACATGTATATATTTTTTTCTCTCTCACTCAGACATTCAGTTGTTATATATTTGACATGCTAATCAAATAAGACTGCAAAATAATGGCAGAATTGGGAAATACTTGCTAAGGGAATCTTTATGAGTTCTCTAACTTCCCTATTTACCTTTCTCACATACTGTGCTTTGCAAAGCATTTCTATTGAGTGTTAGGGGCTTAGCATGAAATACATGTATCTCCATTTTAACACGTTAAAAAGCTACAAATGCTTTACAATCTCACAAATAATTTGTTATAAAAATGTCATAAATTCTGAAATTTACAAATTCAGTATGTGAGAAAAAGAAACAATCACATCTATTTTGTTGGAGAACTAACCCAATGTCTAATTCTACTATTGTTTAAGATTTTTTGTCAGAAACTTGATCTAGACCAAGTACAAGTTTCTGAACCAAACACACATTCTGTAAACATGTTATTTTTGTTTGGTGGAAATTATCACTATTTTTCATGTATTGAAAAATTCCCGAAAATTACCTCCTCCTTAAAATTACAGCAAGTCATCTTTCATATGCCTCAAGAACAGGCAAAATATCGGAAACACACCTCTTCACAAAATGCCAACAATACAATTTCTCAAAATTTTACACTCATAAAAGTAACTATGTTTACTGTATTTAATTTGGGTTAATTTCATTTCCCTACATCACACAACAGGCAATGATAGATACTACAAACGCTTTTTAAACTAAAAATTTTATATAAACAAAATCTGATGTGCTCAAAAGGCAAGTGTTTTCTTTTGATTAAAAAAAAATGAAATTATTTCTTCCCTTCATCTTCAATTTCATTTTCATAGTCATCTAAAAATTCAAATTCGTCTGCTATATCAATATCACTAGAGTCAGAATGATGGAGGGATTCCTGAGTGTCGTATCTGTTATCTCGTTGTCGTGGTGATGGAATGTCAGAATCTTGTCGAGATCGCCTCGTAGAATCTGTAGTGTCCCTGTCTGGCGTAGATACAACTGCACTCTGGGTGAGATTTGCAATTCCTGATAATGCTGAAGCCATGACGTTAGAAAATGTCTGAGAAACGATTGAACTTGCTACTGCTGTTTCATCATCACCGGATATCCGTTTTGCTGTTTTAGGACGACGTTCTTCATCAGTATGTTTAAGGTCTTTAGTCAAGGTATCCTCTTCAGATTCTGAAGAATCGCCGAAATGAGAGGATACAAACTCCATTCTGTCTTTCTTTGATTTAGTTTTTCCACCAGGGAGATCTGGTGCAAATTCCAACAACTCATCATCAGTTTGGTCCAAGTTATCATCAATTGAGGGCATATCACCAAGACCCTCTGCAAATTCTGCTTCAACATCACTAATATTATGACCTAGAAAATATTGAAAAGATAAATAAAATTCTGTATAAAGTGTTATATCTAGAGTATTTCATCCCTGACAAGATTTTGTCACATATATCAAGGTAACGGTAGTCAGACAAGGAATGGTGGAGAATTGGAGTCCCCAGGGAAAATGCAGACCTTTTGCTAGAAAACTGACCAACTTTCTTAAACTAGAATCAGTTCAAAGTTCATTGTGGTTTTTTTTTTACAATACCAAAAATCCTAAAAATCATTTGCAAGCAGCATGCACCATACCTTTCAGTAAAAACAATTCTATTCCAAAATGAAAAACCCATAACATTAGACAGCAAAATTGTCCTTGATCTCACTTATATCAACCTAGCTTTCCGACATTTGTTTATGCAAATTTTGTTGATGTATTGTACATGTAAAAATGGGTTTAGAGACTTGAACATTGAAGAAATAGATTTTGAAAGTGGCATAGTGATAGATTATATGACCCCCAATCATACTGGAGATGGTAACCTACTTGGTCTAGTTTATTCTGTAGATTTGGTCTATCAGACATTTTTCAGACCTCTTTTACTTAATTATTGTTACAAAACTCAATAAGCACCAGAGTACACAAGCCGAATTGCAATTTCATATTTAATATGATACACAATTCGCATAAACATCTGCAAGAGTTTACAAAATGAGCTCGGGTAGGTGTGCTGGTGAGTGGGTGAAAATTAGTAATCTGGTTTTTTTTCTAAATGCCTGCAAATCTGAAAACTTACTGATAATTCCTGCCATCTAAATGACTGCTTCACCAAATTAGTAGCCAAGTTCAACGTTGTTGTTTAACTCAGTTTAAAATAAACTGGTGATGAGTTTAGTGGTAAAGTGGCCATCATAGGAGGCATTATAACATGATTTTACTGTATTTATTTTACCTAGATCATCATTTATTTCGACTGATGGTTCTTTAGAAAGTCGGGGTGTGGGTACAGAGGGTGTACCAGTACCACTTTCATCCTCACTATCTGTGATTGCCTTAGCTAATGCTGCTGTAGCTTCAGGGTCCAGTGACGGGATAAAGTCCTCCTCGCTATCTGTCTCTACAGTATCACCATTATCATCCTGGCTGACTTCTGCTTTAGGTTTGCTTTCTAGAAAATATAGCAAGACATTAGAAACCTGATAACTATAGACATTTCTATGATGAAGTAAAACTCAATTAGACCATTAAAACAAATGATATCATCACAGATTGAGCTTTCTTTCTTTTTTTTTTATACTTTTGAATTTTGAATTACAAATTTCACACTGGATTTCAGAAAGAAGCACCTATTACTGTATTAAGGAGTTTTGCTATGGAATTTTCCCCTATACATATATTGTGATTTAGTGTGGTATGAACTTTCGCAGTCACATAGAGATTTGTACTATCAGATAAGGATATTAAAGTTCATGGTGGATTTATTTTCGTGGTTGGTAAGTGACCGTGAACAACACAAACAATGATACAAAGTAAATATTTCTGTATATTGCGATCTCTTCAGACAATACTATAGTATAACAGTTCCTGTTCGTTTTATTAAAACTCTGAAGGAGTGCCAATTGTGTCTATTGAAAGATAAAATGCAGAAAATTTATTAACTATGCTATTATTATGCTATTTTGTGTTACAAAACTTGTATCAGTGGCAGATGTGGACTATGTTAAATAACCAAATAAACTTAGCTGAGGTGTAAAACATCATTTCCCTCAGTTTAAATATCTTGTATGGAAATAAATTGGTTTGACTACTTACTTCTTGAAGACCATTTATTTTTGAGTTTCAATTTATAATCTAGCTTCATAAATATTGGCTCAAACTTGAGATAACACTTCTGTACAAGGTTATGATACAACACACTCGGCCACAACATAATGCTTATAACTGTAATAGAAAATAAAAGAAGTGAAATATACCGTACCCAGATACATCAGCATGTAAATGTATGTAAAAGATACTTATACAGATGCTGAGATATTTCTAGGTTTCCACAAATTTAAAATTATTAGCAGCAAAAGTTCTTAAATTTGTGAAACTGTAGCCAAGGTAGCTTTCTTAAAGCATTTTTTCACAAAATGACCAAAACAGGTTACCTTTTAAATGAATATTTCAGAAATTAATACAAAATGTAATAAATGACAATTTTGGCTACCATATTAGTAATGAATATCTGCAAAGAAACATAAAGACTTGACCGAGTTCTAGCTATCAATACATAAAGTCAAGAGTCTAAGAGGGTTTTTAAGTCAAAATTACTCGTAAGATGACAATAATTACTAGTAACCTTGCTATGAACCATGTAAAATATCCAGCCACATTGATGAAGTGATAATAACCCCAAAACAGCTCCACTAAAGTTACTCAAATTTAAACTTGACCTGTATTTTATAAATATATATAGTATAATACCTTGTATGTATACTATACTTATAAACTCATCAACAATATTTCACGTTAAAAGACTGTATATCTGCATGCTATTTTTTGTCAAACTGATCTTAAAACTTATACTTACCAATTATATACAGTAACATAATATCTGGTATATAACGTCCAATCACAGCAAATATTATACATATGAATGATGCTGCTAGACAAAACTGAAAAAAAAAAAAAAAAAAAAAAATAAATAAATAAAATAAATAAAATGATATCTGGTATAAAATGTCCAATCACAGCAAATATTATACATATGAACCATATTGCTAGTCAATGAAAATAAATTAAGAAATTATCATATCAAGAGGGGAGTTGAGTAATGGTATTTTACAACTCTGTGAAGAGTATTTTATTTACCGGGTATTAGCTAGAGTATCAAGAAGAAACCACTAACCTTTGACAGGTGAATGATCAAACTTTCCAACTTTTTCACACTAGGATCTCCCAGAATGGGATTTCAAACATATGTTTGATCTAGGCTGATTGATACATGAATGTTGTGAGCCTCATTTGTTAAGGTTTGATATTTGGCAAACATATTGCATAATTTTTCAACATAACCCTCTTCAGTATCTATATACACTATTGCAAGTGATGTTTCAGGACCTAAATACCACTTTTAAAGGAGTTGTTATCTTGACCATTCAGAAAGTCCACCACTGACTGTCATCATCTGACTGTAAGTGGGTACCAGAAATGACCATTTCAGTTATAAAAAATAGATAACAGTCTGAAGAGGCAAGATCATTTGAATAAGATGATTTCAATATTTTCGTCAGAGGTCAGGCATATATAGAGTGTGTCAATGATTGTTTGTCTCTCTTAGAGAAATACCATTAGCATCCTAGAAACTGAGGTCATAACCTTTCCAGATGATGGAACAGTGTTTGTTTTCTTTGTTTAGACCCTCCTTCTCTCTCTCTCTCTTTCTCTCTCAATTATATGATGTTTCTTTTGAATTACTTAGTCCTCTTCGTGCTGGGAGCACATAAGGCCTTATTTTGAATTAGTGAAAGGTTAAATGTGCATAACTTGATTTATAAGAAATTCTAACATGATCTGCGTTTTCCTTCATATGAAACATGAAGAGAGCCAGCTGTGGTAAAACAAACTATACCCATCACTGTTCTATTTAAATGATGTACTCCCTAGCTTATCTTATGATGTCCATTTTTTGTGTCTGGAACAATGGTTGCGACGTAATTTTCATTCAATTTCAATGGAGGTAATCTCAACAGCCGAATTGTTTCAATGGGAGTTTTTGCAAATAAATAGTAAAATGTACATCTGAAGAAAAAGTTTGCAATGTTTATTTCAATTCTCGCAATGTTTGTTTCAATCCTTTTTATCTAAGTCATGTTAGAATTTAAATGATCAACATTTATCCATGGTATATCGTCCAATAATACACAGGCCGTTGTTAACATGCGGCGAATATATCACTTGGTGGCAAAGCCACCTTGAGATATATTCTTCGGCATGTAAACTCCGGCCTGTGTATTATTCGACGATATACCACTGGTAATGTTGATTATTTCTTAAATATTAAATGAAACAAAACAGACAATTACAACAAAATAACTTTATACTTACCAAAAATGGATGATTTGATCGAAACGATAACCAACTTTTGATATACTTTATAAATGAACACCATATTTGAGCTAAATACTGACATATTTCTGGTACACTTAACAACCGTGGATGTACAGGGGTCCAACTGTAAAACCAATATACAACACTAAATACAAGATTAATAAATACAATGTAAAAATATCATGATTGTATTGCTATTTTTCTTTCTTTTATCAGCATGATCAGAGTTCTCACCAATTTTGGCTCACCCCTTATTTAGTAATGGTAAATTGCAGAATTAATATTACTGGTAAGTACAATGTACTGTATTGAGAAAATACACTGGAGAAACCATGTTACTATATTTACATACTATATCTATCAATCAGACCTAATGTATTGTGGCATTAATTTCTGAGTATAATGGTATTATCACACGGTAGTGATAATCAGTGTGATTAAAATAACCTTCCAGCACACACTATAGTGGCATTTAAGTGCTAGCACATCAAGACATCATTTGCAAAGGTTGCTGCTGCTTTGGCAATCTATCTTGACATCAGATAAGTCAGCAGCAGTGTGAAACAAATTGACTTTCCTAAGACACAAGCTAAAATTCAGTCTATAACTCTTACATTTGGAGTCCTGATATTTTTTCATTTAAGCCAGGTTTAACAATTTAAAAATATAGCTTTTACATATAAACTATGTGTATTTTACTATTGGGTAATATGAATTACCAGTAAGAGACTAAGTGAGCAGGTACTTGTAAAAACAATATATACATTGTATACAGATGTATCCAAATTTGAATAATAAGCATAATTATTCCATACCTATCTGGATCCTCTGGTATTGGTGGTGGCACTATAAAAATACAAATGAAAAATTATTATTAGGTGATAAAGAAAATAGATTATTAAAGAAGCAATCTCATAAACAAAACACATTTGTATATTTAGAATGCTAGTGAAATGAACTGCAGAAAAACCTTAGTCAGCTAAAATTTAAGAAAAAAGAACAAATAAAACAATTTTATATTTTTACACAAAATATGATAATTAATATCCATAAACAAATATTGATTTTCTTAAACATTTTAAAAGTTTAGTTTGTTCATAAAATTTGATCTTATTGGACAACTGCACATGGATCCATTAATACCATGGTATTTTTGCAAGATCAATTTTTCTTAAAACTAGTGTTAATAAATTAATCACACACTGTAGAAGCCTCGTCTGGGACCATTCCATCAACAGTTTTGTTTAGAAAACTCAATCTCCCACTTTTACCCGTGCAAGATATGGTACTTAAGTTTTATACCCACCTCTTATTTCTGGCCATATTTTATGTCTCCACATATGTGATATGTAAAATACCATTAATGTAAAACTGGTTAATAGATAAAAATTACATCCAAATACTGCAAAAAACCTGAAAAATATCAATAATGGAAAGACTTAAAAATAATGTAACAAAGTATCAAAGAGCTTCAGAGTATTAAGTTACTGGTATACAAAGATCAGATTGTTATTTAGTATGTGTGCAGTAAAATGTGCTATAACAATCACTTCAATACTAAGGCCAACTTTTCCTATAGAGAAACAAGCTGTAATGACCACCTCTATATAGAGACCACCTGTACACTTGTACAGTAAAAATGCTATTACCACAACCTCTGTATACAAAAAGCCTGTCTATAAGTAAAACTACTGTAGATCTAGCTCTATACAAAGATCACCTGTCTGTAGAATAAACCTGCTATTACCACCACCTCTGTATATATACAACCTGTCTATAGTTAAATCTAACCACCTCTATATTAAGATCACCTGTCTGTAAACCTGCTATTACCACCACCTCTATATACATGTACATGCAGACAACCTGTCTATAGTTAAATCTAACCATCTCCATATTAAGATCACCTGTCTGTAAACCTTCTATTACCACCACCTCTATATACATGCAGACAACCTGTCTATAGTTAAATCTAACCATCTCTATATAAAGACCACTTATCTATATATATTCTAAAACCTGCTACAGTGACCCTCTGTATAAAAAGACCAACTGTCTGCATAGAAAAACCTGTGCTAGTGACTACCTCTTTTAAAAGACCACCTGTCTATTAGAAACAGTCTTCTAAGTTCCCCATTCTTCATATTTTAACCAGTATAACCTCTATATCAACTGTGCTTGATATGTGAAGTTCATGAAATATTATAATCCTTAGTTCAGTATTAGAACATATTCATAACTTATATTCGTTATAATGCCAACATATATGTATAGATCTGAATTATATAATATCTATTTTCTCACCAGCTGTAACCATAATTGTAGATTTTAATAATCAAGATGACATTTATTAGAAGAATTACTGGTATACTGGTAATATACTGGTAATATACTGGTATGCTAGTATACTCATGTATTCATTATTATACTGGTAATTCCAATAAGGAGAAATAAAAGAAAAATATACAGTATTAAATCTATTACAGGTGATTTCCCAGATGAAACTTTATGCATTATTCATTAATTCACAAAGATATCGCTGTCAATGTCTCATCACTGTGTAACTTAGTAATTTAAAGTCACACTTGCATGGACGATCAGATGATGTTTTTGGAAAAGAAAGAATGTACCAAACCATGTTTTGCTATGTAAAAACGGCAGAAAATAACAATACCTTAAATACATGTATATGAAAAAGATGATCAGTAATTAAAATTAAATAAAGTTTTATCAATTGTACATGATCGTTGTTTGTCATTTTGGATAGAGAGGAAGAAGAGTTTTTGCAAACCCGACTGCAGCTATGAGAAGGTTCACTGTAGATAGTGTTTGTATGTAACTGGGTCATTTGCTGTGTAGTCTGGTTTTTAATAAATTGCTTCAATTATCACTCATATTCCTGTTTCATGTTAATTTTACTTCCAAATTGGTAAAGTATTTAAAATTCACATGCTCAGTTTGCACAAGGCACTGTATGATTTATCTCCCTTTCACCACGGAAATGAAATCTAATCAATAAATCAGTTTTAAAATGGGACAGAATACCTCAACACCAAAATACCTTATACTCTTCAAAATAAATTAAAATTAACGCAGATTTCATAAAGAATTAGTTAAATTCAACTGCCATTGTTGTTTAGTTCATAAAAAGTTATGATCTTTATGATGCTGCACATCGTAGGTACTTTCCAGATATGCGGACTACTTTTTATTGTAGTCTATGAGATTAGTTCACCGGACTGCACAAATTATTTTGATTCATCTCGCCGTCAACATGTTAGTAGATTTCGAAAATTAATGTCAGATGTCTATATGTCAGCAAATGCATTGCACATCACAGAATTCATATCTCACGATAGAATGGATATATTCCTTACAGGTACAATTACAAAGCCCACTATTTCTCAACGTACTGTTTCATAGTAAAGAAGCTTGTTCTTAGCAGAAAACGATAGCAATGTACACTTTCACTGACATGAATGCCATACAAAAATTTCCAAGTCCCAAGTGAGGTTTGAACCCACACCCCTTGACTTCAAAAGCCAGTGATAGTACCACTCAGTCATGTCTACCCATTAAGTTCATATTCCTGGGAATATGGTCTTATAAACATGTATTGTCAAAAAATTAATTTCTACCATATCATATGAAGACATTTATGCTGGTTTTTAAAGTATAAATTTATTCACAAAATACCAGTGACTTATTCCAAACTTGTCAGGATATAATTTGTTATGCAATATTAAGTCACCAGTATCACTATGTATAATCAGTGACATTTAATACAGAACTTGGTATAACCATACAGCTTGCCAAAATGATAAAACCCAGTTAATTCAATTGCCATAGCAATACAACTGATAATGTTGATAAGGTGCAATACTGTGTGTAACATTATCACATTGATGCTTACTGGACAGAGACATCGTTTGTGATGCATGTTGATATAAATAAGAGAAAGATTAGAAAGCAATAACATAAACATAAAAAATTAGCAGGATAAGCAGATATATTAAGAATATGCATGAGCTCGAGTGTGAAAGCATTTTAAGACTAAGTGTCAGGGTATGTGTGTTTTGTGTCTGTGTGTGTGCCTATGTGTGTGTGTGTGTGTGTGTGTGTGACTGTGAGAGAGAGAGAGAGAGAGAGAGAGGGGGAGAGAGACTATATGCACTAACTAAAATGTTTTATTACGAAAAAGGGTTAAGTAACCAAATTCACATCCATGACATTGGTCACATTTAACTTGCACCGTGTCTAATAACTGCAATATTTACATCTGTGTCCAATATGTACATACATGATCCGGTTATGTCATAACCAATCAGGAAATAGGTCAATCTAAACTCACCTTAATTCTGACCTACTAACTGATAAACAATAATACTGACCAAAAACTGATTGATTTTCCTTAACATTCCCTTGATCAAAGTGTTGTTTAAGCATGCATGTGCTTCAAAAATGTTTTAGATTTACAAATCAATGAAAAAAAATGCAAAATATTCTCACCAAAATATCAGATGAACAATAATGAATAAAACAGCACTCTTCTTTGGATTTTCCCAAACCAATAAACTCTGAATTCGCATGACTAGTGGTTCAATTGGACTCAGAAAACTGTTAAATGTCTCTTCTGATGATTTCACGCCATCGTCCATGTTTTGATTCGCAAGATTATCCATTTTCAGCATCAGAACTGTACACTGTCAATCTACAATATTTTTGTTTTGGATATGACGTCATGTATCATGTGATCAAAATATGTCAATATTGCTGGTTAATGTCATAGGCAAAATTGCTTGAAGTAGTTACTCTGAAAATGTCAGATTTCTGTTGTCCCTTCTTGAAATCAAAATGAAAGTAAGAAACAAATGAAAACCTTTCCGACTTTCAGAAAATTAGGGTGGATATTGAATTCAGCGGGTCTGCCTAAATCATGCCAAGGAGGATTTCATGCCAAGGTAGACGCCAAGGGAAATGAAACGCGCCAAGGAAGTTTGTGTGCAAGCTAGAAACTTATTTTTTTGTATACTGAATTATTAATGAATAAAGAATATATTCTAAATTCTATTATTCATTTTGTTGATTAATAATTGATTATTTAAATATTTCTTATTGCACCGTTGACTGGTTACAATATGGCCGTTATTCTGTGCTGTTCTTGGTAATCCCTCCTTATAATGGAGCACGCTCTTGGTAAATCCCTCCTAATAAAGGAGCTTTTTATGTGCTTTAAGACTGCTGTTATTTAATAACACATTAAGAAGAAATCAAACGGTTGTGTTCATAATATTATTTGATTTAATTTTGAAATAATAAGTGTTTCAAATCTTCCTAATGAGTTATTAAATTTAATACAGTCATTTTCTTTTTGATAGAGATGGGTCAATACACAGCAATACATTTCATTACTGCATTCATATAATTGAATTTTCTTGACCGGTTTTACAATCATTCCTTAGCTAAGATTTTTCTTAACTTAAATTAAGCAAATTTTTGGAACTATTGATGAATATTTTTATCAAAACTAAATGCAAATGTTTTAATCTTGATGCGATCATAAAATTTTGCCAGATTTAAGTTCAGGAAAATCTTAGCTAATCAAAAACAAACATACTTATCCATTTCCGAATCACAATCCAGAAGCAAAGTAAAAACTTTGGAACTGACAAGTTAGGTTAGACACGTGAACCTCCGCCAGGGAAGTGAGGCCGGGTGCTCCGGAAGGGTAAGCACCTCCTGTTTAGCTAGCTACACCCGTCACGTGTGTAATCAAAATTGTGTGAAAGGAACATGGAACTATGAGACGTCAAATATATCCAAGGCAATCCTGGACACAGAGACATCAAACTTATCAACAATACTGTGATGACGGCCATAAAACTTTTTGAGGGCCTTGATAAGCCTAGGCTTGCAATATCCCTGAGTCAACAATTTATTTGCAAGCAGCCTACTTCGTTGTACAAAGTCCCCGTAGTGGGAACAAGCTCTACCATAGCGTATTAATTGGGAAACAAATACACCATAAGCAGGAGAAGCAGGTATATTGCTGCATAAAAAAGGAAAGTTGACAATAGAAAAATTGAAGTCATCACGTTTGTCATAAAGTTTCAAATGTAGCCTTTCTTGTGCGTCATAATTCAGGTATAAGTCTAAATATGAAGCAGAACTTGAGGAATCAGTCGTGTCTTTTATTTCAAGCTCACTAGGATAGATGACATTTACATAGTCTCCAAATTTAGGATTGTTAAGAGACAGAACGTCATCTATGTATCTGTATGTTGAGTTGAATGATTTGGCGACAGTTTTCTCTCCAGATTTAACAAGGTTCTGCATAAATTCTGCTTCGTAAGAATAAAGAAACAAATCAGCAAGCAATGGTGCACAGTTTGTACCCATTGGTATACCGATTGTTTGCTGAAATACTATATTACCAAACACAACAAATATGTTATCTATCAAAAACTCCAACATTTTGTTGATGGTATCTTCAGTATAAAGAATTTAATTTAAACAATATTTTATTCAGAAAAAAAATGCTGAAAAGGATTGGACAGCAGGCATTGCCTATATAAGTCCTCTCCTATATAAGTCCTTAGCTAAAGAATGATTGTGAAACCGGTGCCGGGTGTTATATAAAAGTGAATTATCTTGAGCGGGTTGTGTAATATAAGTGAATTATCTTGACGGGGTGTTATAAGAATCCATGTGTGTATTAATACACAAATAAGTGAATTATCTTGACGGGGTGTTAGAATCCATGTGTGTATTAATACACAAATAAGTGAATTATCTTGACGGGGTGTTATAAGAATCCATGTGTATTAATACACAAATATAAGTGAATTATCTTGACGGGGTGTTATAAGAATCCATGTGTATTAATACAAAAATATAAGTGAATTATCTTGTGAAACCGGCATTTTTACCATATACTGTAGTAGAATAAAAAAAATATGACAATCCAGTAAATAGAAAATTGTTTATATTCAAATATCAATTAATTATACAAATATAGTAATTACATTTATATTCAAATATATTCATATACATATATATATATTCCCTCAACGCACAAAAGATAACATTAGACGCCGAAGTTTCTGATAATACTTTTTTAGTCCTTTTTCATTCAAGTGAACTTTGTCCGTTGCAAAATCTGTAGGAAAACTAATATTTTTAAATTTCACCAGTTTCTTCCCATACCGCTTTTCCAGTTTTCTGTTGACAAGTTTTCTATATTTGCTAAATAACATACTGTCCATACCAGGAGATTTATTAAAGTTGCCACCCCGTGGTAAAATCTCGCCAATAAAAACTTGAATGTTCCTATCTCTTAATGATTCAATCACTGCTGAAACATTGTCAAACACTTGTTTTGGTGAGTTGGTACAAGAAATATCATTACCACCAAGCTGGATAAACGCATAATTCGGAACAAAATCTAACAGTTCTTGGAAAACGGAACTTTGAACATTATCAGACAGTCCTTTGATGGTACGTTAATGACACCAATTATCAGATTAAATACCATCTGTTTAGTAACCAAGTGTTTTGAAAAGATCAGTCCGTGTACTTGCCGGTCAATGACTGGGTTTAAAGAATCTTTTGACCATCAATTATCGGATTAATACCTGTTTATTAACCATGTGTTCTCACGCGACAGGTAATTACGGTTTATTAGCCAATTATGGGATTAACTTCGGTATACACACGTGCGGCCTGAAACCATACCAACTCTTATGAGTCCCATTTTCCTGTTTAAATATGTTACGAAACTTTTTTTGGCGAAATAAATATAATTTATTTTACAATAAATCTATTTTACAATACTTTTTTACAATTAATAATATAATATTTTTTTATGAAAATGTGACGATAGAGTTTAATAGCCTTAAACGTAATTAATGATCCCCATTTTTAGGGCCCAAACAGTAAAAATTGTAAATGTAATAAGCTAAAAATACGATATAATAATAATTTAATAAAATTAGAAATATATTTTCAATATAACATACACTGAAAACTACTGATAAAAAATCACGGTAAATACAATTACAGATTCTCTTCTTTTAATTGCATGAGTTAATAATGTTCATTATTAGAAGACAACAAAGAAACAACATTTTTTATCATTTAATAATAATAATAATAATAATAATAATAAATATAATTTGAACAATGACATTCCATTGTTAAACCAGTTCGACTATATACATATATGTAGAAAAACTAGAGTTACCTCTCTTTCGTCATAGAATTTACACGGACAAGGTCAAAGTTGGAATAACTCGGCTTTTTACCAAAAAATTATTTCCATTTTTTTAGAACATATTCTTTATTCATTAATAATTCAGTATACAAAAAAATAAGTTTCTAGCTTGCACACAAACTTCCTTGGCGCATTTTATTTCCCTTGGCGTCTACCTTGGCATGAAATCCTCCCTTGACATGATTTAGGCAGACCGAATTCAGCATGTAAAATCTGAACTGAAAAACGAATCTGGAAACAGATTCCGAATTTTTTCCTTTTATCAAGTTTTTCACTTTATCTTCTTTTTTAAGCAATAAAACAGTTTTGTTCAAATTTCTTTTGATTTTTGTAGGTTTAAATTCTTGATTCTGCACCCGTCATCCATAAAGTCTGAAAATCCTCGCCAACCGGAAGTTGAGTTATTTATTTCTTGCCGCGGATTACAAGTTTGGTTTCGACAAATTCAACATCGATGTGACGATAAATCAAAGATATCAACAGTGAAGAACAGTCTGCTAAATCAATATGCCACGGGAAATAATTACCTTACAACTTGGACAATGTGGAAATCAAAGTATAACATTCATAGTTTTATAATGTGATCATTTATGAAAGTTAAAATTTATGTTTTTAACCCCCCCCCTTTCCCCAATTTTTTTGTGTCGAGCCAGAGGTGTTTTGCAACTCCATGATTTTGTATATGACATGTCACATTACCACTCAATAACTAAAAGAATTTATATTTTATGACTTAGCACTTGTTAATTATTTGAAATCCAGGTCTGATTTTGGCTAAAGACCATTTTGAGGCCAAGTTTAGATATGAATGACCAACATAATGTGAATTTGAAAAAGCATGATAGCTCATTGTCCGAAAAGTAGCTTGTCGTCGATATCAAACTCTTAATTAGTTGGAGTAGATGATTGTACTACATTCTTACACTGTTAGTTGGGTCAGTCATAAACTGATAAATGTTCTTGGACATTTAGTTTTAAACACCTCTAAGTATCTGTATCTGTACCCCGCATTATTAGCCACACATAAACATGCTTAATGACATCATCAAAGACCATGTAGTAAAGTTGACATTTGCTATAACAAGTACATCACTATGTCCCAGTTTTAGTCTGTACAGGTACCTGTTTTGTATACTAGTATGTGCAGTTTTTTGTTTCTTCAAAATAAGTCATGTTTTTTCTTTTATTTTTCAGTTGGAATGGAATTTTGGAAGCAGCTATGTGCAGAACATGGCATCAGTCCAAGTTTGTATAGAAATTTTATTAAAATTTTCAAAATTGCTCATCTTATTTCATAACTTCTTCTGTGTTAACACAAGTTTAAAATGATTAAGAATCCAAATTTACAAAATGGGTCAAATATATCCCCTATTAAATTGGGCTAGAACAATACACCAAACAAAAATGTTGCAGTGAATTATATGTTCAGTTAATGGTTCTAGCCCTACTATTAAAGTATTTTTCCACAATTTTGTAAAATAGCCACTTTTTCAAAATAATTTCTCAGAAATTAGTGCTGATTTTAGCTACAATGAGTGGAAACATAGAATATATATAATTTGTCCTTCGGCTGTATTTGCATTTTGTTTGATGACAAGGTATTTGGAACCAGACCAACCCTGAGTAGTTTGTCTATATTAAAACATCCCTAGTATATTGTGACATTCCATATTCTGGCCAAAATTTTCAGACCCAACACAGTTACCTGTTGTTTTTCATCATTTCTCCATTGACAACTTTGCTGAAAAAATTATGCAAATGAGTTTCCATTCATGGACATTCTACCTCTTTCTTAGGTTATTTTTGGACTTGTAATTTTTTCACAAGGATTTTGTTCAGAATTTTTCTCAGTAAAGCATCAGTTTTATGAAATTTAAACTGAACAAACAATGATGATATGTTAGAGCCAACTTTTTCAAATACCAATATGTAGCCTCAGAACAATTAAGATAAATAATGCCTTTTTTACTTACATAAAACACAGATTAATATTTCTGACCAGAGTTTAATTGATGTCTGTTATGTGACCTTAATGTATTGGTCACCCTGGTCAGTCACACAAAACTCTGTATTTGTATTTTTTTCTATTTACAGAGGGAATTCTTGAAGACTTTGCTACGGAAGGAACTGACAGAAAAGACGTTTTCTTTTATCAGGTCAGTTCTGAAGAAAAATATAAATAAGATTATTGAGTCACCAAAATGTGTATAGTAAAGACCTGTCCAAAGTTAAACGCTAAGCTAACAAATTACAGTACAGACCTGTCATAAGTTGAACACTAAACTGACATAAAGGAGTCAAAGTTCAGCTGCCTAGTAGGTGAGATATAGTCAGCTAGTGGCCAGAGCAGCCAAGAGATAGATTTCAGCTGACAAAATATAGGTAACAAGGGGCTTAGATGAGCTACCATTATGCAGTGTGTGCCAAACGTCGTCGGACCGTCGGAGAAGTCCGATAAAATTACCGCTGGTCCGATAAAAAATCAGATTTTTCCGGACCGTATGTCCGGTAACCAGTTCAGAAAATAGAGAGCGCCAATAATTCGGATTTATAGTTCCGATCCAATTTGAATTTTATTATTGCCATCTGACTTCCGTTATTACAAAAATGTTTAACCTGAAAGCTATTCCAGGGAAACCAATAAAACGGAAAGCAACAGGAGGCGCAAATTATGAAGAAAACGTGAAAGAAAATTTAAGCAGCATTGGATGGAGGGGCGACCATGGTTGCAATTTGACGAGGAGAAATGTGTAATGAAATGCACACACTGCTTTGAATTTTGCGGGTCGGGAGGCACAGCACACAATAATAATTTAAAAGGCCAGAATACATTTATTTGTACTTCCATAAATAAATGTATTCTGACCTTTTAAATTATTATTGTGTGCTACGCCTCCCTAACTCGACCCGACCCGACTCGTTTCTCCTTGTCAAATTGCAACCATGGTCGCCCCTCCATCCAATGTTTCTTAAATTTTCTTTCAAATTTTCTAAATAATGTGTGCCTCCCATAGCTTTCCGTTTTAAAGGAGAAAATAAGTAAATATTTTCAAAACCGAATAATTGTTTTCTTTTTATTGAAGAATTTTTGGTCCAGTAAAAAACTTTACGGTCTGGTAAAGTTTCTAGGTTTACCAGACCGAATGTCCATTAATCATTTTGAAAGTTTGGCACACACTGCATTATGGCGCTCATTTGTTAGTGTAGTTTTAAACTTTGGACAGGTCTGCACTATTCTATGGCACAGGTAACATTTTGGCATTGGTTATATCTAGGTTTTCACAAATTTAAAATCATTAGTTGCCAAGTTATCATAAGTTGTGAAAATATATTCCTTTTAAATGAATCTTTTCACAAATTTGGTAAAATTTGGTTATGTTTGAAAGAATGTCTTCCAAATAGTAGCCAATGGTGATTTTGACTACCAGGAATGAAAACAAATACAAGACATACAGATTTAATTACTACTGTTAGAGGAATGGAGTGGAGCAATTTTATGTTCGCGGTCCAGGTTCTTTACTCATATTGAGACAAAAAGTTCTAGGATGGTGGCGAAAACCAGAAACTGCCACCAATGTTTGGGAAGTGAACTGACAAACTTTGTTACATTATAAATGAGAGGCACTTAAAATATTCAGTCACTAAGACTGTGCTTTTTGAAACTCAAGATGTTATTATTCCTTTTAATTTTTTATGCATTCAATTTTAAGTTACGTACTACACATGATATGTACTGGTACATTTATTATATAGGGATTATTTTACAGGAAACCTGTTAAATATGTCTATATATAACCTTACATACCAATGAATATTTGAATAATTATCCCCCGCCTTTCAAAGAAAGAGGGGAATATTAAATTAGAGTTTCATTCTTTCCATGGGTCTGTCCGAAATTCTTGTCTGTGCAAATTCTCGAAAACTATGAAGCACTATTTCATGAAACTTGGTGCAAAGCATCAACATTGATAGGAGATGTGCATATTGTTAACCTGAGTTGATTTGCTTATTTTCCTGGGAGATATTACTTTTTGAACATATGTTCAAATCACAAAAAAGAACCTACTGGCAGGGTTGGTTGGTTGGTTGAATGTTGCTTAACGTCGCATCAGCAATTTTTCAGCTATTCACGACGAGAACTATTTAATTAATCTCTATGGATTAATCTATGAACAATTTTGTGTATGCATGTGAAGTGCTAGTGTGTTGTATGGTCTGCCTTGTACTAGCGCGCACTCAGGGCGACTTTACCGTGCTAGCTCACAGAGTCAGTACGCCGCAGACAAGCGTACCACTCCCCCAGTCCATTATACTGATACCAGGTGAATCAGTAAAGGCCAACGGTAAGGAAAATCCACTTTCCCACATGTGGTCTGAGCGGGACTCGAACTCACAGCGGTGAAAGACCCTGGATTTGAAGACTGACGTCTTATCCATTAGGCCACCGCGCCCTCCCTACTGGCAGGGGATCCGAATTCAATGAATTTACTTGTCTCAATATTAAAACTTTCTATTAATATATATTGTAGGCTGATGATGAACATTATATTCCGAGAGCTGTACTGCTGGACTTGGAACCCAGGGTTATTAATACCATTATGAACTCTCCTTATGCAAATTTATATAATCCAGAAAATATATATTTGTCAAAACATGGAGGTGGTGCCGGAAATAACTGGGCCAGTGGATATACACAGGTGAGTATAGCTTTTAGGGAGTGGGTGGGTGGGGTTGGGCGATATGTTGCTTTTGAAGAAATGGATCTAACATTCAAAGTACATGTTTTGGTAAATGTACTATGGACAAGATGAAACAATTTTGAAATTTAATGTAAGAAAGAATTTTAAGAACATTTGATTGCTTTTGAAAACAATACTAACAATCTGACAGGTATTTTTTTTTATGTTCGCTTTACTTTTGCATTAATTCACCAGAGTAACAAGGCCTGAAAACAAATATTTTATTTTGATATTATTTACTAGAATTTGCACTGACCATTCATTAACAGATGGCACAAACATAGAAGGACTTGAAATGACGATTCTCATATAAATTAACTAACATGAACATTTCTTGATTTTACTACATTGTATATAGTTTAGTCTTATAATATAATTTAATATTTAATTTTAGGCAGAGAAGTTGTATGAAGAAATATTTGACATAATAGACAGAGAAGCTGATGGTAGTGACAGTCTGGAGGTATCTGTTATATTGACTTTATCTGATGATTTATCTATCAGACGTTATAGTGACTTGTCATAAATAAATGTTGTTTGTGCTCGTTTGTTACCTACCTACCTATCCTCTTCTCTCTCAGTGGAGCAATAAGGTTGACACAAGATCTTGCCAATCAGCTCTATTCTTGGCTTTGGCCTCTGCCTCTCCCCATGTTAGGTTCAGTTCTTTTAATTACGCTACCTCATTTGTTAGAGGTTGCTTTATTGTTTAAAGGCACATCAGCAAAATCATAGTTGATCAATTGAGGTTTTACATTCAAGTCAAGAATATTTCACATATTTCAAGAACTGCCAGCTATTTTGGCATATTAAATATAAAAATGTACTGTTATGCTAATAAGCAACCACCACCATCACCCCCACCCCTGGCATAAAGGTAGCTGACATCTGTTGCACAGCCAATGCTAACCACCATCAAGGATTTCATTCCTCGGAAAGTGAAAAGCAAAGTGAATTTACCCCATTTTAGTTACCTATTATGACAAGTTTGAGACACGAGACCAGATACTCATTAGTAGATAACAGTAGCAAAACCTTCAAACATGTTCTTGAATTAAGCTACTTTTAACTAAAAGTTAAGTTAAATGACCTTGAAAGTCATTCATAATTATTCTGTTTGAATTAGTAGCAGTAGCACAGTTGGTAGAGTGCTCGCTACGTTAGTGAGAGGTCTTAGGTTTGAACCCCGACCAAGTCTGATCCAAGACTTGAAAATGGGTAGTGACCAGCCACTCACGAAATAAAGTTATGGTTCTTTTTGCAAGAACTTAAAATAGGTCCCATGTCACTGTAAGTGTGGCATGATAAAGAACCCTGCTGTATAATGCAATCAGTGCAACACACAGGTAAAATTTCTGCACTTTCGCCTATAACTGGCAATATAAGCCTTGATATAAGTGAAATATTCTTGACGCTAAACACCATTACTCAACTGGCCCCACTCATCATTATAAACATTATTTAATTTGTGACAAAGTTGATTTCTAAAGCATTCCACATTAACATTAAGGGGTATAGATTACATGGTGTGCCAGTAAACACCATTATATGTGATTATTCAAATTACTCATTCATTACTTCCAGGGATTTGTAGTGTGTCATTCAATAGCAGGAGGTACAGGGTCTGGTATGGGTTCATATCTACTGGAAAGATTAAATGACAGGTAAGTATAAACATCAGTGTTCAGCATCAGAAGATTTTTAAATGGGTGATTTGATAAAAATCAGTGGGCAGAAATCCAGTGATAATCTACTGATGATTATGGGGCCTTGTCATCAACACCCACAGGCCAGTTGCGTGACTACAAAATTATTTTGTATCCTCGCAAAATTAAGAGTCAATTTGAGGGTGCATTGTACTTCAGAAGCAATGTTGTTGTTATCAACAATACCTTATTGTCATCTAACAGATATTGACATTTTGTGTGACTACTCCTTTGTCTTTGCCTCAATGCAAATATATCTCAAATTTAACTCTTATCTCTTTACTTTCAGATTTCCAAAGAAGTTGATACAAACCTACTCTGTGTTTCCAAATTTAGATGAGATATCTGATGTTGTCGTACAGCCATATAATTCATTATTGACATTGAAAAGATTGACACAGAATGCTGATTGTGTTGTAAGTAACCATGACAACCACTACCACATATAGGCCATAGGTCAAAGTTGATACAAACCCAAACTTAGATGAAATATCTGATGTTGTGGTACAGCCATATAAGTTCTTATTAACATTGAAAAGATTAACACTGAATGCTGATTGTTTTATGTTATAAGTAACCATGGTAATGTTCCCCACACAGATAGGTCAAGGTCAAATGTGAATAAAACCTACTCTTTTGTTACTAAATTGTAAGTGTTTTTGATGATACGACATACAAGACAGTATACAGTTTTGACAGGTTATGAGGCCCCTGTACACTGTTCCCTGTTAAAGATTTATGTACCCTGAGCTGAAGACCAAAAAAGTCATTTCTAGTGGCGGGGGATATTAAATTTGAATTTCCACCAGTCCTTACATCCATCCAAAATTACTGTCTGCGCTAATTGTCCAAAACTATGAAGCACTATTTCACGAAACTTGGTGCAAAGTATCAGCATAGATAGAAGATGCACACATCATCAACCAGAGTTGGTCTGCTTATTTTCCTCGGAGTTATAGTCCTTTGAACATAAGTGCAAATCACAAAAAAGAACCTGCTGGCGGAGGATCCTAATTCACTAAATTTGCTTGTATCTTAACACACTATGTTGTTTAATTTCAGGTTGTTTTAGACAACACAGCATTACACAGAATAGCTGCTGATAGACTTCACATAGATACACCATCATTTGCACAGATAAACCAACTTGTAAGTATTCTTTATATACATGTATGATTAATTATTCTTGTATCTTGTACTTCAGAAGAACCTATTGGTACTAGAATTTATTATTTGAAATTTCACTTGGATAATGTGCCTTGAATAAAAGTTTAAGTGAGGTACTATAAATTCACTGAAAATATTGTACTTTGTGTGATTGGGGAGGAGACATGACTGAATGGTCTGAATCATGTTTACAGATCTTGGTGACTTTCAAAACTTACTTTTGCAGATCCAATTGCAAGAGAGTTTGTTTGTCAAAATCTGGGTTTTTCTCCAGTTTCCTTTAAACAATTGTCCAACTAAGTGCAAGTAAAAGAATATTGATTTAGGTTTAAAATAATATTTTTCCATTTCAACCCCTGCTAATTGATTGTTTGTTTATGCCTTTTATATCCATTTTCTTCAGTCATATCAGGATGATTCATAGTCCTCTGACTTACAATTGTGCAAATTGTAGAATGTCATATTTTTGTGTAAAAAAAAATAACAAAATCGAAATTGGTATGCCAGAGCTACTAGAAATTTAATGGGCGCCATAGGTTTTTGATTTGACATCCTTAAACTTACGGATTATAGAAGATGCAATGTTTTCTATGACAGGTCTCCACAGTTATGTCAACAAGTACTACAACGTTACGATACCCTGGATACATGAATAATGATCTGATTGGTTTAATAGCATCACTTATACCCACCCCTCGGTTACATTATTTGATGACAGGATACACACCATTAACTACAGACTCACAGGTAATAAATAAAACACTGGAAATTTTGAGATGGAAAAATATTTTGGTTTAAATGTCCAAGCTATGCTACTAAAACTGGACTAATTTGTTTCACAAGTCCATCTGATTTGATTGATGAAATAAGTTTGACAGACCGTTGGATAATGGACTTACAAGTGTAATTAATTTTTATTAAAAATTCAAATTTTGGGCAAATTTTATAAATTTGTTCTGATATATATATTTATCCATGTTTTGTATGCACACTATTGCATAATTGCATGCAACTGTCAAGATTCCTGTAGAGTAATGTGTATTGAGTTCTGAATTTTATTTTTTACATAGTATACTTAAACAGCTTTTCACTAAATTTAGCAACTTTTGTAAATGTTTTAGTAATATTATATTTTTTTTAATTACGTAATTTAGGTAGCCAGTGTTAGGAAGACAACTGTATTAGATGTCATGAGGCGTTTATTACAGCCAAAGAACATGATGGTATCAACACCTGTACACAGACAGGCTAATCACTGTTATATATCCATACTTAACATAATACAGGGCGAGGTCGACCCCACACAGGTTAGTAGAAGCTTTTCAAGTCACAGCGATTTTGTGATTCTTGGTTCATGGCCTAACTACAGTCCATCCGCGATCTGATGGCAGAGTGTCTATAAACAGACAGATTTAAAAGGGCACATAGGTGTAAGTAGCGTATGGTCGTATGTGTATAATCAAGCCAGTATGTGCTTTATTCATGAAGAATACCCTAATATTAAAATAGACTCACTGTACACTTTGCCATCAGATCATGAATGACCTATAAAAAAATGTATGTTGGATGGTGATAATTTTGAATCCCACTCATAGAGATCCTATTGTGAGAACTTTTGTCTGTTTACATGCTGAAAATTGGTGTTTTCTTCATCATCCCAGAACTGACTGTCTTTAAATGTTAATGAAAGATTCCTAACTAGGGTGTAAAACACCATTCAGTGATTTTGATATAAATTTTGAAAACTACCTTCTGCCTTTAAGATTGGGAAAATTGGAAATTTAAACAAAATTTATTGAACAAGCAAACTGTATTATGATATACTAGCAATAGCTAGAATCTTCATTGCAAAGATAGTATCCTCAGGAATACTATTGGATATTTTGTGAGTAAGGTCAACTAGGTTAAACAAAAAAAATAGTTAAGTGCATATCTGATATTTTAGCATGTTTTGGGAAATTTAGTGGATAAATTGGGTATTTTTTGTCTAGGGGAAACTACCATTATTCGGTAGTAATGTTAAACAAAATTTTAATGCATCCTTTGCTTTGTATTTCAGGTGCATAAAAGTTTACAAAGAATAAGAGAGAGAAAACTTGCCCAGTTTATACCCTGGGGTCCAGCCAGTATCCAGGTAGCTCTATCTCGTAAATCACCATACGTCCAGTCACAGCACAGAGTTAGTGGACTTATGTTAGCAAACCATACCAGTATTTCCTCAGTAAGTATATATTGTGAGGTCTGGCAAATATTCAGGTAGCTCTGTCACGTAAATCGCCATACGTCCAGTCACAGCACAGAGTTAGTGGACTTATGTTAGCAAACCATACTAGTATTTCCTCTGTAAGTATACACTTGGATCTGACAACTACATTTATTCAGGTAGCTCCTGTCTTTCAAATCACCATAAGTCCTGAATTTGTTTAAGAATCATTATTTTCTTCCATGTTGTGTTTATAATTTTAAAAATTATCAGGGAAGTTTTTAAACTTGGAAGTAGTATCTTTTTCAAAAGATACTATGACAATTATAATTTTAATTTGAATAAAACCCAAGTAGTTTCATGTTGTTCGAAATGAGATAATACCTATAAAAATTCATTCATAACAAAATGACAGCTTTTTATAGTTTGCTGTATCTTTGAAAGTTTGAAATTTGGCTTAATTTCTTTTTTACTACTATGGTAGCTCAGTTGGTAGAGTTCTCGCCTCATTTGTGGGAGGTCAGATTTATCTAGTTCGGTCTGACCGAGACTTGAAAATAGGTGATGACTGATTTTATGCTAAGGAATCAGCATTTAGAAAAGAATGTCACTAAGTCCTGCACATTGCACTGCAAATATCAAAATTTCTGTCACTTTACCTATAGCTGGTGACATGTTGATATAAGTGAAATATTTTTGACCATGATGTAACTCCCCAATCAATTTGGTTTATCCTAATATTGCTTGTTACAGTTATTTGAGAGAACCTTGCGACAGTATGAGAAGCTGAGGAAGAGAGAGGCTTTCATGGACCAGTTTAAAAAAGAACCCATATTTAAGGACAATTTAGATGAATTTGATAATTCCAAAGAAGTAATACAACAGTTAGTGGATGAATATCAGGCAGCAACAAGGGGAGACTACTTGTCCTGGGGAACACAACAGGTAAGACCAGGAAAATGCAAGGACACGTATGTCTGCTGAGCTGCTGACCCCATGTATACATAAGTTTTCAGAAATATTATGACATACATTTAGACAGTGTTTGAATTCACATAATTAAAAAGAAAATGTGTAATTCCTGTTACAGGTGTTATTAATAGTGTAATTAGTCAAAACACTTTCCCAATTATTAAGTTTAAATTGGTATGGTCACATTTAGCTGAAAAGTGAGAAAACAGGGTTTAAATTTTATACATCTTACTTGATAAATTAAGCTTCCATTTGCTAGATCTGTTATTTATGTTCAAACTAGTTTGTGGAGTATTTAGGAATCACCATGACTGTTAGCCTGTCCATCTGTCTGTCCATTTAAAAAGGTGTCTGGTTCTTCTCGCATAATAGCCATGGACAACTCATAAAACTTCATATGAATAATCTTCATGGACAAAGGTGTGCCATGACCTTGAACCAAGGTCACATCAGAAAGGTCAAGGTTTCAGGAACCCATCAAATCCTTGTAGATTGGGAGGGGAGTAGGTATTTGACTCTCAAGAGACAGTTCTAGTTTTGGTAGGGGATTGTGTCACCTCTCTTGTATTGTCACTTGTATTGAAACTTACAATGCACAAAAACACTCAGTGGAGACTTGTCATTTGGCATTTAAATGTTGCATACATTAATATTACTGTCTGTATTTAGGAGCCAGATTATTTGGATGAATTTTTCTAGATGTAAGTTAGGATAGAGTCAGATTGTTGAATGAAGTGTGAATTTATTGTTGCTTTGTTATCAAAATTTCTAGAAAAGATGTGACTTGGTACTTAAATCATATATATGCTGCTTTTATGCAGCAGAAAGTAAACACTTTTTTTTGGCATGTATGAATGTTTTTTTTGCTGTGTCAATTTATTTATTGTGTGGAGTATTTTGCAATTTAGCTCACCTCTATGTCAAGAGGTCGTGGGTTCAGACCCTGATCAAGTTTACCTGATGTCCATATAATATGACTTGGGAAGTGGTATGTTTATTTGTAGCATATTGACTCTGAGATCTAGCACCTTAAAGTTCCCCTGAGGAGCACTAGTACAAGACAGACCATAAACTACAGTTGAACATCTCATGCATACACAAACATGTTAGAAATATCTTGAGAAATAACTTATTAAAAAGGGAAAAACACTGTTTTCTGTTTGGAATGCTGCATGGATTGAACTTGGTTTTAAGTTACTGGTCTTCATGAAAATGAGTTTTATGTTATTTCCAATGAAAACAAATTAATACAAGAATGTTCTGCTCAGTTATTATGTATGCTTTGTTGTAGCCAAGTTACCAAAGTCCAAGCTTGAATGCAAGTGTTAATAAACCATATGGCTGGAATGAAATGAATTCAATATTTTAAATGCAGTATTTAGTCTGCACTTACAAATATTGCTTTGATGCTTGACAAAAAAGGATATTTTTTTTTAAATGTCTATAGGTCTACTGTATATTACATATTATGTGATAAGCAGAATATAAAACATGAATTTTGCATTGGATTGCTAAACAATTCTGACTATAATATGTATTTTTGCCATTTAACAACTTCTTCAAAATTGAATGAACAGTAATGTGTTGCCTTTATTTTCCTTTGTTTCTCAAGTTATTGCACTACAAAGGTAAAAAAAATATGCCACTTAACCTGGTTACATCTCAATATAAGTGAAATATCATTGAGTGGGACAAAAATCCCATTCAAACTATCAATTGATCATAAGTGGGAAATTGGGTTCAACTCTAATAGTACTAGACTTGCTCTTTTGTCAGACACCTGTTACTTAGTAATCGCCGTATACATGACACAAAACAGCCATGTGGCAAATTGCTGCATTTTCACTTGTAGGTGGTGATGTCTCGATTCTTGAGTGAAAACCTTGCTAGATAGTGAAACCACAGATGATCAAACAATGTTCTTAGTCAAGCCATTTTCCCTCATATTAATTTCTTGTAACAATTTAAAGTATGAAAATTTTATTATATTATATTTTCTGTATTTTTCAGACTTGAGCAGACAGAAGATCAAAAAGCTGTAATTTTTGTGAAAAAAATGAAATGGTGATATTTAAAAAAGAAGCAATTTTTAAATGACATTGGATGCATATTGACATTTTTAAAGTTGTGAAACTGTTTGTGGCTCCAGACAAATGGCCTGTCTCAACAGGAGGATGAATCAATGATAGACTATAAAAGATTGAGTTACCAAAATGCATTGTATATTGGATAACTTAACTACTTAACAAAATGTTCAACAAACTAGTGAAGCCACCGTCATTTTGTTATTTTTGTTTTTGAGACAGCCATGTTCCAATTGATATTCACCAAAAAATATACAGACCTATTACTTATTTCAGTGTTGAAAATAAAGTCAAATGTATATTGCAAATTCCAACTATAAAGTCCATTTTTGCTGTTTTACTGAAAAATATCGGATTATGCTCTATGTTCAGAATATTTCTTTGTACATATACAAAACCCACCTTTTTGATGAAATTATTTTTTATCAATGAAAGAATAGAATTATTTTTATATATTGAAGTCCCACCGAATGATTGAAGCAACTTGGATTATTTCTAGTGTTACATATCCGCAACCTTACTTCAATGGAAAACTTTGTATCTCTGCATGGTAGACCATAGTAGAAATATTGCACTCACAAATAAGTATAACATAGTTGCAGACATCCACATACAAAAATGTATTATCATTAATCACTGTAATTTCACCAAATTTGAACAAAGAACATTCAGTCCATGATTTAATGTCGGACTTGTTATTATTGTTTGAAATTATATTTTTACATTCAATTTATCATTAACATGACAAAAATAAAATTTGATGTATTGTAAATAGAAAAAAGTCACAATAAGAAATTTTGTGTTTGTACATCTATGACCTGTTGCAATTGAACAGCCAGAACAATTTGTGCTTTTGACATTCTTGTCTTTTCTTGAAAGTGATACATTTTTACTGGGAATTTATATATCTGTGTTGTCAGTGTCCAAAATATGACGAGCTAGAATCTCAAAATTTGCAGTATTTTCTATAAGAACAATTTACAAATTGTTATTAAGTTATAGGTTTGATTAAAAAGTTGTCACTCTCAGATCTGCAGACTAGAATTCTTTTTTAACCTTGTGTGGCATGCTTGGCTAATGGTCACTAGATAAATTTCTGTTTATACTGTAAAGTTGATTAGATTTACATCCATTATAAAGTCACTTGTAAGGATATTTATAATGAGGAACTGATTCTTAGAATGTGTATATATTTGCTTATCAAAATATGTTAATGTAAATATCTTGAATAAAGATATAAAAATCTGATAAATGAGTTAGACAATTTTATATACATTTCCTGTTTAGAATATAAGAAGAGATTAGTTTTCTTTTACAGGAGTGGAGATTGGGATGGAGTAATGGTGTTTTTGACCCAGTCAATGTTCTTTCACTTATGTCAAGACAGACTATTTCTATTAGTAAAGAAAAAAGTTACCTGGCCATTTAACATACATTTTTCCAAGAATTTATTCATTGGCTCAGTTTTAGCAAATTATGCAAATGAAGTAAAAATTTTGCCAGTTGAGCATTACAAGCTTTTTTGGGCCTCTTGATCACTTATTTTAAGGTGGTCAGTTCAGTGATGGTGGGGGACACCAGAGTGCCCAAAAGAAACCACCAACCTTTGGCAAGCAAACTGACAAATTATCTTCATTAGGATCTATCCAGAGAGGGATTCAAACCCACTGTGATCCATAGTCCTGCTTTTTAGACAACTTTGCCACTGAGTCCTGTTTTAGCTGAACCACATGGTTAGTGAAAATTTAAAATGTTGTTAAGATAAATATATTTGATATTAGACTACAGTACATTAACTTTTGTACAGAAATTTCAGAATTATTTAAAACACAACTTACAAATTTACACTTATGAACTGAACTGGTTAAGCTAATGGAGCTTTGAACAGCTACGAAAAAAGGACGAGACCTGATATGAAGGGTTGTACATACACACTGTGTATATGATATTTTTATCTAACATTTCCTATTAGGTCATTAAAATAATAAAAAACCCAATACTTTATGTGAAAAAAATACATTTTACCACAGAAAACCACTGAACTATGTTATGTTTTGTAGTAATGACGCCATTGTTTACATTTGACAAATCGGAGATTCCCCAATGACGTCACAATGAGAAGTGCATGTGTACTTTACCGCCAATGTTGTATCACCACAGTGTGGTGATACAAGATTCTGTATCACCTGTGTTCGATAAAACTTGTATTTCGTCAGATAGAGACAGAAAAACTAGTCTAATGTTAGATAAATGATTTTATTAGATAATTTTATTAATGAGTTCTTTATTTATATCATGTAATTGGCAGTTGGAAATGACATCAATTAATTTTTCATCAGAATACTATACATCAAGTGTATAAAATATGTATCAATAATGACTTTTCCATAATTTCACATAAAAGTTCATTTAATAGATTTTGTCAGTGTACCACATGATACCCCTAACATTTGTGCGGCGCAATTATTTCCATGGGATATGGAATCGCATAAGGTGACGTTTTCCTGCAAACAAAGATGTTTTTGCAGGAATTTGCAAAGTAAACTTTTTCCTAAAAATTCCACACAAACATTAACATTATTGTTCATGTGGTACACAGCTGGTGAAATTCATTGAGGATAGGGGTTACAGAAGAAAAAGGAAACCCTACCATGCTGTCAGGTGAGCTATTGTGACAGTTCATTCTTGGGGCATCATATTGTATAGCTTTGTTCTGGTACTGGAAGGACTGTAGAATGAGATGAGCAATAAATCTAATTTTTACTACATGAATAGATAAAGAAGCATGTTACTTGTGTTAGTCACAGAAGTATTACAGTCTATGTTCACAAAAGTCGTATTATGAACATGATGACATAATGTATGGACACCTCCAATGAAACTGAATTATGTGTTTAATACCAGTAGTTTGCTAGGGAAAAGGCCCTAAATAAATTGGGAACCTTACTATTTATTTTAAGAATACATTGACTACTTTTTGTTTACAATTAGTGAATATAATTCTGAAAAGAGTGGATTTTGGTACTCTTTCGAAACTCTTTTTTGTCTTACTTAAGTACACCGTTCTATGTTTGGCCTTTCGGAACTCTTTTTAACTTGCTAAACTACACCGTTTTATTGTGTTGCTTCCAGTTTTGACATGTAAACATTAGCTAACGTCAAAACGTGTGTGTCAGCAAAATCTAGATTACCGTAAGCATGGCGTCACCGGCAAAGAAAGCTAAAACATTACCAGTCTGTCCTTATGGTGCGAAATGCTACCGAAAAAATCCCGACCACAAAAAAGAATTTCATCATCCAAGTAAGGACGACCCCAAAGATACAGGCGCCGCTAGCAGCACTGCCAGCAGTAGTTCGTCGGCATCGGTCTCTACAGACACGAGTTCAGTGCCGCCGTGCAAATACGGGGCTTCCTGCTACCGTAAAAACCTTCTGCATTTTGCTGAATATTCACATCCAACAAGTGTAACGACGACAGCTGACAGTGACAGTGGAAATGACACTGATGTTTATTCATCAGATGATGATGCTAAAGTAAGTACAAGTGCACTTTAAAAGTGTGACTTGGCCAGTGGAACATCTGGATCAAAATCCAAAGATTGTTGTTCCAAACATGAAGCTCAGTTGGTAGAGAGTCAGATCCAGGGGTGGTGGGTTCGAAACCTGATTTGGCATTTTGTGACCCTAAGCAGTTCCCAGACAGCATGGCGACGTTGGGCCAACGTTGGTATATGGTTGTACCGTTGGCTGAACGTTGGCGTTGGATATACGATGTTGGTCCAACGTTGGGTCAACGTCATAATTCCAACATTGGATTTACAACGTTGCCCCAACGTTGGGCCAACGTTGTAATAACAACGTTAGATTTACAACGTTGTCCCAATGTTGGGCCAACATTGTAAATCAAAGGCCAAAACCATCAAGGTGCAAAGTGTAATGGTCTCATTTTGTGCTAGTTTACCAACACTCCAGGTCAATAATGGACCAACGTTGTTAAAATGCAACACAAGATGTCAACAATTATTTATTGTGTACCAACATTGGGCCAATGTTGGGGCAACATTGTAATTACAACACCAAAGTCATTAATTATAAGATGCAAAGTATGAGATCCTCAATTATGTCAGTTTACCAACATTTGGCCAATTTTTGCCCAGTATTGTCAGGATAAAATGCATGTTGTCCACCTATTATGTTGGTGTTCTGACATTGGGCCAATGTTGTCAATTTTGGTTGGTTTACTCATGTTGGCCCGACGTTGGCCCAACATCGTTTTTAAGATAACTTTGGGCTTTGATTTACTTTTAAAGCTTATATTAGTTTTTGGTTTTATTGGCCTAGTATTGGTACATCATAGTGACATTATATTTAATGATCTTAATAATGTTACATATGATATATACATGTACTAGCTTGAATTTATGAAAGATAAAAATGAAAAGAATTTGGATCTGCTAGAATTAATGTAACTAAATTGAAAGTATTTATGTAAGGCTATGAAAAATCTAGGTTACGGTTTTAAAAGTGTTTTTGTGTTGAATGGTCAATACAATCCCTGAGGCTAGTACCAGTAATTGGATTTTGGTCATTTCCCCTCATAAAATTTATTGACAGTATTCTGACCATTGTCCTTCACACCTGTCTTACACACATCAACAATAGTTAAATCACTTTTGTACACACAATAGCATTGCTGGAAATATTTGAGCGGGAATTTTGGAAGAAATTGTAGATTATTTGTTGAAACTACAGAAGAAATTTTCAAAGAATTACTGAAAGAATATTCAAATTTACAGGAGAATGTAAGTATAACTTATCAAAAAATTACTTTTATTATTATTATTATTATTATTATTATTATTATAGTGTGTGATCCAATCCATGACCATATTATACATGTATTTCTCACAGGTACTTGTGGAAAATCATCTGAATTTAATTTATATAAAATTATCCGATTTTACTCAATATAATTATATAGAGTAAAATCAGATAATTTTATATAAATTAAAATCAGATGATTTTCCACAAGTACCTGTGGTATTTCTACAATTCTCTGTTGTGATATACGACCTGATTAAATAATTTAATAATGCCCCTGTAAAATTCGCTAAAAAGTGTGTGTGTGTGTCAAGTTTTACTAGATATGCCAAACATTGAGCAACAATCAATACATTTTAGTTAAAATCAGTTCTGAATTTGTCCGGAAGTTTTTGGTGATCTTGAATATTCTTTTACCTTATGAATTTTTTTCTTGATTAAATGTCGAAAAAGGAATAATAACTTTGATAATGGTACAGTTAAAATTTGATAACAAACACACACACACAAAATTATGCAAAATAAAATAATCATAATTTTGCATAAATAAGTAATGATATAAATATATAAAGTATATCATACTTTTTTTAACTGTACCGTATGTTACAATTAGGCCAAGAGAATGGTATACACTGTTTGTAGATTTATGTGTCAAAATTTAAATGATACCGTTTGTATTTCAGATTTAAACATAGAATTTTTAGAATTTTAAAGTATATTAAAAATATGTTTAACTTTTTAGCTCACCTGAGCCAAAGGCTCAGATGAGCTATTGCAATCTATCACCGTCCGTCGTCCGTCGTGCGTCGTGTATAAACTTTACATTTTAATCTTCTCCTCCAAAACTACTGTGCCATATTTGATGAAACTTAGTGATTATCATGCCTAGGTAACAGCCTTTCAAAATTGTGTTCGAGGTTTGGCCACGCCCAACAAGATGGCCGCTGTTACTAAAAATAGCAAAAAGACAAAAAAATCTCCTTCTCTGAAACCAAAAGGTGCAGGCATTTTTTGATTGGATATTTGGATTCAGCATACCTGGGAACATTAAAATTGTGTTTTTCATGAAAATTGAACGAAAAATAGGTTACGCGTTTTTTGCGTAAAGTTACGTAATTTTTAAAATGAGACATTTATTGTTATAACTTCATAACGGCTGAAGATAATTGTATGGAGTTTTCACTGTTGATCTTGTATTGCAATTTTCTTCCAATTGATGTCAAGGTCGAAGGTCAAGGTCATGTCCCAGTTTTTGACCTTTGATAAAAAAATGCTATTTTTTTAACATTTCTTGTGATAATGGCGTAGGATTTTCAGTTATTTGTAGGTATTGACATAACGATCATTTTGATACATAGATCAAGGTCATGGGTTCAAAGGTCAAGGTCACAGATGTCCAAGAATACCAAAATAGTTAATTATCTGCAAAACTATGAATTTTTTGTATAGGAATGTATATCAGAATATAATCAGTAATGGCACAATGGTCATTTTGATATATGAATAAAGGTCATGGGTTCAAAGGTCAAGTTCACAGATGTAAACAAGTACTGAAATGGTTAATTATCTCAAAAACTATAAACTTTTTGTATAGGCATGTATATTGGAATATTGTAGGTATTGGCCTAACGATCATTTTGATATATGAATGAAGGTCATAGGTTCAAAGGTCAAGGTCAAAGACGCGAACAAATACTTAAATGGTTAATTATCTCAAAAACTATAAACTTTTTGTATAGGCATGTATATTGGAATATTGTAGGTATTGGCCTAACGATCATTTTGATATATGAATGAAGGTCATAGGTTCAAAGGTCAAGGTCATAGAATTGAACAAATACTTAAATGGTTAATTATCTCAAAAACTATAAACTTTTTGTATAGGCATGTATATTGGAATATTATAGGAATTGGCCTAACGATCATTTTTATATATGAATAAAGGTCATAGGTTCAAAGGTCAAGGTCATAGCTGCGAACGGATATTTAAATTGTTAATTATCTCAAAAACTATAAACTTTTTGTATTGGCATGTATATTGGAATATTGTAGGTATTGGCCTAATGCACATTTTAATATACAGATGTTTTAGCTGTTTATAAATAATATATTGTAGCAAGACTTTAAATATGTTATATATAGCATACTTGTATAATAATTATTATAATTAATTTGCAAAAAATACTTGCATATTATTGGCCCTTACTGCTAAAAATTTTAATATTCTCTATTATTAATGTCATTGACCATTGAACCTCTGCATAAGATATGTACTCTTCCTCAGGTGAGCGTTAAGGCCCATGGACCTCTTGTTAGTTATATGGTCATTTATTTTATTTATTTATTTATTTATCTATTTTTGTTAAAACAAGCTTGAAAAGCTTTTTGAATATAAAGACTTTGAAATTAGAATTTATATTTGACATGTTATTCAGGGGTTTAGCTGAAGATTGTGTCACAAATCACCCCTGTTGTTAAAATTGGATTAATAAAACTGTAATTAATACACCTTGATATTGTTGGAGGTCAAAGAAAAAATATATAGAGAGGAAATATATATAGAGAGATAAATTTCAGTAATGTAAGTTAGAACTGGTTACTTGGATATTTCAATAAATTATTAGTACACATGTCATGTTGCAGGCTCTTCAGGCTTATCCATTTAAAAGAGGAAATGGATTTCATCATGTATCAATTAATTACACCAAAGAATAAATAAATAAATAAAAAGTTTTTTTTTTTTTTTAAGATTTCTTACATCAATTAATTTTGACTAAGATACTATGATATAAAATTGAATTAACTCACATAAAATATTTTCTTTTTCCCCTTAAATACTTGCATACACTTTTAAAATTAGATTATTCTTAATGATTTATCAAGGATGGTATAAATTAAACAATGGATGAAAATTTGTATACATCTATTTGTAATTTTAAAACTTCACTAAAATCATAAAATGCTAACAAAATAATAAAAAATAATCTTGATAAACAGCTAAAAATCTTTACCTTTAACTAAACACATTAAACTAAAGAACTATTCATATAAACTAATCACATTTTCTATGTGATTATATAATTTACTGAATGTAAATAATTCAATCATAACACAAGTGCAAGGTTTAATTAACTGATTAATTAATGGTTTTTACATCATCAGGTTAAATCTGATATTTTAATAATTTTTTTTTCATAATTTTCTTTTATAATTTTAAAATCTAAAAAAAAGTTAATTAAAAAAACTCATAAAATTCTACATCGAAATACTCAAATAACACTTAAAAATTGTATTTGCAGGAGCCGTGAGATGTAACCGACTGCAACATGGCATTATATTTTTAGTGGTTCGGACATAGAACAGTCACAAAGGATTGGCTTGGATATATATGCTGCAGATCATTGTGGTGAAAGGAAGGCAAGAGAGGAGAAGAGACAGCAACAAACTACAGTGACCTTTATAAAGTGACTTTTTTGTCTTAAACTTTATATTATTTTAAATTTTAACAGACCTCTTTTTCATATTACGATAATTTTGCATGTACTTATGACACACTATGGTGTGTGTCGGGGGTGGAGAGAGAGAGAGAGAGAGAGAGAAAGAGAGAGAGAGAGAGAGCATACATTTGAATGTTTATTTACAGCAACAATTGAAAATTCAGCCTTTTTTTTTTTTTTTTTTTTTTTTTTGAGAAGAAAAGCTTATCATGATTATCTGATTATTGTATGTTGAATATAACATTAGAATTTGTTTAACCTCTGACAAAATCTTTACAGTTGACAGATATGAATGCATAATGAATCGTGCTATCTCTCTCTGTGTGCCGGGGGGGGGGGGGGGGGGGGGGGGGGGAGTAAATTTACATTTACCCAAAGCCAGTCTGGCATCAAATCATTATTTTATTATACAATGTATATATAAGTATTAAAATTGCCTTGAAGGATATGTTTATATCTCTGTTGTTGCAATATAAAAGGTCTGGTTGTTCAACAGCATTTATATGGTTGTTGGTTACATTTCTGAAAATGTCAGTTTAAGTACTGTAATTGTATATTGAATTTACAATATACATGTAAAGTTACACTGTTTCTTTCTAATTTATTTATACCTGAATATGGAAAACTTAGTATTAATTAACAAACTGCTCAACACTAACATAGTGCTTTGAACAACCACTGCCACTCACCCAGTATCCCAATATTAAAACCAACATTTGTCCAGCAGTTATGGTGCAAATGCCAATGTTCGGTCAACAAAAAACCAACGTTAGTCCAACAGTTTTGTTGCAAATGGTATTATTGGGCCAATGTAGAACATCATTATGCCAACTTTGGGCCAACGTAGAACCAACATTATACCAACATTTGGCCAACGCAGAACCAACATTATGCCAACGTTGGACCAACGTTAAACCAACGCAAGACCAACAGATATATTGCAAATGCTAACATTGGGCCAATGTAGAACCAACATTATGCTAACGTTGGTCCGACGTAGAACCAACATTATGCCAACTTGGGCCAACGTTGAACCAATGTTGGCCCAACCACAATGTTGTATTTGCCGACATTGGGCCAACGTTGGCCCAACATGTTGGGCCAACGTTAGACCACTTTGCACTTGCGATGTTGGGCCAACGTTAGTTCACGATGTTGGCCCAACGTTACTGACGACGTTGGTCCAACGTTGGCCCAACGTTATCATGCTGTCTGGGTTACTTCATCACAGTGTTAGTTGCTGACATACCACAGTGTCATAGACTGGTTGGGCAAAAGCCTCTGCAACTGCTGTCTGTATGAGCTAGCACCTGAAAGTCAGCCCAGAATTGCATTATTACAAAGCAGACATGTGCATAATACACACTGTCAATCATGGGCACATCAGGGTAATCTACTGTAATCTGGCTAACACTAGCACCACAGGCACAGTGCAAAGATTAAAATGTTTACATTCAAGCCTAAAAATATCTTTATGTAGTGAAAGTGATTGTCATATTACTGCCTAGAGCATCTTGTGACATTGAGCAATTCAAGTTGCATCCCTGCTTACTACTTTAACTATATTGCCCGTTGTCAGGATAATGGATTGGTGGTGCTGCCTGATGGTGCTTGGTCAAAAGTGTTTAAAAGTTTCCGTAAGTGTGTACACGTAGCAGTATGTCTTGTTGCCATTTATGGCCATTTACTGGTGATTTAGAAGTAGTCTATCAGGATTTGAAAGACATCATCACCATAGCGGATGATTATAATCAGGAGTGCAATGCAGAAAAAGATAATACAATGTACTAGTGAAATCATCTTGTTGCAAGCTGTATATCCATTAAAGGGCACCTGTCTATTGTAATCTAATGCAGTTCAGGAATCATTCATAACTGAGTACAAAAGTTTTTTCCCCATCTTTATATATTTTCCTGAAACCAGTATTAATTTAATTGACTTTACCTCATCTGAAATACCTTGATGCAACTTGAAACACCCAGTTTGTATATAAACTTGATCATACTTTCAAATTTTTTATAATACATGTATGTACAGAAGAATTAGCTAATGTATTTTTCATTTAAAGATATGAAATGGTAAGTTATTTGAAGATTGATTAGCTTAATCAATGATTAATACAGATTTAAAATATCATTTAAATTCATTATACCATCATAAAATTCATAGATTTATAGCCATGTGCTTCAATTTGTTGAAATTTTATTCACTTACAACATTTTCAACATTAATTCCACAACAGATATGAAGATATGCATTATTTAAATTTTGACTAATCAATTAGTTAAACTAATCAGGTTTGGAACAACTCACCCCAGAGCTTTTTGATTTCATTTTATTGATAGAATAATGGAAACAGTTTATATTCATGTTTATTAAAATTTAATTTTGTAAAAAAGCAAAAAAAAAATAAAAATAAATAAATCCTAAAAGTAATTTGTTTAATGCTGTTGTATACCTTTGCAGAAGAAGAAGTCAGATAAGAAAGTGGCAGTAGGTGATATTTTGAAGAGAGGAATGTCACTGGTAAAAACTTACTCTAAGATGACAGAAGATGAAAGAAAAGAATTAATAAAGAAAGCATTTGAAGCTAAACAAAAGTTACAGAAAGAGTTAGAAGAAACTAAAGATGAAGTCAAGAAGAAGGATGAAGCACTGGACAAGTTACAAAAACAGGTATGATTTTATGTATTTTTGTGTTAACCCTGGGCTTATCAAGACGGACATGACCAAGTGGTACTTTCACTGACTTTTGAAGTCAAGGGTTGTTGGTTCGAGACTTTGAAATTTTCTGAGATGATTTTTATCTCCTGCCAATATTTCTGATGAGACCAAGGAACCAAGTCCTGTGACTCAGTGCAACTTAATGACACCTATGTATAGTTGGCCACCTGTGGCTGCTACAGAGAACACTTACAACTAAAAAGTGATTGAAACAAACTGAGTTAAGTAAGAAAGGCCCTCAAAAAGTTTTATGGCTGTCATCACAGTATTGTTAATAGGTTTGTCATGGATTTGTTTGATGTTGCATAATAAGTCCCATGTTTTCTTTCATTTCCAAATATGGTTTCACACGTGGCAGATGAAGCTAGCTAAACAGGAGGTGCTTACCCTTTCAGACTTCGAGGCCTCTCTTCCCTGGTAGAACTTCACATGTTTAGCTAAATTTTACAGTTTTCCAAGTTTAACTTTTTAAGGGACTGTAACTTGAATATAGACCGGTATGTTTGTTTGGTATTAATGGAATTGGGGTTGTTGTGGTAATCTGGAGTGGTTAGGGTCTTAGGCTTTGCTTTCTGAGGATCTAGCTGATAGGAGTTGAGTAATAGTGTTTTATGCTCCTTGTCAAGATTCTTTTACTTACATGGAGGAAGTCATTTCTAGGCTGATGGCAGAAACCAGAGTGTCTGGAGGAACCACCAGTCTTTGGCAAGTGAACTAACAAACTTTCTCACATTAAGATCTGCCCATAGTTGGATTCAAACCTAGGAGGTGAGTGGTGCTGTTATTGATAAGCTGGTTCTCCAGACCAATGGACACCTTAGTGTAAGTGTAGTTTTATTCGCAGGGAGAAATTTTCACTTATATCACCATTAAATTTTTTTGGCGAAAATTTCTACCACGCTTAACATAATATATAATCTTCATTTTATAGTAAGTTTCATAAATCTATGAATATTATACCAGCGAAAAGGTCGGAAATAGCAAAACTGCAAAAAAAATTAAGTACATTTACGTTACTTAAAAAAGAAATTTTTAAGATTTTTCAATTACTATTAGATTTTATTTCATCCAGGTAAACACAGGTATGTTACTTGTTGAAGGAGAGAAGGAAGCACTTGAAGGAAAGAAGACTGTTTATTTTCCTTTGTCAGCAGAGCGAGATTATAAGGAAGGCTCGGCAGCACAGATGCACTTCAGACTAGCAGAGTCACAGTTTTACAGATTACTTAGTGGAACATCTTACAGTAGTCAGTATGTGTTATCTTCACCTAGTGTTATCCCCAAATACCTAACACCAGAGTTATTCCCCTTTGTTTGACATTGTTTTTTGTGTGAATGCAATATAGAAGGCTCGGCAGCACAGACACACTTCAGACTAGCAGAGTCACAGTTTAATAGATTACTTACTGGAACATCTTACAGTAGTCAGTATGTGTTATCGTCACTCAGTGCTATCCCCAAATACCTAATCTAAGAGTTAATACCAATGCAATATACGTCCAGTATTTCAGTTGTAGGATAAAGTATTTTGGGGATGATTTGTTAAGTTAATGGTTAAAACTCTTTGATGGACTTGAGGCTGTAGTCTGGTGGAAAAAAAATGAAATTTTACAATAGGGGGACATGAGTGTTCAAAGCTGGCAACATAGCTGTCTTATATCATCATAGGTTAGGGGTCAAGAATCAACCTGTTGCCAAGCTGATCGACCCTTGGTTTAGTAGATAAAAGATCAAAGGTCAGATAGTGGTTTTTTCCCCAAAAATTAATCTTTATTAGTTTATAGCTGTCCAAATATATACTTTCTGAGATTTAAATAAATCAAATAAATCTGTTCTCATGCAATCATAGCATTTCGTGTATTTTAACATTGACTTGGAAGCTAATTGAGACTGTTTAGGCTAAAATTTAAATATTTCAATGTTATTTTTCAAAATTCTGACACAAGCTTCAAGATAGAATAAAATAAAAGTATACATTCAACATCAAATCATGAATCAAAATGCTAAAATATAATTCTTTTGCAAATGCATGACTGTGATTAAAACAAATATATTTGTTATTTAAACCCAGCTAATAATTTGAAATTTATTAAAAGTTTAAAATCAAAGTACTGCAAGTACTGTAATCGGCAAGGCATAGTCACGAGAATCTCTGAAATCTATCAGTCACATCTAACGATTTCTTTTCATTCATCAATATCACTATCTGTGGCATTATCATTCAAAGGGTTCAACCAATCAACGGTTCAACGGTCCCATTGCAAGTGCATGCAGCCACCCACTTTAAATTGTATGCCCTACATGTACATCTTGTAGTGCAACATGATTTATATTTACATTTCAGCAATGCATGACATGATTTTGGTAAATTTTCTCATTAAATACCCCTACTGTAGCTCGATTGGTATAGCGCTCACTCCCCGTATGTGGTGAGTCCTGGGTTCGAGCCCTAGTTGGGTCTGACCAAGACTTGAAATAAGGTGGTGACTGTTCTTGTGCTAAACACTCGGTATTTAGTAACGAAAGTCACGAAATCCTTTGAGAGAGATATTAAAATCCGATGCCCCGTGCCAAGGCGGGTGTAACATGTTAAGGAACGTTTCCTGCACATTTCCCTAAGTTCACTGCAAAGGTCAAAATTTCTGCCACTGGTGACGTCTTGATATGACTGAAATACGTAAAAGCCCGTAAAACCCCATGCAATCAATCAATTTATAATTTTCTCATTAAAACTGTTTTTAAGTCACATTCAGACTCGCACTAACTTAACTGTCCGAGAATAATCGTGAACATCAGGAAAATACTTAAGTCCAAAAAGTTAAGTTTTGTTTATGATCCTTTGACCTGTAATTGTCTTAGGAAAGTTAAAGTTCAAAGTAAGATTTAAGCAAAAAAAAAAAAAATAAGTTTAATTTGTGAAAAAAAACCTCAGATTTAAGTATAAAAACTAGTATTGTTCGTGGTCTTGTTGCCAGATGACAAGACAAAATTAGTAACGAAAAGTTTATGGTGGATCACAAAACAAGGACGTTTTGAAACATAAACACAAAAGCGACATTGGGAATGGATAGGTCACACCATCAAGACACCTGCCAACAACATCACAAGACTTTGAAATGGAACAAACAAGAATAAAATACACCTTGAGACAAGTTACTGGAATTGAAACAGAGGGGGTAAAATTGTGCAGAACAGAGCCAGTTTGAGGGATTTTGTCAATGGACTAACCTCCACTGGGAGTGAAAGGCATACAGTATGCAAGTTAGTGAGACTACCACCATCCGTGTGATGGGAGATCTGGAACAAATACCAGGTATAACTAAATGCAGCCCGGCAAACAGCAGTTTAATAGTGTGCACGTTGAATATGTAGGTCGGTTGCATATGATGTTGAAAGCAAATTTTCAATTGTACTTTTCCCCTGAGAGGAACAGTTTACATCGTAGATACGAAATCCTCGCTAGGTACATTCAATGAAGGGATCTGCACTCACAAGTTCAGAAAAAAATCCCTCTTGCAAGAGTAGGAAGAAGACCTGTGTTTTCCCTGGAAACACGGAATACTGTATTTAGAATGTCCAGAAAGTTAATTGACAGCCTTGCAGTCTGTAATTGCATGGAATACTGGGAGCTTATTCCTCTCCAGAGGTAATAATTTTATGCTATGAACAGGGACGATCTTTAGATGTTCCCGTCTGGAATCATACTTCCTCATTTAAAAGCAACAGAAGAATAAGGTCATCAGTATCACGACAGACAACAACTGTTCTTTTATAGCCTTGCATGTAAGCATCAACACCATGGGGAACAATTCTAGTATCGGCTTCCTTGTGTAAAGCTTTAAAAACGGTTACACTCCTTCCTCTTTATGAATTAAACATGCTGTCTGTTGGACCTCCTGATACCCTCAGCTAAGCTAAGAAGTGTCTTGGATTACTACGAGATCCTATTTGTTTTCTTGGTGACTTATAAAATCTTACCAATTTGATGGGCAGAGGGACATTTTAGTTATCAATAATTCTTCTAACAGAACAGGGACCTGATCCTCTTTTATCTCTAGATGGTTTCACCTTTTATGGATTAGTTGTCATATCTATCATAATGACATCAATTTTCATACATTTATCTTTTGCGTGGATAAACAGTTTGTCAGTTTCCTAATTCGCCGAATGTATTGATGTCTTTCCGTGTTCCCAGTACTACAACTAAAGTTTGACCATTAATTATGTTGGTAGTAATGTCTCCATGCAAACTTCTTCCTCAGGGATATTTTTAAGATCCGACTCATTGGCTGCAGATAACAAGGGTCCTGATGTATCAGGTATAGAAAGCGACACTGGGAATAGTTCGTGTTTCAACAGTTCACTAATATTTCCACCAGAAAAAGAGAACACACTTGATAGTATTATACAGATACAGTCATTATAGCTAATCAAATCTTTCAGTACCACCAGTACTTTGATTCCTTTTTTTTTTATTAAAAAAAGTGGATACTTATATAAATACGGGCAATATGATTCAGTAAAAAATTTTTAACAGAAGTCTAAAGTTTTGTTAAACAATTTCAAATGCACAAATGTGTTTATACTAGTATTTATTTGCCACAATTAATCATATTTGTAAAGGTCAAATTTGTGCACACGTCTAATCTTATTTTTTTATGGGAAACTTTGAAAATAAGTGACTGAATTAGTTGGATATGACTTTCTTTTAATTTGAAGATACCACTTACACATTTAGAAGACAAAATGTATGAAGAAAAACGTCTGTAAGCCACCTTGAATTTGTGTATAGGTCAATATGGGCATTTTCACTTGAACTTTGCACCCATTGACCTTTAGCTGCCCCCACAATGGCCCCTGGGTGAAATCTTGCTTGGCAACAAGCCGATTCTACCAAAGTAAAGTTCAAAGAAGGTTATGACATAACTTGCCACCTTTGAACACGTTGTCCTCCCTACATCGAAAAATAAGCGGTTTTTTTCAAAATCCTCTACCAGACTACTGTGGTGGCCTAATGAATATGACGTCGGTCTACAAATCTAGAATTTTTCTTGTCGTTGGCCTTTAATGGTTAACCTGGTATCAGTAAAATGGACTGGGGGAGTGGTACGCTTGTCTGCAGCATACTGACTTGGTGAGCTAGCACCTTAAAAGTCACCCTGAGTGCACGCTAGTACAAGGCAGACCATACAACACACTCGCACTTCACATGCATACACAAAATTGTTCAAAGATTAATCCATAAAGATCCAACATTCAACCAACCAACCATCTTTGATGGATTAGCTGTGTAGGAGAGCTTCAATTCTTCTGACAGTCCAAGAGGTCTGGTTTATTTAGACTTGGTGGCTCAGTTGTAGAGCATCTGTCTTTACAGATGTAAAGACATGAGGTCCTGGGTTTAAACCCCAACCAGGTCATACAAAAGACTTTGAAACTTGAAACACTGTAGATTACTTTTTTATCACAAGAGATTTATTAACGCGTAATTTAGCGAAGACTTTCAGTCGTGAATTCAAATATCACACGAATATTCCCAGAATCGCGAAAATTATTAAATCAAATGTAAAACATGACGGCAATCGACTATGACCGTCGTAAAAGTATGCCATATTAGATGTAATAAAGTAAATCGTAAACTTGGCCGTAACTTGCAAGTTTCCAATGAAATTTTCCGGTTAAACAGGCTAGGTAATTAACGTTTCCTTTCGACTGTTTACAAAAAAGTCTTGGCGAAACTTTACCGTAACTTACAAGGTTTTATTGAATTTCCCCTTGAAACACTGACTGACGATGCTTAATTAAACATTCCTTTCGACCATTTACAATGACTATAGAACATTAAGAAACGATCAACAAAGAAAGGTACATAACTATATAGCCCCCATGAGGTGGACACGAAATTAAATATGAACCTGGATTATGGACGCGAATACACATATTCGCGAAATGAAGCTCAGATGTACATGTAAGTATGCAAAATTTGATACTCGCGATAATAAAGTAATCTACAGTAATGCTTACTTACCTGGCGCTTGGTATTACCGTAAGAGGACAAGATATCAACTGGTTTACCCAGTATCAGGATAATGTGACTGATGGAGTGATATGCGTGTCCGTGCATACTGACTCATTGAGTTAGCACCTTAAAGTCGCTCTGAATGCATGCCAGTACAAGGCAGAATACAAAACACACTTGCATATCTCTAACATACATGGACTTGCTATAAGATTAATCCTTAGAGAATAGAGATTAATAAACTTGCTCTCATTGAGAACAGCTGAAATATTGCTGGTGCAATGTTAAACAACATTACAACAACAGTAATCTTGTTTCTATTATCATACTTTCTGTTCTTTCGTTGAAGTATAATCTCTCTCTATTTCAGGTATAGGGTTGTCAAAGTAGAATATGTTGTAAATCCTGAACTTGTACAAAGATTCAAGTAAGTTACATTTAATTTCTTAAATCAGCTTGGTCTGTATCCTATAGTAATCACCTTGTCTGTCCATCTGTCTGTGAGTCCGTCCGTCTGTCTGCCTGTCTGTCTGTCTGTCCGTTTCGCTTTCTGCACGATATCTTGAGAAGGAATGGTGGAATTTTTATGAAACTTGTTTGTGATAATTTGTACATAAGTCCCTCGCTCAAGTTCGATGTTCGACAAATTCAGTGCATATTTAATGAGGCTGCTGCAATCTGAGTGGCTGAATGTTTTCCGCACGATATCTTCTAAAGGAATGATGGAATTTTGATGAAACTTGCTTGTGATACTAAGTACAATCAAAACCACTTAATTGCATATCGGATAATCGCATAAATCGGTTAATCGCATAGGATTTTGAAATCCAAAACCATTTCTTATTTATTCTATTGAAAATTACCCGCATAATTGCATAGCCAAAAATGCCCAACTCCGGTTAATCGCATGGAAAATTTCCCGACCCGATCCCAAAACCCTAGGATTTTTTTTTTCAAAAAATCATAACTTTTCGTCAAAATACGATGTGCACTTGATTTTATATCTAGGTTTTGTGACAAACCCAAGATCGTCACCGTTATCGAGGGAAAGTGTCAAATATGTATATTATACAGACGTAGATGAACATTTGTATTTAATGAATAAAATATGTTGTATAAATTGTGTTTACTTGTTTGTGTTTTGTATTTTTTCCTTCTTTCTGAACATATCGCGGTACTCCAGTAAAACAGCCGCCATTTTTAATATTTTATTGGTTTGTCTACCTTATCGGAAATTCACTAAAATGTGTATCGCCGATGACACAAAACCTAACAGAACTCACAGGTGTTTTAACTTATTTACTATGGGTCATTCCGATTAGCCATTTAGAATTGTTTGAAGTTTTTATTGTGTAAATATTCTGATACAAACAGCAATAACTTCAGTGACATATGTCAGTTATAATTTTAATTGTTAAAAAAACACAGTGGTGATTGGCTGAATGTTTTCCGCACGATATCTTCTAAAGGAATGATGGAATTTCCATGAAACTTGCTTGTGATACTAAGTATATAAGTCCTTTGCTCAAGTTCAATGTTTGGCTAATTCCGTGCATATTTAATGAGGCTGCTGCAATCTGATTGGCTGAATGTTTTCCGCAAGATTTCTTTTAAAGGAGTGATGGGATTTCAATGAAACTTGCTTGTGATACATAAGTCCTTCGCTCAAGTTCAATGTTCAACAAACTCCGTGCATATTTAATGAGGCTGCTGAAATCTGATTGGCTAAATGTTTTCCGTATGATATCTTTAGTAGAAATGGTGGGATTTTGATGAAACTTGCTTGTGATTCTTGGTACATAAGTCCCTCATTAAATTTGATGTTCAACAAATTCCATGCATATTTAATGAGCCTGCATACTATGTGATTTGCTGAATGTTTTTAAGCATGTTATCTTCTGAAGGAATGGTGGGATTTTGATGAAACTTGCTTTTGATAGTCCTTACCTTATGGTTCTCACTCGGTATCTGTAGTAATCCCTTGTCTGTCTGTCCATCCATCCATCCGTCTGTTTGTCCGTCTGTCCATTTTGTTTGTGGGGCCCTTCCTCGACATTGGTCTAGTTTAGTCTTTGTGACTAAGTGGTCTTAAAGACCATGCTTACAGAACACAGTGCCTTTCACCACCTAGCATATACCATCACTTTTGTCAATTTTTTGAGAGTTTTTTCAATCAAATATAAAAGAAAAATCAACACTTCAGTTTTTTTACCCATTTCATGATATGCTGCTGGTAACTTATTGAGTTCATGTTCACCCCTCCCCACCCTCCACTAAAATGATGTTATTCTGTGAATTCACTATGTAAACGTTTTCCAAAATGTCCTACAAAAATGTACCGGGTAGGTAAAGAAGTGTTGATCATGCACTACAGCAGTGAAAACCATTGCGTAAATTTGTTTTTTTTAACAAACAGATTTAACTTTTCAATTTGACAATTTGTAATTATTGATTTATTCAGAGAAGCAAGAGAAGATTTAAAGAAACATCGAGGTGAAGATATGTCCTATCCTGTACTCGCTTTCCATGGAACGAAGGAAGGAAACATAAATCCCATAGCAGAGACAGGATTTCAATGTCCAGGTACAGACATATTTAGTACTGTTAAATCATTAATTGTTATGTTGTTGCAATTTTCATAGTCTTTGAAAATCTAGTTATTTCTTAATGAACTTTAAACAAAATTTGGTTTGGAGGGTCCCTAGCTGGGTGGTGAACATTACTAAAATAGCAATTACAGCCTTATTTATGTAGCAACTTTGTTCAAGTTTTAAATACAGAAAATAGAACTTGGGGTAGTATACATATGTAACAATTTTTTCTGTGCTTTTTTTAGGTTGCATGATATTTTTGTAATATGCAAATAAAGTGTATGTAGCCAAAATCTTTAAAAATCTTCCTTTGCCAATTAAATGAAAATTTGTCTGAAAGTGCTTGGGTGGTAAAGATAAAAAATCATATCTGACATGTCTGCTCGAAATCCAAAAAGCATGCTTTTACTATAAATAGGATAAATGGACATTTAAGATTTATTAATTTACTGATTTTGTCAAAACTTGTCTATCAGAAATTTGAGATGGTCATCAAAACCATAAAAAGCAAATATAAAAATATTAAATGTATTATTTTACTAACAATAAATGATCATATAAATTACAGTATGTTCCAGGTGAGTGTTGCAGGCTCATTGGACCTCTTGGAAATTTCCTTTTAAAGGAGCGATAAAACTTTTCCAATTATACCTAAGATGTTTTCTGTCTATTAGACATTATTAAGAGCCTTGTTTAACTCTTTCATCATAAATTTCAGGGGGCTCCGTCTGAAGTGGTCTAAAGCGTACATTTACGGAACACAGCCCCTATCACAGTCTAGGTTTGAATTCCACTCAGGACAGATCCTGAGGTCATAAAGTTTGTAAGTTTGCTTGTGAAGATCAATGGTTTTCTCCAGACACTCTGATTTCCTCTACAATTCCTGAATTGACCACCTGTATATAAGTAAATTCTTGACTGAGGTGCAAAATACCATTCAAAACAAATAAAAAAAACCCAAAAAACAAAAATTTAAAAAGTATATTATGCTTTCAGGTGAAAAAGGATTCAAACATCGTACAGATACAGGGTGGTACGGAAAAGGAGTTTATTTCAGTGAATTCCCTGCTTATTCTATGTCATATATACAGGGTGCTACAAAATTACTTCTCTGTCAAGTTTTATGTGGAAAAGTTTACAAGTGTACAAAACTGATACATGGACATGATCTTATATCTGGGTCCGACTCGCATACATCACCGGACGGTAAAGAACTAGTTATATTTAACTCGCATCATATATTACCATCATACATTGTACATTACAAGACGTCAGCTTCTGGAGATTTTAAGTATGATATACCGGTAAGTTGACACTTGTACCACACACAGGACACAAAGTTACACAAGGGCATCACTACACAAACACACACAGAAAATACATTAATCTCATTACATACTAAGAGAAACATACAGAGAGGAAAATATCACTTGGTGCAAATAGAAAGCATTAAGACTTAAGCTTGCATGAAAGAACTGAAGGGGTGAAACAGCAACGATAACAACAGCTAACAAAAACAACAAACAACAACAACAACACTTTTACAACAACAAAATTAGTTTTAGATTAAGTTTTCCAATGTTATCCATCAAACATAACTAACATATTAAATTATATCTTATTTGAATTTCTAACAAGTTTTTATATCTGTATATTTGAATTTCAATGTATATTTTTAGTCTGAAATGAAATCATTAGAGAAATATTTTGATACGGCTTCTTTAATGAATAAATCAGCAGATGCCCAGAACGCCAAAGCCACAAAGTAAGTACTTAAAAAACTTCCACAAAGCATCTTTATTGACATCTTTCCATTATATGATGGGCCTCAGTGGCTAAATGGTCCACCTAGGTGCAAATCCCACTGAAGCAGATTCTAGTTTGTGAAAGTTTGTCGGTTCACTTTCCAAAGGCCAGTGGTTTTTCTAGGTACTCCATTTTTCCCATTGTACCAGAACTTACCACTTCAACATAATTGAAAGAATCTTGACTAGAGTGTACAAACCACCATTTTATTATGAGCAAAAAATCCTTGAAATTGTGCCAATGAGAATTGTGTTAGGTAAAATGTAAAAAACAGTAAGGTAATGTAAAAAACAATCACCCAATATATTTCAACATTATTATTTTTTGAATATCAAAAAAAAAGAAAAAAAAATGATCTCTCTTAGTTGTAAGTTGAATGAGACTAAATGAAGTATCATGAAAAGAGCATTACAATTTTTTGTATTAGATATACACTCTATCTACCAGGGTAGGTTTCTACCAATTTTAAATTATTAGTTGCTAAATTTTAAAAAATTGTAAAATTGAGTACCATATATTCTCACTTAAAACCCACACTTTTTAGCCAAAAAATGTAAAATTGAGAAGGGAGGTGTAGGTTATGAGATTGTTATAAGTACCTATGGTACTTGTCAAGTTTTTTTTCACAAATTTGCTAAAATAGGTTACCTTTTAAACTAATTTCTAAGAAATTTAAGTACCCAATGGCGATTTTTGATACCAGAAATAGAAACATTAATTTTGAAAAACTATTTTTTTATCTAGAGTATTTTCAGGTAACAAATTCCAGTTTACTGGTACGTTCTTATTTACACAAGCAGATTTGATGAAACTAATTAAAAAACATGGAGGAACACAAGGTAATCTGAAAATTCTTTAATACACTTAGTGTGTTGTAATTGATATGGGCAGCAGTTTTGTTAAATTTTAAACATACCTTCTGCCTTTAAAATTGGGAATATTGGGATTTTGAAATATTTTTAGCTCAACTGGCTTTAGCCAGATGAGCTATTGGCATGATGTGTCGTTACTAAAAAAAAAAAAACTTAAAAAATCTTCTTCTCCAGAACCAGTTATTGGAGGCAAAATCTGATTTGATATTTGGCTTCTAGATGGTCTTAACCTCTAAGTTTGTACATTTCGTGGAATTCTGACAAAAAATAGGTAACACATTTTGCGTTTTATTTTGCAAAAATCGTAAAATAGCTTTAAATTGTTTTAAATTGTTATAACTTGACTATTAGATCAGATAATGACATGGGGTTTCAGTTTTGACATGTTCTTGTAATTACCTTCAAAATAGGGTCAAGGTCAATTGTGAAGGTCATGACCTAATTTTTTACCTTTCTGATTTAGTTATTATCTCGAAAACTATAAACTTTTTGTTTAGGCATGTATACTGGAATATTGTTGGTATTGATGCATCGGTCATTTTGATGTATAGATTAAGGTCATGGGTTCAAAGGTCAAAGTCACGGACGCAAAACAATACTGAAACGGTTCATTATCTTGAAAACTATAAACTTTTTGTATAGGCATGTATATTAGAATGTTGTAGGTATTAACACAACGATCATTTTGATGTATAGAAAAAGGTCATAGGTTCAAAGGTCAAGGTCACAGAAGCAAAACAAAACTGAAACGGTTCATTATCTTGAAAACTAAAACTTTTTGTATAGGCATGTATATTGGAATATTGTTGGTATTGATGCTTAGTTCATTTGATGTATAGATTAAGGTCATGGGTTCAAAGATCAAGGTCACAGACGCAAAACAATACTGAAACGGTTCATTATCTTGAAAACTATAAATGTTTTGTATAGGCATGTATATTAGAATGTTGTAGGTATTAATACAATGACCATTTTGATGTATAGAAAAAGGTCATAGGTTCAAAGGTCAAGGTCACAGAAGCAAAACAATACTGAAACGGTTTATTATCTTGAAAACTATAAACTTTTTGTATAGGCATGTATATTAGAATGTTGTTGGTATTAATACAACGATTATTTTGATGTATAGAAAAAGGTCATAGGTTCAAAGGTCAAGGTCACAGAAGCAAAACAATACTGAAATGGTTCATTATCTCGAAAATTATAAACTTTTTGTATAGGCATGTATATTGAAATAATGTTGGTATTGATGCAATGGCCATTTTGATGTATAGATTAAGGTCATGGGTTCAAAGGTCAAGGTCACAGACGCAAAACAATACTGAAACGGTTCATTATCTTGAAAACTATAAACGTTTTGTATAGGCATGTGTATTAGAATGTTGTAGGTATTAATACAATGATCATTTTGATGTATAGAAAAAGGTCATAGGTTCAAAGGTCAAGGTCACAGAAGCAAAACAATACTGAAACGGTTTATTATCGTCAAAACTATAAACTTTTTGTATAGGCATGTATATTAGAATGTTGTTGGTATTAATACAACTATCATTTTGATGTATAAAAAAGGTCATAGGTTCAAAGGTCAAGGTCACAGAAGCAAAACAATACTGAAATGGTCATTATCTCGAAAATTATAAACTTTTTGTATAGGCATGTATTTGAAATAATGTTGGTATGATGCAATGGCCATTTTGATGTATAGATTAAGGTCATGGGTTCAAAGGTCAAGGTCACAGATGCGAAATAATACTGAAACGGTTCATTATCTTGAAAACTATCAACTTTTTGTATAGGCATGTATATTAGAATGTTGTAGGTATTGAGACAACGATCATTTTGGTGTATAGAAAAAGGTCATGGGCTCAAAGGTCAAGATCACAGATGCGAAACAAGACCAAAATGGTTAATTATCTTGAAAAACTATAAACTTTTTGTATAGGCATGTATATTAGAATATTGTTGATATTGATGAAACGATCATTGTGATATAGATTAAGGTCAGGGGTTCAAAGGTCAAGGTCACAGGTATGAAATAATACTGTGGTTAATTATCTTGAAAACTATAAACTTTTTGTATAGGCATATATATTAGAATGTAGATATTAATTCCACTACTATTTTGATGTATAGAGAAAGATTATGGGTTCAAAGGTCAAGGTCAAGGATGCAAAATATTGCTGAAATTGTTATATCTTCACTATTTGATCAGATAATGACATGGGGTGTTCAGTTTTGAAATATTCTTGTAATTACCTTTAAAATGAGGTCAAGGTCAATTGTGCAGTTTATGACCTAATGTTTTACCTTTCCTGAAAAAAAATTGTTGACCCAATTTTAGGCAGTGTAAAAATAAGATGTTTGTTTCAGCCAAATCATTGAAAATGTTCCCCTGAATGGCCAATTCTAACCCAATACAGCATGAAAAGTCCTTTAGTAACAGTAATTCAAAAGATGTGTCTGGCATACCAGCCAAAATCCAAGGTGGCTTCTGTTCCTATACATAGCAAAAACACGAAAGACCAATGCAGATTTGGTTTCCAACCACTTTGGTTCCAAGTGCAATTGTAAAAAGGAGGGGGAATGCCATTTCACAAGATTTGCATGTTATTTATCAAAAATGTGAATTACCTGCAAGTTGAGCATCACAGGCCCTATTGGGCCTCTTGTTACAATACTGAGACTACTTTTTTATCCGGAGATAAATATCAAATATTTAATATCAGGCGAATATTCCAAGAATCTTGAAAATTAATCAGCTTAATTTAAAACAGGTATAGTGGGCACGAAATGAAATATGCACCTGGATTGCGGACGCAAATACGCGAAAACACGTATTCATGAAATGAAGCTCAGATGTAGGCACGCGGAATTTGATACTCTCGATATTAAAGTAATCTACAGTAATACCAGGGCTTTGATTATACTCACTTCAACTCGACGTAACACGTAGAATGTGTACTTGGATGAGTGGTGCTGACCTTGTCACTCATCATGATGCTGAGTTAAATTTATCACATAGATAATTGAATCGTACCTTTCTGTCACAAACATTACTTTGAAAATTTGCATACACATCATTCTTGTCATTGTGACATGTACAAATCTGGGGTTTTGTGCTGTTATTCAAATACAAATACATGTATCACAATATTATCATTTTCATTTATAATTGTGGTGACTGTGCTGAGTTAAATTGCTTATTTATCATCTACTATAGGCAGTAAAAATTCTGAATATACGCTCATATGGGGCCAGTTGTTTGAAGCTTGATTAATTTAATCAATTGATTACCGGTAGTTGAAATTTTATTTTTGCATAATTTCTGATATTTCGTGAAATTAAAGATGAAAATTTGAAATTGATAGAATTTCATCAAAGTCAAGAACATTTTTATAAAAATATTGATTTAATAATGATACTTTGATTTTTGCTGATGTTTTAAATTTCTGTTAATCACTGATGAAACTAATCAAGTTTAGAACAACAGGGTACTGAAGTTTTGTAGGTATCTAGATTTTATTTACTAGTGCATAGGAAATTTAATTGACAAAACAGTTGACAGTATATAGAGAAAATTTTTTTTTTTTAAATCAGGTACAGCTGCTGTATTCGATATTTTGGTTGCAAGTCCTGATGAATTCAGTATGAAAACAAATAAATGTTGTACTGCAATTAAAAAAGGGGTAAGAAGCTCTTGTGTAAATTTATTAAAAACCATATGTTTATTCTTGTTTCAATAAATCTATTCTGAAACCACTTGGCAATTATTTGTTGAAGAAGATCGATCTTTGATAAGAATAAAAACTTTCAGATTAGACCATGTGAAATCCAAGATGACTGCCATTACTGTCATTACTAGAGTTGTCAGAAGAACAACAAATCTCCTTTTTCACATCTACACTATGTATGCCCCTTACCACGTGAAGATTTCTGAGCATTGTTTGAACCTTACCATGTTCTTATTTTTTCTGAAATTATTCTTTTTTAATTATCAGTATTTAGATTGTGTAGTCAAACAACATTGACCTATCTGCTTGACCTTTTATTAGGAATATTCATATTTAGAGGATACATTGGTAGTATTAGAATTCACAGTTAATACATATATAAAATTTACACATTTAGACATAAAAAAATAGTGTCTCCAGTTAGGTAGACAAATTAAATACTTGCATTTCTTATATTAAAGTCGACTGGCTAGTGTTTTTTGGGTATAGTATTTAATTATTCATCTGTTTATTTGTAATTTCAGCTTCCAATTGTGGTCGAGATGTATATTTATGATGCCATTCTAAATAAAAAGGCCACCAAGTCTACAGATTATGAATATGACAAGGATTCTTAACACTTTCTGGTGAATAATCTTGACTTGGACATTCATTATAATATTCTGCAGAAGTCCATTATACCAGAAGTGCACAAATGTTATGGATATTAACACCACATAGCTTACCTTAGCGTGACCACAGATGACTTTAAAATGTGATGTCATAACAACTACATCCAGCATCCCTTGAGAATATACCTGTTGCATTCTGGGTATATCGATGATTTCAGATTTTGTTTCTGTCAACAAGGTACAATACAGACCTGTCAAAAGTTTGAAATGGATTCGTAGGTCGGCTGCAGAGTGGTTAAGATATGGATAGCTATTGACAGAATAAAATGTTGACAGGTATATAGCAGCTATTGAGGCATAGTTAACAAGGGACCAAGATAAGCTGCCAGTTTGACAGTAATACGTTAGCTTAGTATTAAACTTTTGACAGGCCTGTACAGTTGAAGTCCCACAATTGGACAGATGGTGATCAATGTTGTATCATTCTTTAAGCTTGCCTTGAATACTTGGAAAGCCTGGTTTGTTTCACAATCATTTGAAAGTCTGTTTTGTTTCACGATCATTCTGTAATCAATATCTTATCGTACATTTAAATTCTTAAGAAATTTGATGATTATTTGAAAATATTTATTAATTCCAGGTGTCATTTTTAAGATCACTTCAAGTTTAAAATACTGTATGCTAATTCCATCAAAATATTTGTTGTTCCATGTAAGATTGCCAAAATTTGTCGAATTTAACTTTTAAATCTTAGTTAAAGAATATTTGTGCAGCTGGAGTTGAGATAAATTACAGTCAACCCTGTATATAAAGACCACCAAAGGATCAAAAGTGGTACACTTCAAGGATATTTGAGACTGGTTGCTGTAGACAGGTGGTGTTTATACACAAAATAGGTAGACTGCTAGAAAAGTTGAGATTGGTTGCTGTAGACAGGTGATCTTTATATACAAAATAGACAGGTAGACTTGTGGGATAGCAGACTGGTTGCTGTTGACAGGTGGTCTTTATACACAAAATAGACAGGTAGACTTATGGGATAGCAGACTGGTTGCTGTTGACAGGTGGTCTTTATACACAAAATAGACAGGTAGACTTGTGGGATAGCAGAGACTGGATGCTGTTGACAGGTGGTCTTTATATAGTATAGTAGTAATTGTAATACTGGTCATATTTTACAAGATAGTTTACATTGAAGGTTGTAAATTGTGTTGTATATAAATTGTAGTGTTGTACATTTCACTCAAGCATGTTAAGAGTTGACGAAGCATTTTATGATTGATTTATTTGCTTCCAGCCTACTTTTACAGTTCATACCTTGATGAGGGATTAAAAAACAAACCTCAGTAATTTTATATATATATATATATATATATTATAAGTTATACAGGGCTTTGGCAGGTTACACGGCCCCATGTACCCCGTCAAAGATTTATGTACCCTGAGCCGCAGGCGAAGGGTACATTCATCTTTGACGGGGTACATGGGGCTGTGTAACCTGCCAAAACCCTGTATAACGTTTTTGTCACCCTTCAAAGCGTTACCAGTTGGATCTTTTTAACTTCCATTTCGTATTTTGTGTGACTTGCGTACGCTGTCGCCATGTTTGTTTACTGTAACTAGACGTCAGCGTTGTACGAGTTACTTCCCTTTTACCGCTAAATGTCGCGTGCGTCCATGTACCCCGGCAGATTTCCGAACACTGTTCCATGTACCCCGGCAAGTTAACCAATCGCTATGCGAGAAATTTCTTTGAAGGGTGACAAATATATATATATATATATATAATCATGTTAATTGTTCTTTTTGCAAACAAATGTTAAAGAAGACTAGATTGAACTGTTCAACAGTAGACATCAAATTAGAAATATCAATTGGGACTATTTGTGGAGTTTGTGCAGTATTATGTTTCAATTGCCATTACTGAACAATTTACACATTAACAGCTGGATCAAAAAAGTCTTTGAAATTATACTCATATAGAGTGATACACTGATTGTAAATACATGTATAGAAGAATGATGTTTTTCTTTAAATTTTGTTTTTCATAACAAGAACTGTAGAAGGACCATAGACATAATATTTTCTGATGGTGTTTTCAACATAAAAATTTAATTTCTAATCATTATTATGTCACTGCCAATTATACATTATTTTTGCATGTTTTGTTTGTAAAGTTATAAGAATGACATCAGGCCAGGGGTTAACCTTGCAATGTACAGTGTCTCATCCCATCAGCGGCCACTTCCTACCAGTGGCGGACCCAGAGGGGAGGTCCGGGGGTCTGGCCCCCCTTTTTTTCTGTCAATGATGTTATGTACACATGTTCACTTGCACAGATTGCAGGATTTTAAACTAACGTATGATTGCAAAATATTAGGCTTGTGTACGTTTTAAAAAATCTTCCGAGCCTCTGAACTAGTTCTTCAGCATCAACGGAAAATGGATTCCCTCACCCAAAATTCCTGTCCACTTCTTGCTACTGTAATCTGGACAAACATTGGGCTGATTGGTCAGATGTTTAATTTAAAATTACTTCAGATACATATGTACCATTATCTGTATACATTATATTCATAAAAATCTGCATTATGAATAACTTAGCAATTTCATCGGGGTAAACCTTATGATGTACAGTGTCCCCTCCAAGGGATCACTTCCTACTACTGTAATCTGGACAGACACTGGCCTGATGAGACAGACTTTTAACTTAAAATTACTAACCATAAGAAAACTGTATTTGTTTACATTATATTCAGAAGATCTTGTATTGTCTGTCAGCGATATTTTGGCAGAGTGTTTATAAACACAGGCGAGTTTATTATACAACAAAAGGTATTAATACTGTGTTGTCGTATACATATATTCACGCCTTCATGTGTTCATTTGTCAACTCCATCTTTATATATCCCTGTCTTAGCCTAACTACATTATACATTTATTGCCTTTGAGTGAGGGAGCTATGAACATTCTTCACCTGCAACAAGTCATATTTCACTCAAAGGCAATAATTTTTTTATTATACCCAAAGATAACTATGGTTATAAAAAAGACAAACAGAAAGAAAAACTATTTAAAGACAGCCTGGAATGTTAAAACATCAGTCCTTCATTGATTTTTCTCCTATCGGAGGCAAACGCTAGAACGTCATGACTGATTTGCCATCGATGACGTCATATCATTGTGGCGTCATGGTGTGTTCTGAAGAGGTGGGATATGATGTTTTCAGAGGAATACAGGCTGTTTCCTCCACCCTGATCACATGATCCAATCAAATTACAGATTGTATCATATTTTTCTAATGAGGTATAATAATAAACTCTTCCAGGTTTATAAACACTCTGCCAAACTATCGCCAACAGACTTAATAATGGTTATTACAGACAGCTGGTTCATTGTTAATGATAATGGTTACTTAAAACCATTTATTTTGTTAAAATGTTAAGTGTATCATGTTATTTATAAGTTGTGATGATTCTTTAAAACTTTATTTTACTAACGAGTGCATGATGAACAAGTTGGCTGTAAAGAATTTTTTTTAGCTTTACTCATATTAAGTTTTTATACAACATTGTGTAAACATTTGATTTTTGTTTACCAGTGCATTTTTTCAGTACACCTTTTTATTCGTCATATTTATATCATTCTAATACCGTATGTATCATTAAATACATAAAGTTTAAAGAGAAAGTAAGTTATGTTTGTTGGTCTTATCTGTTATATAACTTCACTGTATATAGGGGTCCTCAGTGGCCAAGTGGTCTAAAAACTGGCTTACGGATCACAGTGCCCTTCTCTGTATCAAATCCCACTCTGGGCAGATTGTAGTAGGAGAAAGTGTCGGTTCCCTCGACATATGTTAAGCAGTTTTTTCTTGTCACTACTGTTTGCTCCACCACAGCAGAGCCGAAGGCCTTAATATGACTGGAAGAATCTTGATTGGGGTATAAATCTTGATTACTGCACCAGTTTGTGAACGTTTCTGTAGCTATGCCGATTATAGATATTGAAGCTAAACAAGTCGTTTCTCATTCAGGTGGATTCCAGTCAAGAATATTTCACTTGTATCAAGATGTTACCAGCTAGAGGAAGTGGCAGACATTTTTACCTTTGAAGTGCAGTTTGTTTGCAGGGCCAGTTCTTTAGTGCTCCACACCTGACATGGGCATTAATTTGTAAGGTCTCTTCTAAAAAACCCTCAACTTTCATGCCTAAATGCCAAGTGCTTTGCGGCAGCAAAAGAATGTCTTGGTGAAACTAGTCCAGGGTCCGAACCTTGAACTACCACAAATAGAGCTAGCAATTTTCCAACTGGTGAAGTTCTTGGGAGATAAACAAGCTAGCATGCTAGATCACTCAGCCAGTAGCCAGACAATATGATGGGGTTTTCTTGGATATGGATATTTATTATATTTGTTAGTCCAGAATAGTATATTGTAGCCAAGTGCTTTGTGATCTATCAGCATTCTTTAACATTCAAAGGCCATGCATTTGAACCCCTTCTTGGTCATACATAAGATCTTTAAAACTTGAGATACCCATGGCAATCAATTTTATTAAAGAGCACAGAACATGAGCTGGTTTACCCAGTGTCTGTATAATGTAATTCGGTGAATGGTATGCTGGTCTGTGGCATTCTGACTAGGTGAGCTACCACCTTAAAGTGGCCCAGAGTGTGTGCTAGTACAAGACAGATCATAAACACTGGTATATATACACAAACTTGTTCTTAGAATAATAAAATTCAAGAATAGCTGAATAATTAATGATGTGGCTTTTAACATTTGATTATGTATCAACATGACAACTTTGTATTACCAAGGTGATATAAACTTGCTCATGATTGTACATACTCTGCTATCAGACTGTGACTGACTCATAAACTGTTTATAATAAACAGACAAATTAATAAACAGACAAAATAGATGTTTTGTTGGTTTTTTATAATTTATTTTTACAGCACGTTACATTTAAGATTCTTTCATTTCTCTAAGACGTCGGACTGCACTTCTTACTGTAGCGGCTGCATTTGTGCTGTAAATATACAGAAAATCATATATCTTAAAATGTTTTACATGATATATATTAAGTTTTAAAATTGACCAGTTTCAAATACCAGTATTTCTTTTTTTTTTAAATATTGCATTATTAAGATTAAGAAGCCTTAATGCATTAAAAGTGCCTATTGCCAACTAGGTTCAAATCCCAGTAAATCTTTGTGCCATAAAAATTTTCAGTTATCTTGCTGAAAATCTCCCGAGAGCTCTGGTTTCCTCAACTATTCCAGAACCCACTGCTAAGATATAACTGAAAGAATCTTGACTTGGGCATAAAACAACATTATTTCATTCCAACTAGAAACTTCTTTATTAAATTGGCAACATTATGTCACATAAGACAATTCCATTTTCAAACAAGAGGCCCATGGGCCTTAACGCTCACCTGAGGCAGAGTACATATCTTTTGCAGAGATTCAATGGTCAATGACATTAATAAAAGAGAATATCAAAATTTTCAGCAGTAAGGGCCAATAATATGCAAGTATTTTTGCAAATTAATTATAATAATTATTATATAAGTATGCTATATATAACATATCTAAAGTCTAGCTACAATATGTTATTTATAAACAGCTAAAACATCTGTATATTAAAATGTGCATTAGGCCAATACCTACAATATTCCAATATACATGCCTATACAAAGAGTTTATAGTTTTAGAGATAATTAACCATTTAAGTATTCATTCGAATCTATGACCTTGAACTTTGAACCTATGACCTTCATTCATATATCAAAATGATTGTTGTGCAAATGCTTACAATATTCTAATATACATGCCTATACAAAAAGTTTATAGTTTTTGAGATAATTAACCATTTAAGTATTCACTCAATTCTATGACCTTGACCTTTGAACCCATGACCTTCAATCATATACCAAAATGATCGTTAGGCGAATACCTACAATATTCCAATATACATGCCTATACAAAAAGTTTATAGTTTTTGAGATAATTAACCATTTAAGCATTCGTTCAGATCTATGACCTTGACCTTTGAACATATGACCTTTATTCATATATCAAAATGATCGTTGTGCAAATGCCTACAATATTCTAATATACATGCCTATACAAAAAGTTTATAGTTTTTGAGATAATTAACCATTTTAATATTCGTTTGCAGCTATGACCTTGACCTTTGAACCTATGACCTTCACTCATATATCAAAATGATTGTTGGGCCAATACCTACAATATTCCAATATACATGCCTATACAAAAAGTTTATAGTTTTTGAGATAATTAACCATTTAAGTATTTGTTTGCATCTATGACCTTGACCTTTGAACCTATGACCTTCAATCATATATCAAGATGATTGTTGTGCAAATGCCTATAATATTCTAATATACATGCCTATACAAAAGGTTTATAGTTTTTGAGATAAATAATCATTTCAGAACTTGTTCACATCTGTGACCTTGACCTTTGAACCCATAACCTTCATTCATATATCAAAATGGTTGTTAGGCTAATACCTACAATATTCTAATATACATGCATATAGAAAAAGTCTATAGTTTTCAAGATAATTAACCATTCAGGTATTCATTCACATCTGTGACCTTGACCTTTTAACCCATGACCTGCATTCATATATCAAAATGATCGTTAGGATAATACCCAAAATATTCTAATATACATTCCTATACAAAAAGTCTATAGTTTTTGAGATAAATAATCATTTCAGTACTTGTTTACATCTGTGACCTTGACCTTTGAACTCATGACCTTTATCCATATATCAAAATCACCATTGGGCCATTACCTACAATATTCTAATATACATGCCTATACAAAAAGTTCAGTTTTGCAGATAATTAACTATTTCGGTAAACTTGTACATCTGTGACCTTTGAACCTATGACCTTAATCGATATATCAAAATGATCGTCATGTCAATACCTACAATTAACCAAAAATCCTATGTCATTATCACCAGAAATGTTTAAAAAATAGCATTTTTTATTAAAGGTCAAAAACTGGGACATGACCTTGACCTTTGACCTTGACATCAATCGGAAGAAAATCGCAAGACAACATCAACAGTGAAAACTCCATACAATTATCTTCAGCCATTATGAAGTTATAACAATAAATGTCTCATTTTAAAAATTACATAATTTTACGCAAAAAACGCGTAACCTATTTTTCGTCCAATTTTCATGAAACACACAATTTTAGTGTATCTAGGTATCCTAAATCCAAAAATCTAATCAAAATTTGCCTGCACCTTTTGGTTTCAGAGAAGAAGATTTTTTTGTCTTTTGGCTATTTATAGTAACAGCAGCCATATTGTTGGGCGTGGTCAAACCCCGAACACAATTTTGAAAGCCTGTTACCCCGGCATAATAATCACTAAGTTTCATCAAATTTGGCTCAGTAGTTTTGGAGGAGAAGATTAAAATGTTAAGTTTACGCACTACACACGACAGACGACGGACGGTGATAGATAGCAATAGCTCATCTGAGCCTTTCGGCTCAGATGAGCTAAAAATGGTTAACTCAAATGTTTCTGACCTACTTCCTACTTAAAGAACTTTTAGAGAGCTTGTTTATTGAACTACGATATAACATCCTTTAACTTATAATGCTGCCATGGAGTCAACCAGTTAGGGTCCACAACAAGACCAGGGATGAAGCTTAACTATTTTGAATAGGGGGCCCAAATCACTGCAGGAAACAAATTATAATAGTAATGAATAGCTAAATTGTGTAAAATTTAGGAGTGCTGAATTAATTTTAGGAGTCATGGGCTACTGGGGCCCCTTCCCTGCTAGGGAAGGCAAGTCACTAGGGCCACCAGAGCTTTGTTTAACCAAAGAATGGACGTGATTGACTGCAAACAGGTATCAAAATTCAAGTAAGTGAAATATACATATAATGTAACCTAACCTGCTAAAGGTGAAATTCAAATATTTCAACTTTTGCAGTTCACTTAGGTCAGGACTGGTTCTTTAGCATGCCTACCGTGACACAGGACGTCAGTTTAAATGTCCCTTCAAAGGTTTTGATCGATTGATTGAATGGGGTTTAACTTCCCAGCCAAGAATATTTTACTCGTATCGAGTCATCGCCAGCTACAGGTGAAGTACAGTGCGCTCAGGACAATGTGAAGGGAGGGTTCTATAACATGTCATGCCTACAGTGACATGTGGCATTATTTTTAAGGTCACTTTCGAAAGGACCCATGACTTTCTTAGTTTCATGTTGGAGAAAGTCTTGGTCAGACCTAACCAGGGTTCAAACCCACAACCTCCCACATACAAAGCGAGCACTTTTCCACTAAACTATTGTAGTGGTGAATCTTCAAAGGACCCAGCCACTTTCACTTCTAAATGCTGAATGATTTTCTAAAGAACAGTAAGTAACCCAACTTCTATGTGCGAGAGATCATCTTATTTGTGGTTATATAAATTTTTATCCATTAGTTACCTGTATGTCCATGCACCTCCAGCTACTACCTTTTTGCATCGTCTACATGCCCAGATACCAACAGCTTTACGCTTCATGGAATCCTAAAAACAGAGGAAAATATTGAATAAGAGAATTCAGAATTATAACCTGTCTTTTTTTGTAATTAAACCCTGCAGCTAAAAGTGGTGAAATATGAATAAAGTAGGGAGAGATAACACAGAGTTTGTCTAATATTAGCATATAGGGAGGCTGACAATATGCCTTTATATAGTAAATTGTAATAATGTATTTAATCCTTCATCAGAGGCAAATGAGTGTTTATATTCAGAGCTCCAGATAAGAATCGGACGTAAAGGGTCATTACCCTACTTTTTTTCTAAAGCGTATGCTGTAAAATCTAAAGCGTATCAACACTGTTGCCACTGCTGTCTGACTGTTTGCGCACATAATAGCCTTTTTCACAGCAGACGACATTTTGTGATATGATGATCAGCATAAAATGTGAAAAGAAAATGATATAAGGTAAGATTCGAGACCGGAACTGATATGGACCGTCATTTTAAAGTACAATTCCGGACTGGAATTGTTTCCACTAAGTTGTCAATTTGTTCATCGATTTTGATTATTATTACGTTTAACATGCGTAAGCCTGTATGAAAGCATGCCGGCGAGTGATACTTGTTTACAAAATCATAGTTACGCGTTGTACTGGAAATGTAAAGCAAAGTGAGCAATTTCAATGCATTTTGGTATGCCTTTAATTAAATTTTAAAGCGTATTTTAAAAAAGTCATAGCATATTTACGCAGATATGCCTCTTATCTGGGGCTCTGTATATTTCAGCCCTGCTTTTATTCATTTTTTTCTACTGGTTATGTATCTAGCAAGATTTTATTGGTTAATGTAAGTTTGGTGGAAATTTATCTAAAACCCGATATGTATCTGTTATCAGATATCTATCAGACTGGCTTAGCTGAATGTCTTCTCGGATACGAATCTGGTCTGAATTTTGGATATATATGTGCTGTGGTTTAGCCGGTATTGGATATGTATAGGGTCATTTGAATAAAGTACCAAATTGCCATAGATAATTGTTGTCACAACTTTATCTGTAGTATCTAAAGCTCTGATGAAATCCAATTTCAACATGCCTTCTCAATAACACTGTGATGCATTTTCATAAATTACTCATGTATCTGACCAGTGCAGGGCTCCAAGTTGCGAGTAATTTACTCGAAAATGCGACCAAAAATGCTGAAATGGCGATCAAAATTTAGGCCTCAGTCGCCGCGTGGCGACTGTACAAATTACCGGTTCCGACTTTGTCAAAATCGTTTTCTGTTCCGGACATTACTTTTATGATCTAGGTTATCAGAGTGTTTGTAAATGTACCGTTTTTTTAATGACTGTGACAATCGCTTTCTTGACTCGGATGTATATATCGGCATGGCCTCCGCCAAAAGGCAATCGTCTTTAAATACATTTGGATTCGGCAAACCAAGTGATGCTTCCACTTCCAAAGTACGAAAAACAGACGATATATCCTCGTCCAAAGTCGAGATAGACGAAACATCAAAACGATCGTTTGCAACTAAATGGTTATCTGAATTTCCATGGTTGAGATTCGACAAGGAAACCCAACGAATGTTTTGTACTGTGTGTGAATCAGCACCGTCGATGGCGGGGAAGACAGACTTTGTTTCCTCAGGTTGCACAAGTTTCAAGAAAGAGTCACTTACAATACACTCGAAAAGCAAACGCCACTGTTCGATTCGTGATGACATTGTTGAAAGTAAAAATCGGGGAAGCACAGTAAAGCAGACTTTTGCTAGACAGGTCAGTAAACGCGATGAAAAAACAATCCATAACATGAAAGTAAATTTATTACTGCTCTCACTATTGCCAAAGAAGAACTTCCGTTTACAAAATTTAAACCATTGCTTGAAATGCAGAAGAGAAATGGGATTGAAATACAGGATGATTACTGTAATGACATGAAGTGCAGAGATGATTTCATGTATCAATGAAGAAATGAAAGAAAACCTTGCAAGCGAACGAGAGATAGCATGTACTATTCTTTGATTATTGATGCTGGAACAGATTCAGGAGTTAAAGAGAATGAAGCAATGAAGCATAGACTGCAGGACAGGATTACAAAGTACAAAGTTATTGGGGTTAGTTGAGCTAGAGCATGCTCATGCAGATGGTATGTATCAGTAAAGTTTAAAAAAAACTGAATGATATTTCTGTTTATTGACAATGAGATAAAATGCTGTTTAAATATCTTCTTTCTGACAAAATTATTTTTTTTAGATACTAATATCAGTGAATTGATTGCAAAATAAAATTTGGTATCACTAAAAAGATTAACATTGGTGTACATCACACTTACTGTAGTATTCATCGTATGTACACAAATGCACTAATACTGTGTGACTGCCTGGGTCAAGGTGTTCATTAATTGGTCAGGTCTATTTTTTTAGTTTATATAGCTATTCTCTGTGTTGATAATAACATAACCTTTGTTTTCAGGAACTGTACAAGCCATTAACAAAGCTTTAGCTTCGGCAGAATTTCCTGTTATGGAAAATCACCTAATTGGTTTCTGTGCTGATGGTGCTTCCGTCAATTTCGGAAAACATGAAGGAGTACAGAAAAAATTGACAGACATAGCTCCATGGTTAATTCCAATATGGTGTTTGCCGCACAGGTGAATATAAACATAGTAATTTTTTTTTGTTTTATTTAGGACATTAATTCATACAGAACAAGATTTACAGACACTGTCACTCAATTCAATCATACATTTTTATGCCCCGTATTGATAGATCTGGTGATATTGTTTTTGTCTTGTCTGTTCATTACTTATTTGCCATTTTTCAATTGCAGATTAGAACTTGCAGTTATGGAGATGTTGAAGAAAAGTCCACAGGCAGATTTAGTTTTAGAAAAGCTACATCTTATCTATAAAACGTACCACTACAGTCCCAAAAGTAGAAGAGAGCTGAAGGCACTTGCAGAAGATTTACAAGTGTCTGTAAGACACCCCACTCGTGTTAAAGGCACACGTTGGTCTCCGCACTTTGAAAGGGCTTTAGCAATCATACTTAAGCCATCTGAAGATAACATAGAAAACCCAGGTCAGTATGCAGTCATTGTTCAACATATGGAACACTTAGCAAATGCTTCCAAAAACACTGATATTAAAGGCCGGGCTAAGAATGTGTCTGGAAAAATGCAAGAGTTTGAATTCTTGGCATTTTGTCATTTTCTTTTGGATTTACTTGGAATTATAAGAAGGCTCAGTCTAACCTTTCAAAGTAATAAGACAATTCTTCCAATGGCTATAAATATGATCAGATCAAGTATAAGTGAAATTGAAGCTTCGACTCTCCAAGCCAGAGCTGATGGGTACTTGTTTAAGTTTTTTGCCATGATGACATTGCAAAAAGATGAAAATGAACTGAGATTCCAAGGTGTTCCTCTTAAAAAGCGTGATTTTTACACTGCTGAACAACTGGATGAATTAAACATGGACAACATGAGTCTTAGTTTTCGTAATGCTGTTCGTAAAGCTGTAACTCTTGTTGTTGATGGCATGAATGACAAATATCATTCATTAATACTGACTCGCAGTTCTGATGCGAATGCAAGTCCAAGTAAGGCAGTATCTAGTTTAAGTGTGTTTAATCCTGATAAGTGGCCTGATGATCGTATTGAACTGGTAGATTATGGACAGGATGAGATTATGTTTTTGACTGAATGGTTCAGAGAAATTCTTGAGAGGTATATTGGTTGGTTTGGCAGTTGTTATTGAGTTTTGAAGTTCATTTTTTAATACTAACTTTATTATTTTACTTTAATTATTTCAGTTGTTTTTTTTTAATTTATTAGTTGACTAAATTGCTTGTTTTGCCATTTAAAATGATATAATACTTTTTGCTTATGCTTGCTATTTTGTTAACATTTTGATAATTACTTATAGTAATACATTAATTTTATACAGCAATATGCTATAGACAGTAATTTCTGAATACAATTCCTCAAACATTTGAAGTTGAGTAATGATATTGATGCAGCTAAATGGTTTTTAAATGACTCCACTCAGTGACTGTTGGCTTCATGTGTTTCTTAAGCATTTTGTTTGAAAAGAATGCCAAGAAATATGAAGTTTGAATGATATCATATTCAGCTAGATTCTTTTTTAAGTATTGAATTCTTAGCATTTGAGTTAAACTTTAATTGTAATAAAAAGCAGCAAACTAGAAATACATTATTTTAAATAAACTATAGACCTGCATAATTTTGAAATTGTTACTGTACTGTATTTGATTAATCTTTAACTTCATGTTTTTGTTGTCTATTCACACTTCAATTTTGCTTTTATACCTTCAGAAATGGTTGTGACTGTGGCAAAATCTTGACCCAATGGAGATTAATAAAGACACTGATTGTGAATGAGTTTTGTGACAAATCTTTTAGTGCCTTGTGGTCCCTAATGATTAGCAAGGAACCCTACAAGGATGACTTTGAGGTAGAATTCATTAGCATGTTTTATGTTGCAGTTTTAAATATGTTGTTTTAATAATGAACAAATGAGTTGATATCAGTCCTTACCTCCTTTTGAAGATCAGATCATATGTTCCTTTTCTGAATCATTTACTCTACTAGATTAGAGAATGGATGCAATTCATGAAATACTAACTAACAATTTGTACTTTTGTGTTTGATTAATTGTTAAATTGTTTAAAAAAATAGGAATCAATTTATGCCATTTTAATGTTTTAAGATTTTATTATATAAATGGTTTATGCTTTTAATTTAATTTCATTTCTTTGGTTTCTAATTGTAGGATGTCTTCATCTGGTTAGAATAATGTTAGTCATTCCAGTGTCAAGTGCTCAGTGTGAAAGGACCATATCTGCTGTTAACAGGATAAAGTCTGATGTTAGGAGTAGTTTACACCCATCGACAGTTGAATCTCTCATTCGGATAAGCAGTGAAGCTGAGGATGTCAAAGATTTTAATCCTGTTCCTTTTATTGAGCGGTGGTTTTCAAAACCAAGAAAAGTGCATTACTTTGGTTGGCCAAAGGACTTTGAAATGGAGGATGTTGTAAATGTCTGACTCCTTTGGGTATATACCTACAAAGTAAAATGCAGTGATTTGTCAATAAACAACACTATGCAGTGTTAAATTTGTTGTTCTTTTATTTTTTCATGCATGTAATTTTGGCACTACTCTTAAAGGTTGTGGCAGTAAAGTTCTGTAAATGGCGACCAAAATTTTGACCTTGGTCGCCATATGGCTACCAAATTCTGAAACCTACTTGGAGCCCTGCAGTGATATTCATTTAAATGTCCATCAAAAAAAAATTCCAATTCTATAATTCACCATTTCAATGAGGGTTGGACAATTTATCAAAAGACTATCAAAATTTACCTTTCCACAAAACTGGCATGTGTACTTGGAGTGCTGGGTTATTTCCATTCTTTTGACTGTTTTTCTCAGTGAGGCACCATAACGAGTACCATATTTACCAACAATTCCGACCTTCTTGGTTCTCTTGGCCTGCAAGATAAATTTGATAAAATTATAATAGGACAAAATATATTAGACCCAAGATTTATACATGTCATGGAGATAAATTTGTATCATTATCACGTTAGGCACATTTATTATGTAAATGTTTTGACATCTGAATTGAACTGATGGTGAAGATATGATTGCATAACCTACTTTGTATTAAAATTAAAATGTCATCAATGACAACAAACGACAAGATTTTTTATTGTATGAAGATTTGAAGAATAGAGCAATATGTTTATGTACCAGTCAAGATTCTTTCACTTAAATCAAGGTGTCCAGTTCCAAAATGGTGGAGGAAACCAGATTGCCAAAAGAAAATCAATAACAATGGGCAAGTGAACTGACAGTGTTTTGCACTAGGATCTGACCTGGGCCGAGTGAGATTCCAACTTAGAATGCGAGAGGAAATGTATGCAATTCAGACAACTTGCATCCTTCTTTTGAAAATGCCAAGAGATCTTCAAGCTGGTGTGTTTGGTGGGAAAACATAATTACATATATATGGATCGCTGTAATCACTCAAATGCATTCGAAGTATTACATAAATTCAAAGATAATTCAGGGATGAAGCTTAACTATTTTCAGTTAGGGGCCCAGAACTCACTTCAGAAAATAAGTTTAAACAGTAATTCATAGCTAAAATGTGTAAACATTAAGGAGCCCAGACTCATATTTAGGGGCCATGGGTCTACTGGGCCCCTGCTAATCTTCATCCCTGTAAATTAAATGTTGGCATCTTGCGCTACTCGAGCATATAACTGATAAGTTATGGGAGGGGATGCAAGGTTTGTGCAAAGACAAAGATTTATTGATTTAAAAACAACAAGGTTTTCCGAATCTTTGACGAAATGTCAGATAATTTCCGTTTCTGTACGACACTCGAATCGTGTTGAGGATGCCACCCGTTTTGAGTTAAATGGTCTCCCTCTTACAACCGAGAACTGTCATCAACCTCAACGATAGCGATAGAGTCGGTCTATTAAATAAGTTTCATAAAATGCATTTGGTATTTCATAACAGACACACATGTACACAGAATTGGATATTCTTGATTCCGGGCTCAAATGGCACCAATATTCTCTTGGTAGTCTTTGCACTCTGGTATTTTTTCCCTATTGTAACTTGTAACTGGAGATCAACTAGATTCTTGTCTACAGGTACCCCCATTTAAGATGCCGAAATGAAATTATTGGGAGTGGTAACAGTTAAAATCTGGCAAAAAATATAAAGTCCAATCCTTAAAAAGAATCGACATTCAAATTTGATTGTGGGAAGTGGAGTACAAGAAGGATGATTAAAGATTTTATTGCTAAGTTTTCTATTCATACCATTTTTGCCTCACGTAAAATTTAGAAAGGAAGCGGAAGTATGCATACATTTATGAACAGGAAAATGATACGACCCGTATTCGAATCCGGATTTGTTAAATAAACTTTATTCAATGCAATATATTGAAATAGTGTGTGTTGTAAAAGCTACAAATAACACATTACATTTTTGAGGGCAATTTCTGACATAAAATACAGATATAGAGTCATTTGAGTGATTTAACTTATCTAAACGTCATGGTCAAGTGTCCGCCTAACAGATATCTGCAGAGACATTACAAAACTAGCGAAAGTACTTGGGACCAGAGACATATTTTAAAAAATGTTTTAGGAATGAAAATTATGTAAAGAAGCAATTTTTTATATAGCTGGAGTGGATTTTTTACTTAGTAAGTCTTTTATCTAGCTTCAAGTTTTAAAAACTACAGAAAAATATTCCTTATTTTACAATGAGTTAACTCTGAACCAACACGCCATCATGTATAGGTTAAACTATCAAATTAAAAAAAAAAAAAAAAAAAAAAAAAACATGTACATTGTTACATGGAAATACTACTATTTTTTTGTTACACTCCTATGGCAGCAATGTATTTTCATTTGACCAGAAAGTTAAAGTGACTGGGAGTTCTGAGCAAAGTGGACATTCCACACTCACAGATGTTCACAAATGTTCACAAAAGTTCACAAGTGTTATTCATGTTACTGCCGATAAATATCCACAAACTCTCGGAACACATGTTCCGAAAGCAACAAAGCAGGTACATATTCAAGATAATTTCAGAAGTGAAAGCTTCACCATACCCAACTCATTTACACAAGATATGTTCCAGCCTAGGCTTATTAGGACCCACAAAAAGTTTCATGACATGACATGACATTGTCATATATTGTCATATACCATTTTTTGAATGTATTTTATGATTAAATTAAAAAAAATGGTATATGACAACATGAAAAAGAGTTCTTTTACTCATTGTCAATAAGAACAAAAGTCGAAGACATGCCCATTCTTACAATGTAACCTGATATATATACCATTTAAAATATCATTAAATGCATTCAATAATTGTCATATACCATTTACCAATATATCTAATTAAAAAAATTCAAAAAGTGGTCTATGACAGCCACCCAATGCGGAAAGACAACCGTGTTTGACATAAAATTTGCAGAAAACTTCGACAACCGGCGGTCACATGCATAATCAATGTTTAAAATTAAAAAAATGCTGAAAACCGTGGCAACCAGCGGTCACATACAATTTGATATACCCTAACAACTTGTTAATTTAAAAATAAAAATTTGCAGAACACTTCGACAACCAACGGTCACATACAATTTAACATGGTTAATGTTAATAATAAAAATCTGAATAATCCTTCGACAACTAACGGTCAATTTAACATAATGAATAATTAATGTTAACAATTAAAAAAATGCAGATCACTGTGGCAACCAGCGGTCACATCACATATATGATGAATGGTTAAAATAAAAACAGCCAGACAACTGTGGCAACCGGTGGTCACATACAATGTTAGTAATAATTAATGTTTAAAATAAAAACGATCTCAAATTATCGATACATATCGAATAAAAATTGTCGTGCCTTTTCCAAATGATATAATTCCATTTGTTAACAAAGGCGGTTGAAATTCTAGCCGTAAGCAGTTGTTCCCGTCTATCGATTGCACAATATTTTACACCGTTATAATCTACAGGTACAATGTTATACCAGACGACATAGATGTACGTGTATATATGGATATAGATTTAAATATTTTAAAGTTCGCGTGCGAATAGCTATGGATAATCCACCTGTTGCGGATTTTGCGTGCCGAGCACCGTATAAATAAAACTGAAACAATGATCATGATGATATTATATATTATAATTTATCTAAAGGCTTAAGGTAAGATTTTTTTTAAATTTTTTAATTTTTTTTAAATTTAATTTTGGAAAATGCCTCCTAATTGACTGTGGAAAAAATTATCATGATATCATAATTTGTCCAAAGGTTTAAGGTAAGAATATTATATATTTTTAATATAAAAATGAAAATGTCTCTTAATTCACCACATAAAAAATTTATTTAGAGAAAATGTCTGCCGGGTCGAATCTCGAAAAGTTTTTGGATATTTGATATTTAGGGTTTTAATTAAAATTTCAAATATCCAAAAATCCAAAGTTTTAAAACTTTTAGATTTTTTTTAATTGTTAAGTATAACACGGACACTGACGATGTACTACTTGGATTATATTATAAATTTTGAATATTTCGAATGAAATACTCAAGAAATTTATTTTAAATTTATTATTTCATTCAGAACATTCAAAAATTCATAATAAAATTGTTCGTTCAATTTTAAGATATCCGGATTTTAATGTCTTAGTTTTACGATTATATTCCTTTTTCTTTCTTATTTCTATTTTTAATTAAAAAATACATTCACCATATGTCTATGTTATGGAAGCGTATAATTATCTACAGTACAGACCTGTCGAAAGTTTAACACTTCTATATATTGAATTAGTACCTAATAGAAAGTTTATATCGGCCCCTCGTGAACTTTAACTTTTTGGCAGCTGCTGTGTATCGCCTGACAGCTATTTTGGCCACTTGGTATCCATATCTGGGCGCATTACATTTGGGCAAAATTTCCATAACCCCAATATGTCATTTGCGCAAAGGGTGCATACTCCTATTGCGCAATTTTTAATTGCCCATGTTAAACTGTTAAATAAACACCACGTAACCTATGAGTCTGTGTACGCAACATGGTGATATATCTGCAAGACCCTCTAAAATAATTCTGACAGAACTTCAAAACATAGAAGAAAATACTTTGTTGCCTAAAGATGTACAAAAATGGTGTTGTTGCATTATACAAAGAACGTCACAAAAAAAAAAAAAAAAAAAAAAATGCTAGCCCTACAGCGTCCATGTTGTATTCAATGCTTTGGAAATTTTGATCCACAAGTTGGAATATACATTGTTTGTAAACGATGTTCAGACCGGAATAATTGTATTTTCAACGTTTCTTGAAGAACTTAATGAAATTTCCGTCGATGCTATTTAGTTAGCATGGCATTTACACTTTGCATGCGCAATCGTAATATAAGCCTTTGCGCAATCGTCAGAATTTTTTGGCGCAAATGTCATATGGATTTGCGCAAATGTAATGCACCGCCATATCTCGACCAGTTAGAAGCCCGGTTTAGCTCTATTTCGCTAAGATAAGTGTTAAAATTTCGACAGGTCTGTGTTGTAAGCCAGTTTGGCTCTATTTCGCTAAGATAAGTGTTAAACTTTCGACAGGTCTGTGTTGTAAGCCAGTTTGGCTCTATTTCGCTAAGATAAGTGTTAAACTTTCGACAGGTCTGTGTTGTAAGCCAGTTTGGCTCTATTTCGCTAAGATAAGTGTTAAACTTTCGACAGGTCTGTGTTGTAAGCCAGTTTGGCTCTATTTCGCTAAGATAAGTGTTAAACTTTCGACAGGTCTGTGTTGTAAGCCAGTTTGGCTCTATTTCGCTAAGATAAGTGTTAAACTTTCGACAGGTCTGTGTTGTAAGCCAGTTTGGCTCTATTTCGCTAAGATAAGTGTTAAACTTTCGACAGGTCTGTGTTGTAAGCCAGTTTGGCTCTATTTCGCTAAGATAAGTGTTAAACTTTCGACAGGTCTGTGTTGTATGCTGTACTTTTTCATAAAGAAAGACATTTTATGTGTTACTTTTGAGTTTTTTATTTATAGAATTGTCATGTGCTGATATTGACACAGTTATATGTATAATGTGTTTGTGACAAACCATGCTTATACTTACTGCAATAAAGACATTGAATCGAGTTTGTTAACCATTGACCTGTCTAGAAAAGATGTACTACATGTATAACATCCATTACAGTGCAAAGCTTTAAGCTTACTGAATACCGTGCGCTAATAACACCATTTTAGAGAGTTCATTGGTTATATTAACAGTTTGATTTTGTTTTTGAAAATCTTATTTGGTTTTCTTATCCCGAAATATATTTGAAACATTGTCGTGTACGACATTCATTTCCAACCACTGGAACAGCCTATGGCGTCACTCATATAGGCATAAAGAAGAAATGAGTGCCGTTACTTTAGCAATAATGTTCCATCTCTACATATTTGTTATGTTTTACTGTATTAGATTATTTTTAAACCAAATGTTGTTATAGGCGTATAATAGCAACACGTGACGTCATTGATTGGCTGTTCCAGAGATTGGAGATGCAAGTCGTACACGACAGTGTTTTAAAATCGCATGATTAAAAACATGCGCCATTGAAATGGCATTTATAACTTGATGCTATTGTCAATGTATCGACAAATTTTCCAGTATGTTACGTCTCACTAAGACCTTTTGTATTTCAGTTGTATAGATTAAATAAATAGAGGATCTTGCATGAGTGTTTATGTAATATTGAATTTATCAAACGAGTTGAATAATTTTTTATGCAACGAGCCTTGGCGAGTTGCATAAAACATTATTCAACGAGTTTAATAAATTCAATATTCCATAAACACGAATGCAAGATTCTATTTATTATATAATCCCATAAAAACTGGGTTTTCGTAGATTTAAAACTAGTCTTCTCATTATAAGAAAACAGCTGATTCACTGCGAAACACAACAAATTCACGTAACTGTGTACATGCGCCAAAAGTAATCCTGCTGAAATATTAAAAGTAAACAATAGTCTGTCCGCATGATACAAAAACAAATCAAACATATTCAATTTAAATACAATGTATCTTCTTTTTAGAAGAAAAGTACAAAAGTATCAGCTTAAATTGGAATCAACAAACAGTGTCAAACAAACAACTGTGAACTAGGTCAATTGTGTGACGTCACTCTGGAATGACTTTTATGCTTTTATGACGTCACACTCATTCAATACGATTTTTATTGTATGACCGTATTACATGGATTATTGAGTAGATTATATAATAATTATAGATATAAAACAATGATGAAATGAAATTTCATTGTATCCATAAACCTGTGACAATGTGATGTTTTTGAACGGTTTGTGGAAATTTTATCATTGTAGTTCTTTTCTTATATCGACACGTTTTACAGTTTGTTATTTATCACTAAAACCATTTATATCTCCATAATATATCGATTGATCGATTTCATGGGGTTGTTCGTCCCAGTCAAGAATATTTCACTTATATCGAGACGTCACCAGCTATAAGTGAAGTGACAGAAATTTTGACCTTTGCATTGCGCTCAGAGCAATATACAAGGAGGGTTCCTTAACGTGCCACGCCTGCCGTGACACGGTGCATTGTTTTTAAGGGCTCTTCCGAAGGATCCCGTGACTTTCATTTCTAAATGCCAAGTGCTTTGCGAAAGAAATGTCACAGTTTACGGAGTTCTAACCCACGACTCACATTCGGAGCAAGCACTCTCCCAAAATCAGCTACCACAGTGGTCCTATAATGTATCGAGTTATTCATTATATCTACATGAAATAAAAGTATCACATAGACAACAAAAACAAGAAATTGATATTAGTTTTATTAACAGATGTAGCATTATAATAAATAAATGTCATTTAATAGAATATATAAAGTTTTGAATTCCCTAAACGGCCAATCCCTCTAGAATAGTCACCGATATATCCATGAGATATATAACTCCCCAAACGACCAATCCCTCTAGAATAGTCCGATATATCCATGAGATATATATAACTCCCCAAACGACCAATCCCTCTAGAATAGTCCGATATATCCATGAGATATATAACTCCCCAAACGACCAATCCCTCTAGAATAGTCCGATATATCCATGAGATATATAACTCCCCAAACGACCAATCCCTCTAGAATAGTCCGATATATCCATGAGATATATAACTCCCCAAACGACCAATCCCTCTAGAATAGTCCGATATATCCATGAGATATATAACTCCCCAAACGACCAATCCCTCTAGAATAGTCCGATATATCCATGAGATATATTACTCCCCAAACGGCCAATCCCTCTAGAATAGTCCGATATATCCATGAGATATATAACTCCCCAAACGACCAATCCCTCTAGAATAGTCCGATATATCCATGAGATATATAACTGCCCAAACGACCAATCCCTCTAGAATAGTCCGATATATCCATGAGATATATAACTCCCCAAACGACCAATCCCTCTAGAATAGTCCGATATATCCATGAGATATATAACTCCCCAAACGGCCAATCCCTATAGAATAGTCCGATATATCCACGAGATATATAACTCCCCAAACGACCAATCCCTCTAGAATAGTCCGATATATCCATGAGATATATATCTCCCCAAACGACCAATCCCTCTAGAATAGTCCGATATATCCATGAGATATATATAACTCCCCAAACGACCAATCCCTCTAGAATAGTCCGATATATCCATGAGATATATAACTCCCCAAACGACCAATCCCTCTAGAATAGTCCGATATATCCATGAGATATATATAACTCCCCAAACGACCAATCCCTCTAGAATAGTCCGATATATCCATGAGATATATAACTCCCAAAACGGCCAATCCCTCTAGAATAGTCCAATATATCCATGAGATATATAACTCCCCAAACGACCAATCCCTCTAGAATAGTCCGATATATCCACGAGATATATAACTCCCCAAACGGCCAATCCCTCTAGAATAGTCCGATATATCCATGAGATATATAACTGCCCAAACGACCAATCCCTCTAGAATAGTCCGATATATCCATGAGATATATATCTCCCCAAACGACCAATCCCTCTAGAATAGTCCGATATATCCATGAGATATATAACTCCCCAAACGACCAATCCCTCTAGAATAGTCCGATATATCCATGAGATATATAACTCCCCAAACGGCCAATCCCTCTAGAATAGTCCGATATATCCATGAGATATATAACTCCCCAAACGACCAATCCCTCTAGAATAGTCCGATATATCCACGAGATATATAACTCCCCAAACGGCCAATCCCTCTAGAATAGTCCGATATATCCAGGAGATATATAACTCCCCAAACGACCAATCCCTCTAGAATAGTCCGATATATCCACGAGATATATAACTCCCCAAAAGACCAATCCCTCTAGAATAGTCCGATATATCCATGAGATATATAACTCCCCAAACGACCAATCCCTCTAGAATAGTCCGATATATCCATGAGATATATAACTCCCCAAACGACCAATCCCTCTAGAATAGTCCGATATATCCACGAGATATATCTCTCCCCAAACGGCCAATCCCTCTAGAATAGTCCGATATATCCATGAGATATATTACTCCCCAAACGGCCTAATCCCTCTAGAATAGTCCGATATATCCATGAGATATATAACTCCCCAAACGACCAATCCCTCTAGAATAGTCCAATATATCCATGAGATATATAACTCCCCAAACGACCAATCCCTCTAGAATAGTCCGATATATCCATGAGATATATAACTCCCCAAACGACCAATCCCTCTAGAATAGTCCGATATATCCATGAGATATATAACTCCCCAAACGACCAATCCCTCTAGAATAGTCCGATATATCCATGAGATATATAACTCCCCAAACGGCCAATCCCTCTAGAATAGTCCGATATATCCATGAGATATATAACTCTCCAAACGGCCAATCCCTCTAGAATAGTCCGATATATCCATGAGATATATAACTCCCCAAACGGCCAATCCCTCTAGAATAGTCCGATATATCCATGAGATATATAACTCCCCAAACGACCAATCCCTATAGAATAGTCCGATATATCCACGAGATATATATCTCCCCAAACGACCAATCCCTCTAGAATAGTCCGATATATCCATGAGATATATAACTCCCCAAACGACCAATCCCTCTAGAATAGTCCGATATATCCATGAGATATATAACTCCCCAAACGACCAATCCCTGTAGAATAGTCCGATATATCCATGAGATATATATCTCCCCAAACGACCAATCCCTCTAGAATAGTCCGATATATCCATGAGATATATAACTGCCCAAACGACCAATCCCTCTAGAATTGATATTTCTACTGTATATGGCGCAATTAAAGTAACTTAATAGAATAGAACTGTTTCTTCTTTTTAGATTTTACAGCTGATTCGGTAATTACACGCCGGTCCGATCTGCCATTTCTAAGGACCGGTGCGAGCAAATTCCGTCTTGAACACGCCTCTGAACTGTTAAACATAGGCACCGTTGAAGCGTGGACACGTAATTACAGACATTCATCGATACCATCCAAACAGATCTAAAACAAAACATCCACGAATATCATCGATAGAAACAAATGCATTTATAATCGATTTTACACCCACGAAAATACATAAAACACATTCAGTTTGATAATCAATGGTATCAAAGGATAGATATATAAAACATTGAATTCTCCCAGTGTGTGTCATCACTAATTAAAACCACATGTCATCATATCACTGATTACAGGTTCAGGAAAAAAGTAGGCTACTTGCCGAAAATTTATGTTTTTTCCCGTCATCGTCCTCTCCAGAACTGGTCATTATTGATAAAATTGTCAGGCAGAAAATCGGCCCACTTGCCAAAATCGTCGTTTCCCCTCAATCGCCCTCTCCAGAACTGCCTAACCACTAAATACTACTAGCAATTAAATTGTCAGGCAGAAACTTGCCAAAAATCGATGTTTCCCCTTCATCGCCCTCTCCAGAACTGACTAACCGCTCAATATTGGTGAAATGTATTTTGTAATAATGCGTGTCTGTATTTCTTTACCTTTTTGTGTTTTTTTTATTTTTAACTGTTGCTCTTCTCTATTTTAAAGCCATGCGTTTTTGTATTTGGCAAATCGTTGTAGGTTTTTGTATTTTTGTATTTTTGTATTTGTAAATCGTTGTATGTATTTGTATTTGTAAATCGCTGTATGTATTTGTAAATCGTGGTATGTTTTTTGTATTTCGTTGTATGTATTTGTAAATCGTGGTATGTTTTTGTATTTGTAAATCGTTGTATGTATTTGTATATGTAAATCGTTGTATGTATTTGTATTTGTAAATCGCTGTATGTATTTGTAAATCGTTATATGTATTTGTATTTGTCAATCGCTGTATGTATTTGTAAATCGTGGTATGTTTTTGTATTTTTGTATTTGTAAATTGTTGTACGTTTTTGGTATTTCTATCATATTATGGGTTTTGTATTTTAATTACAGTCGTGTTTACATTTGTTGTTACAGAATGCCACTAATGCTAAAAGCGTTCGTCCTCTTTCTGAGTAGTGGAATTTTACTTGGTAACTGTAAATCGGCTGTAAATTCAAAAATAAACAGTATCATAGAGAAAGCATTCAAAAATGCTGCATTAGCCTTACATAAAGATCAAAACCAGAAAAATGATTTTTTACAGAAAGGTAATTTTAGATGTTTACATAATATATTTAATGTTTAATGTTTGGAGTGGAGCAGTGGCGCTTTACGCCCCGCAATCAGGATTCTGTTATATATACTGGGTCAATTTTGGAAAGGTAGAGGACGTAGAAAACCATTGATAATCGGCTAGCTAACTTACAAACATTATTAAACTAAGATTGGTCTAAGAGGGATTCGAACCCAAGTCATGTGTCTGGTATCAAGTATCCTGTTTTAAGGTATGGTAATTATTAAATGGATAAGACGGAAATGTTCCTACATGTTACATGTCAAATTTTACTTTATGGTAGTCAAGATTTCACTTTACAACAAAATATTGAATTGTTTAAGAGAGTACAATCTTACATTATACGTTATAAACGATTTACCTAATACTAGTATTGCTTTTGAATTTGTAATGCTTTTCCAATTGTACATGTATATTACATATTTGACCTAAACGTTATGCCATCCTTTGCTTATGTTGCTTTTTCCTTCTTGTTTGTATATTATATATGTTCTCTTCTTTTTTCATCATTTCTGTCAAATAGTATTATTTTTGTTCCACATTTTATTAATTGTATATGCAGTTGTGGGAGACTGATTAATATAAGAATTTAATTCTTGTTTCAGAATCCCAACTTATATTTTGTAACCTTTAACTTTGTGAAATTATATTCATTTAATAAATATTGTTTAAACTAATGTTCATACAAAGGAAAATTGACCACATTGTTCAGAAAACTACATGGCATATGACGTTGTCATGGTCACAGAGCGGACAGAGTTTCCATGATTACCGGATTATGTTGTTTCATGTATCTAGCAAGAATAAGAGAAGCATATTGTCTAACCCGTTATCCACTTTAAAAATACACGCCTCCAATAATTTAATTATATACGTATGAACAAATCGAAATGTTTAAAGAATCGTAAGAAGCCTAGGCTTATCAAGGCCCTCAAAAAGTTTTATGGACGTCATCACAGTATTGTTGATAAGTTTGATGTCTTTGTGTCCAGGATTGCCATGGGTATATTTGAATTCCCATGTTCCTTACACACAATTTTGATTACACGCGTGGCGGGTGTAGCTAGCTAAACAGTAGGTGCTTACCCTTCCTGAACATCTGGCCTCACTTCCCTGGTGGAAGTTCACGTGTCTAACCCGAATTGTCAGTTCTAAAGTTTTTCTGTGCTTCTGGATTGTGATTCGGACATAGATAAGTATGTTTGTTTTTGATTATGCAATTCTGCTATTGTTAATCTCTTTATATTATATCTCTGACGAATATTTCATTTATTTTTTACACTCAGGCAAGGATAAACATGTTGTCAGTAGCAGTGAAGGACAACTGGATATGTTTACATTTGAGGACAGTGAAGCACACAAGATATCAGATGAAGGCATGCTCTACACAGGAGCAATAAAATATCTGAAGGATCAGTAAGTTTGATAAGAAAACACTTTGTTTTTCTGGTCCGTAAAAAGGTATTTTGCATAGGGGATGCGTCTAATGATGTAGAAAGCATCAGGTTAAGTAGGTCAGCGGCATGAGTTGTCGCTTCGTAAGTGAGAAGGTTGTGGGCTCGAACCCCGGCCGGGTCTGACCCAAGACTTGAAAGTGGGTAGTGACTGATCTTTCGCCAAGCACTCGTCATTACGAAATGAAAGTCACGGTTCTTTCTGATGGGAACTTAAAATAAACGAGGTTCCGTGTCACGGTGGGCTTGGCACGCTAAAGAACCCGGCTGTATAATGCCATCAGCGCAACGCACAGGCAAAATGTCTGCACTTTCGCCTATAGCTGGCGACGTCTCGATATAAGTGTGTAGCTGAGAAAATAGGTTTGAACAGTTCAAAAAGCTATTTAAAGATGCTGTTACGCCATGTTATGTAATAGATGCCAAGTAATGTAATACCCACCTTGTAGTGTAATGATTTCTTTTGTGTAATGTAGTTATGTTATTAAAAAGACGTGTAATGTTATAAAACAAGGTTTCTCGTGATGTAATTTAAAAATGAAATAGGGCAAACTAAGGACCGACAAATTTGTTCCACCTACTGACACCGACTTTGCCAATGCTTAAGTCCCAAAATTTTATTACATAACGCGAAATCTTGTTTTATTACATTACAAGTCGTTTTTATTACATAACAAATTGTTATTGCATTACATGAAAAAATAATACACTATTAGGTGGGTATTACATTACTTGGCAAATATAACATATCATCACGTAACAGATGCTTATAAGATGATTCAAATTTCTGTTTTCAGCGTAGCCATTTTTAAGTTCTGTCGATTAGGTGTGGGTTGATAAATCCATAATCGATAATAATCGATAGTTAGAAATATTATAATATAATTATCGATACAACCTGTGAAAAGATCGATATATCGCCTATACAAGTGCAACCTGCCCATAATTAAGGGGGGGGGGGGGGGGGTTGCGGCGGTGGCTTATGGATAAGACACCAGTCTACAAATCATGGGTCTCTCATCGCTGTGAGATCGAGTCCCACTCAGACTACATGTAAAAAGTGAATTTTCTTTGCCGTTGGCCTATACTGGTTCACCTGGTATCAGTATAATGTGACTGTGTGGCATACTGACTCTGTGACCTAGCACGTTAAAGTCGCCCTGAGTGCGCGCTAGTATAAGACAGACCGTACAACACACTCGCACTTCACATGCATACAGAAATTTGTTCATAGATTAATCCATAGAGATTAAAAAAAAGTTCTCGTTTCGAATAGCTGAAAAAATTGCTGAGTCGACGTTAAGCAACATTCCACCAACCAACCTGCCCATAAGGGTCATTATTATTGGTCCCTTTGAGTGACCTATATAGGCAGGTTTGACTGTAACTAGATTTTTTACTTCTCCGGTCCGTTTGGAGATTGCTGTCTATCGACAGGGTTTGCAAAATTTGTTTCAATAGATTTTTTGAAAAAGCATAACAATGAATTGTGCATTTATATTTTGCAGTGGCGTCACATTGTCAGATTTGAAAACTAAATTTAACAAAGAATGGAGGAAAGTCACTGCTAAGTATCCACTGACAAGGCCAGTGATACAGTGTAACACAGCTTATCCATACAGAACAGCTGATGGCTCGTGTAATAATATACACAATGTATTGTGGGGGAAGGCAGAAACTATACAGCCGAGGTACTTAGATCCTGACTACGGTGATGGTAAGTGTAATTATACAATGTATTGTGGGGGAAGGCAGAAACTATACAGCCGAGGTACTTAGATCCTGACTACGGTGATGGTAAGTGTAATTACACAATGTATTGTGGGGGAAGGCAGAAACTATACAGCCGAGGTACTTAGATCCTGACTACGGTGATGGTAAGTGTAATTACACAATGTATTGTGGGGGAAGGCAGAAACTATACAGCCGAGGTACTTAGATCCTGACTACGGTGATGGTAAGTGTAATTACACAATGTATTGTGGGGGAAGGCAGAAACTATACAGCCGAGGTACTTAGATCCTGACTACGGTGATGGTAAGTGTAATTACACAATGTATTGTGGGGGAAGGCAGAAACTATACAGCCGAGGTACTTAGATCCTGACTACGGTGATGGTAAGTGTAATTACACAATGTATTGTGGGGGAAGGCAGAAACTATACAGCCGAGGTACTTAGATCCTGACTACGGTGATGGTAAGTGTAATTACACAATGTATTGTGGGGGAAGGCAGAAACTATACAGCCGAGGTACTTAGATCCTGACTACGGTGATGGTAAGTGTAATTACACAATGTATTGTGGGGGAAGGCAGAAACTATATAGCCGAGGTACTTAGATCCTGACTACGGTGATGGTAAGTGTAATTACACAATGTATTGTGGGGGAAGGCAGAAACTATACAGCCGAGGTACTTAGATCCTGACTACGGTGATGGTAAGTGTAATTACACAATGTATTGTGGGGGAAGGCAGAAACTATACAGCCGAGGTACTTAGATCCTGTCTACGGTGATGGTAAGTGTAATTACACAATGTATTGTGGGGGAAGGCAGAAACTATACAGCCGAGGTACTTAGATCCCGACTACGGTGATGGTAAGTGTAATTACACAATGTATTGTGGGGAAGGCAGAAACTATACAGCCGAGGTACTTAGATCCCGACTACGGTGATGGTAAGTGTAATTACACAATGTATTGTGGGGGAAGGCAGAAACTATACAGCCGAGGTACTTAGATCCCGACTACGGTGATGGTAAGTGTAATTACACAATGTATTGTGGGGGAAGGCAGAAACTATACAGCCGAGGTACTTAGATCCCGACTACGGTGATGGTAAGTGTAATTACACAATGTATTGTGGGGGAAGGCAGAAACTATATAGCCGAGGTACTTAGATCCTGTCTACAGTGATGGTAAGTGTAATTATACAATGTATTGTGGGGGAAGGCAGAAACTATACAGCCGAGGTACTTAGATCCTGTCTACGGTGATGGTAAGTGTAATTACACAATGTATTGTGGGGGAAGGCAGAAACTATACAGCCGAGGTACTTAGATCCTGTCTACGGTGATGGTAAGTGTAATTACACAATGTATTGTGGGGGAAGGCAGAAACTATACAGCCGAGGTACTTAGATCCTGACTACGGTGATGGTAAGTGTAATTACACAATGTATTGTGGGGGAAGGCAGAAACTATACAGCCGAGGTACTTAGATCCTGTCTACGTGTGGTGATGGTAAGTGTAATTACACAATGTATTGTGGGGGAAGGCAGAAACTATACAGCCGAGGTACTTAGATCCCGACTACGGTGATGGTAAGTGTAATTACACAATGTATTGTGGGGGAAGGCAGAAACTATACAGCCGAGGTACTTAGATCTTGTCTACGGTGATGGTAAGTGTAATTACACAATGTATTGTGGGGGAAGGCAGAAACTATACAGCCGAGGTACTTAGATCCTGACTACGGTGATGGTAAGTGTAATTACACAATGTATTGTGGGGGAAGGCAGAAACTATACAGCCGAGGTACTTAGATCCTGTCTACGGTGATGGTAAGTGTAATATGCAAAGTTCGACTTCCTTGATGGTTATTATTCCCAATTATTTGAAAAGACAAAAAAGACACGCCAGATTACGTTGAATTATTGCATATAGCTTGTGCGGATACTGACATCGTTTAAAACGTCCAATAGGTATAAATTATAATGTTTATCCTTTCTTGCTGCTTGTTGTTAGTCTTTTTATCTTACAGCTATTTTACTTCTATAAAATGAAGAAAAAAATATTATAGCGCACGCACGCGTCTACAACATTATATCAGAAATCCTCCTGCTTCTCGATTTTGTAAGTATTTTCATTGGACCATAGAAAACAAATCACTCATGCCTGTCAGGGGGAATGTAAACTAAACATCAGCTTCACTATTTTGGTTGGTATCATAATTAGATAGAATATATTTTGTTCTTAGGAAGTAGAGTAATGTATGTTTGATGACCAATTCAATATTCTTTGTCTGATATTGAGGTGGTCAGTTCTGGAATGGTGGAGAAATTCGAAGTGGCAGAAAAAACCACTACTCTTCAGACAGCGAACTGATAAACGTTCTCACATTTGGATCTGTACCCATAGGTGAGAAGCGATGTGACCCTTATGCGCTGCGCGCATTAGACCCTGGCTTTTGGTATTGTGATTGGGACATGGGTCGCTATGTTTCATTGTTGGTTGGTTTAATGTTGCTTAACCTCACAATCAGCAATTTTAAGCTATTCGCGACGAGAACTATTATTAATCTCTATGGATTAATCTATAGACAAGTTCGTGTATGCATATGAAGTGCGAGTGTGTTTTATGGTCTGCCTTGTACGAGCGCACTCGGGTCACTTCAAGGTGCTAGCTCACCGAGGCAGTACGCTGCAGGCTAACGTACCACTCCTCCAGTCACATTCACACAGGGTGAACCAGCCAAGGAAAATTCGCTTTCCCACATGTGGTCTGAGCGGGACTCGAACTCACAGCGGTTAGAGACCCTGGGTCCATTAGGCCACCGCGGCCTCCCGCTACGTTTATGTTTGATTATTTAACTACATGTATTATTTTAAACAGGTGTTGATTCACCCAGAGTCAAAAGTGTTACAGGAAAGGATTTACCAAGTGCAAGAAAAGTCAGTAATTTATTAATGAAATGTGACAGAGAACGTAAGAGTGACAAGAATTCGGTGATGGTTATGGCTTGGGGTCAGTTCTTGGATCATGATATTGTAGCCACGCCTGTATCGAAAGGTAAATCTTGTCTAATATAGGCAAACGTCGACCTGTCGGCTAGGCCTTTCTTTAGGAATTATATGAGAACCCATCCATTACACGAGTAGTATTAGTATTCTCAGTACATACATACATACATAGTGTTTCATTATGTAGACGAAATAAGCACGTAAATTCTATATATAAATAGACACGTTCATAATAGATTTTAAATTAAAGGTTAAGCGGACAGGTCATCGTTTGCCTATACACAATTGAAACTAGAAAAATGTGAGCCACAAGCTCACAAAAAATACCCCCTCCCCGCTACCCCCACATAAAAAAATCCATCGGATCAAATTTTTAAATAGGAGGTACACATTTACATTATATCACAAAGATTGTGTGAAAGTTTCATGAAAATCCATTGAAGGGTTTAGGAGGAGTTGCGGATAAGAGATAGGTACCCTAAGGTGTAACGGAAGGACGGACGGACACCCCTATCACTATATACCCCCCCCCCACACACACACACTTTTTAAGCGGGGGTATAATTTTAAGCGGGGGGAAAACAACCTTAATCACACAGAACGATCGTTGTTTTTATCTATGTAATATTATTTTCTCCGTGAGAACGTGTTATTCCTTATGTGACACTCGGGGTTCGTTTGTTCTGAAAATCATCATTGGTGACTTTTGTGTTAGAGTTGAGAAGAGATTAGTATAATGTGATTTTACGCCCCATTTAAGATTTTTTTCATTTATATTGAGACAGTCAGTCTAGGGATGATGGAGATCCCGAATGAACCACCCCATCGGTAACCGAACTGACAAGCTTTCTTCCACTAGGGTAATATAAGCGGTGAGAGGCCTTGTATTTCGTAAGACGGTGCTTTAGACCACCTTGCCACCAAGGCCTTAAAAGTATGAAGAGGCTGAGTACTAGAGTATCATATCATGTGTCATTATCTTTAAAAAAATAAAACTTGTTTCATATTTACATTATAGGTAAAAACGACACATCAATAAAATGTTGCGGTGTAAAGGAAAAGAGGTAATCAATGTTCAACAATGTAGCTTGTATATCTAGCATTACAGAATAGGACGTTAGGATGTGATGAGTGTACCTGTTAATCCAGTGGAATAGTTGAAATAATTACGCGCGTGTGGTGTGTGTGTGTGTGTGTGTGTGTTGTTGTGTGTGTGTGTGTGTGTGTGTGTGTGTGACTAATGAACATTAACATGGCAGCAGTAGATTTACCTTTTATCCATTTCTGAAGCGGTTTGACTACACAAATGAACTTTTGAATAGAAAGAGCCGTGCAACAAAGCTCACCGGTATAGACAATATGATTTACAAGAGAAATCATTGGTCACACGCTACGCATTTGAATGGGCATTTGATATACATGTAATGAGAAAACAGAATTATATTCATTTATTATGTAGTTCAACATATTTTGTTGTTTCTATTTTGCTTATGTCAACATATTTATAATTTAATTTCCACACTTTTACTCTGAGAAATACTGATGACTACTTTTATTTCGAAATGGTAGTCTAGTGTTGCAAAATTAAATCAGATTAGGGAATAATTTAAATATTTTACGTACCCCTAATCATACCAATTATTATTAGTTGTTTAAAAAGCGTGCATTTAAAATAAGTAAGGATTGTAACAGTGAACCAACACCATGTCGAACAAATGAGAGAGACAGTAATGAATGTTTATGAATTGTCGCATCCCTTGACAAGATAGAGCACAGCCCGCTTATGACTGTATAAACAATATAGATGTAACCATACCCCTAGCTTTGGGAGTTTTTTTATTTGTATCTGCAACCTTATTACAATGTATGCGTGATTTTTTCCTTCATTCTTGAACATGTTCCTGTTACCAAATACAGTGCATTTTATTCACTTTTCATTTTGACCATTGTACGTTCGACGGTATATTTGATATACACTGCCATCCATAGAATTGTATACATATGCAAAGACCTTAGGAAAATAATGAGATTTTTCACTTTTTGTTATATTTTTAAAGCACCGCTGTTGGGTTATACACAACAATAATAAAATTGAAATTATCACAATGGTTGTGGAGAAATTGTAAAAACACAAAGCCCATGCGTTCGTAAAAGGCTATATTTATTACGTTCAGAATCAATTTTTTGTGCATTACGATTGGATTGTTCTAAGAACACTTTTCGCTTACAAAACATCATGTTTAAAACTGATTATATACCAAGAGACTGATAATCTCCACAGAATTAATTGTTGAATACATTGTTGAAAACATCATTCTGCAAAAAGCTGAATGCATTTCAGCTAAAAACTGTTTTTAACTTGAAAAAATATTTTCCAAACATTTCTAGAAATTCCAAGATAGTCGTTTTCTAAGGACAATAAATTTGGTAAAATATATTTTGGTTTTTTGGGTATTTTTTCAACACCTTGAAAACAATTTCATAATTTTGGTCCAAGCACTTCTGATGATGTATTGTATTCCGAAACGGCCGTCTAGTGCAGTAAAATTAAAACTGGTATAATTATGTAATTGCATAAATTTAGAGCATTAAGTTAAGATATTCCTTTAAAATACTGCAAAAACCTCCAATATTTGAATTCAATGAATGAAAATTGACAATAAATCTATGACAGATGGATGTCAGCGTATGTAGTTCTATTGATACTCTTCTTGTTTTAGGCCAGAATGTTTCCCTATTAAGATCCCGAAAGATGACGGATACTTCAAAACAGATTGCTTAAATTTTGTACGTTCAGCAGAAGGTGTAAAGGCAGATTCCTCACCAGGTAAATACTAAGTACAGTCGAACCTGTCTTAAAGGCCACCTCTATATAAGATCCACCTGATTTAAAGGCCAGTAAAAGTTTATTAAAAATATTTATCTTATTTGAGGCTGTAAATAAGGATCACATTTCCATAAAGTCTACTTTAAGGGGTTCTTTTGAGTAGCATTTCAGACAGGTTTAATTGTATATAGCTCTGACTTATTGGTTTGACATACTAGTGAATTAAGGGCCCGTTATTTCTATAAAATCAATCGCTCACTTGTTGCAGTCCCGTACGATCACATACTCTTCCCAACAGACTCAAGGACCAGAAAAACAGATTCCCAAAGAGGCAAATACTTTAAAAATTGTCACATTGAGATTCTTCCCACTCACTCTTACTAATTGGAATTTCTTACCAACTTACATTGTCTAAAGTCTTGCTAGAGGTCGCGGTAGTCTAATGGATACGACGTTAGTCTTCAAATCTAGGGTCTCTCACCGCTGTGAGTTCGAGTACCGCTTAGACCACATGTGGAAAGGGAATTTTCCTAGCCGTTGGCCTTTACTGTTTCACCTGGTATCAGTATAATGGACTGGGAGAGTGGTACGCTTGTCTGCGTACTGACTCTGTGAGCTACCACGTTAAAGTCTCCCTGAGTGCGCTCTAGTACAAGGCAGACCATAACATTCGCACTTCACATGCATACAAAAATGTTCATAGATTAATCCATAGAGATTCATAAAATGATTCTCATCGCGAATAGCTAAAAATTGCTGATGCGACGTCAAGCAACCTTCAACCAACGAACCAACCAAAGTCCAGCTGTTGTCTTCTTCCGAGAACAACTAACACACGTTATTTTGGTGCTTATTCCTGTATAATGTTCCAATTTTTCAATATTTAATACAGGACCTCGGGAACAAATCAACCAAGTGACGTCTTATATTGATGCGTCTGCAGTTTACGGATCTAACCATAAGATGATGAAGGACTTGCGGCTGGGCAAAAACGGTAAAATAGTATAAACCTATAGGGAACCATACGATGCTTTAAAATTTAGTATGTGTCAAAAAATACAAATCTGTATACACGCCCAAGGTAGTCCTGGATTTATCTTGCAGAGTTTTTCCATGTTCCTTTCTTTCCGATCTCACACGAGACTGGTGTGGCTAGCTAGAAAGAAGGTACTTTCTCTTCCAGAGCTCCAAACTGATTTTCTTGATGGAAGTTCACGTGTTTAACTTCATATGTCAGTTTTTAAAGTTTTTGCTTTGCTTTTGGAATTGTGATTTTGACATGGATTTATATGTTTGTTGATTAATAATATGCTAACCTGTTCAATATTTTGTTACCTATAAAATGTGTCTCAAAAAGCTAAAAATTCATCCAGAGAACTGTTTCAGAAAACCATTGTTTGCATTACAAAGAAGAATGGCGGGAAACTTTGAAATCGTATTATAAATTTGCATTCATTCTTAGATGATTTGAAAAATTGGCATATATTTTGACGACCGTAATATAGGCTAAATTAGATGGCAAAGAGGTATCAGACTAGACGGGATAAGTGCTTTCCAAATATAGTATGTAAATCAGTTCATCAAAAACTAAGGTATACACCCTTATGCAAAGTATTTCCTTAGACACATTTGGTAAAATATATTTTGGTCCTTTGGGTTTCTTTTCAACATCTTGATAAAACTTTTTGTTTCAAATTTTGATCCAAGCACTACTGATGAGGAGTTGTATTCCGATACGGTCGTTTGGTGCTACAAAATTAAAACTGGTATAATATGTAATATAATTATTTAATTTGATGGTGGCTGTTTTAATGATATAAAAGTCACTTTTATAGGATTGTTAAAGACAAGCAAGTTCGGATTACTTCCTCCTAGAGGTAAAGATACATGCAGACTGACACATAGAAAGGATTTTTGTATGTTTGCAGGTTAGTGTTTAAATTCCTCACACCCTTGTAGACACGGATGGTGACATGAAAACTGAACATATGGTGCGATTCTCTGTTTACAAATCATGTTTTTTGTTGCAAATGTGCGAAAAATCCTACACCAGTAACAGGGTAAGACAGAGATATCTCAAACAAGGATGAATATTTTCAATGTCCAGAACTCGCTATAGATATCTCTGTCGTACCCTGTTGCCGGCGTAAGATTAATAGAATCGGTCACAACTTGTGGTGCCATATTGGGAAATCTTAACCCGAGTTCTAATATATTTGGCCAAGAACGAGGTTTGCCGTCAACTTTCTATACATCTCTGATTTTGTTGATAAAACTTTGCGGGAAAAACGGCATGTAGGCTATTTTGCACAGGGGGTACGAGATGGAGATATTTCTATCTGGGGTGCAAGAATATTTCACATGAAAAACATCATTATATCCAAATTCATGGGTCCTTTCTAATAAATAATGAAAACTTACAATGGTTAGAGAAAAAACAGAAATGTATATTTGGAAAATAAAAATAATTAACTAAGATTTCAGTATGGAATTTTGTTTACACATGTATATGTATATACTAATAAAATTTATGAAATGCAATGTGTGATATAATGCATTTGCACTTGTTAAAGTAGTTGTGATGTAATGTATTACTTTCCAAATTGCATGTGATTGTAATTGTAATTGTTATATAATGGTGGTTTTGTAAAAGTAATTGTAATGCAATGAAATTTGACCCATGCCTGTCTGCGGATACTGAAGGAGACGAAGGTTTAAATTCAGTATGTCTGTCTGGAAGTCCGACATAAAAGTTTTCCAGATTTTTTTCGTCATAATTAAAACATCGCTTTTATACTTGCATGGATTTATTTCCACAAGTTACATATTAAGTTAAAATTTTGTTTCAGTCTAATGATGTCTGGCAGTTCGGGCCACTAGTCTCACAAAATTCATGAAAATAAACATTTTCCTCCAGTTGTTTGCCAGGCTTTAAAATACCCGTTTAAAACCTGTTTTTAATCGTACACCCATACTTATCACTTATTTACTTGAACAATGTTGTTATATTTGTCTTTCAAAGGTGACTTCCGAGTAAATGTTGTTCCTAATTTAAGCCTTTTACACCTGCTGTTTGTTCGTGAACATAACAGAATAGCAAAAATACTAACTAAACTGAATCCGACATGGAACGACGAACGGGTATTTCAAGAAACCAGAAAGATCATAGCGGCCTACATACAACAGATTTCCTATGAGGAATATCTTACAGAAATATTGGATAACGACAGTATCAGTAAATACAAGTTATGTACAACTATCAGAGGATTTGAAAAGGTTTATAACAGAAGAACAGATGCTTCAATAAGGAATGCGTTTGCGGCGGCAGCCTTCAGATTTGGTCATGCGCAGATAACATCATCAGTTTTATATTACAAGAAAAACCATGACATAGAAACTCGTAGTTTAGAAGAAACGTTTCATAACCCACACATGTTGCAGTACAAACATGGTCGACATATACCAGATCTAGGACGCTGGGTGGTTTACAATAACTCAATAAAAGCCGACAGGTAAGAACATCTTGATAATTCAGAATCCAGTTGTTGGACGCTGGGTAGTTTATAATAACTCAATAAAAGCCGACAGGTAAAGTTTATTAAAAACATCTTGATAATTCAAAATCCAGATCTTGGACGCTGGGTAAATTATAATAACCCAATAAAAGCCGACAGGTAAAGGTTATTAAGAACATTTTGATAAGGGGGGGGGGGGGGTTGCCGCTGTACCACGTGAAACCCTCTATCGTTCATGCGGAACACTTATTTCCAATAGATATGGAATCGCATAAGATTACGTTTCCCTGCGAAAACGACGTCAATTCATGAAAGTGACGTTGACGTTTTCCAAAAGTTCCGCACAAATGTAAGAGGTATTGACCACGAGGTACAGCGACGAGCCCCATTCACAATCCAGTTTTTCGAAGCTTGATAAGTTTACACAAGGATAAGTAAAAAATAAAACATGGATAAAAATTTTACATTACTTTTTATACCAGTTTCAATTTTACAGAAACTGCCGTTTCCGGATTAAATAATCAGAAGTTCTCGGACCAAAATTATAAAATCAAAATTATTTTCAAGATGCTGAAAAGATACCCATAGGACCAAAAGATATTTCACCAAATTTAACTAAGAAAATACTTTGCAAGAGAGAGTATGCCTTAGTTTTTTTTGGAATTTTAATTTTTAACTAGTATATCAGCGGGACGCCATTATTGAAACGATAGTTTCATTTTAAAACAATCTGTTTCAATTTGACAAAATCCTGATAACGCTTTGTTTTTTCGAAAAAAAAGTCACAAATGAATTAGTATTACGTAATCCTCAAATACAAACATATCAATCCATGTTCAAATAATAATCTAAAAGCAAAGTAAAAACTTTGAAAACTTTAAACAGTTAACTTCCACCAGGAAAGTCAGGTCGAGTTCTCCGGAATGGTAAAGACCCCCTGTTTAGCTAGCTACAACCGCCACGTGTGTAATCAAAATTACAATGAAAGGAACATGAGACTATAGGACATCAAGCTAAGTATATCGACGGTAAGTTTTAATAAAGAGACATTATCTTTGTCAACACTACTGTGATGACGGACATAAAATTTTGATGGCTCTGATAAGCATATGTTTGCAATATCTCTGGATCAACATTTATTCGTAAGCAGGGTGCTTCGTTGTATCAAGCTCTCGTAGTCAGCTATCAAGTCCTTCATAATTAGCATTGGTTCTAGTTCATAAATTATACTTTCAGAATTTGTTTTCATAATTTTTTATTGTTTCTATTTGTAGATGTTTTGTGTCGTCTGTGAGGGACAAACTATTTATAGACAAAGATAAGCATAGCTTCGACCTGGCCGCTTTAAATATACAACGTGGACGTGATCATGGTATCCCATCATACGTCAAATGGAGATCATGGTGTGGTCTATCGAAAGTAAGGTCATTTGATTCTGGGAAAAAGAGATTGATTGATCATGACAGAAAGACGATCAAGCAATTGAGAAAGGCGTACAAGTAAGGACCAACAGATATTTACACACATTCTGTCAGTGTTATTCTGTTAATCAAAAACAAAATACTAATCCATGTCCGAATCACAATCCAGAAGCAAAGTAAAAACTGACAACTGACAAGTTTGGTTAGACGCATGAACTTCCACCATGAAAGTGAGGCCGGGTGCTTCGGAAGGATAAGCATCTCCTGCTTAGCTAGCTACGCCCGCCACTTGTGTAATCGAAATAGCGTGAAAGGAACATGGAACTATTGGACGCCAAATATAACCAGAGCAATCCTTGATTGATGTATTCACCAAATAATCTTGATCAACAAAATTTCTATAATGCTCAATTTTTCCTATGTGGGAACATTAATACATTGTCTACAGAGATATTCGTTATAGAGTTTTCGTTTTCCTTACGGAAACATAGAAGAATTGTTATTTTTCACACTGCATAATTGTTTGTTAGCAAGCATAAAAATAATTTAAATTTACTGATGTCTGTGAAGTATTTTCAACATTTAGGATTTCAAATAATAATGAAACATAGTGAAGTTTAGATGAAATTTGTTTGGAACCATCAACGCATTGTTGAGACACTGACTTTTCCATCTTCAAGTTAGGTAAATGTCCGAAATGATAGAAGAAATGTTCTAAGTACTGATACATGTGTTTAGATAAAACAATTCTTGTTAATAAAGTAACAATATTTCTCTGACTTGCACATCCCTGTTTACTTGAAATAAGTCGTATTCATGGATAATATTAATTATCCATTACAACGATGCTATTTTTGTTGGTGTTACATAATTCACGTATGAATTCCATTTCCTCGAAAGCCTAGTGCTCTAAATGTCCAACTTATGGATGACAGTGGTTTTTGCCGTCTAGGTTCGGATCTAAATCTAAATCGGGACATATTCTGGTATTAAAGTTTATCAGTTTGTTTGCCGAAGGTCGGTTGTTTACTTTTACCATTACAGAACCGACAGCCTTTATATAAGTGACAGACTTGGCCTTACACATAATTTCTCCACTTTTGTTTGTCTTTGTATTTATTTCGAATATTTTACACATTTGCCCATAAAACTTGCTTTCATTTTTACTGTATCTTCGTATTTTATTTTTTTATCAATAGGTCTGTACATGATATTGATCTTTTTGCTGGAGCAATCAGTGAAATCCATTTACCAAATGCTGATGTTGGTCCAACCTTTGCGTGCATATTAGGTCGACAGTTCCAAGCATTGAAAGAAGGCGACAGGTTTTGGTATGAAAACGAGAACTGCAAAACAGGGTTTACCAAAGGTATAATGTGACTGCAAATTGATTCATTGAATAGTGTTTTACGTCTCAGGCAAGAATATTGCACTTATATCGAGAATTCACTAGCTGTAGGTAAAGTGGCAACGATTTTTAATTTTTTCCGTGCACACAAGGCAATGTACAGGGAGGGTTGTTCAACATACCACGCCTGTCCTGACACGGGGTATCGGTTTTAAGGTCTTTTCGGAAGGACCCCTTGACTTTCATTTTTATATTTCATCTTGACGAAAGAACAGTCACTACCTATTTTCAAGTTTTGCTCTGATCCGATCGGGGTCAAAACCCACGAAACGAGCCCTCTACCACTTAACTGCAGTGGTACTGTCAATTGATTGAGATATATTCTTACAAATATACAAAATCAATCATCTAAAGTTTGCTCTAAATGTTTGCAAAATTGAGAGAATTTCCATGTCTATATTTTTAACATGTTTTGTAGAATTGAACTATTTCCTTAAAAAAGATGAGAAAAATTTTAACTTGAAACACTTGACAACACACACAAGAACACGCAACAATACACAACTTAGTTATAGAAACAGTCAAGCAAAAAACGCCAAGAAATTGAAAGACGTATATCTCCAGAGCTTTTTGTTGTCTAAAGTATAATCTAATGTTTTTTAAACTCTAGAGAATTTTCAAACATGTTTTGTAAATATAATTCAATTCTACTTTGTTTCAAGCATTTTGATTAGTCATATTTGTCTGTTTGCATGAATGGATTGGGTCTCAGTGACGTCATCTTATTATGGATGGCATTCAGGGATTTAAATTCCTACGCCATAGCGATGCTATTTTTACTTGCTACGAAAATAGTGTAATTTAATTTAAATTGTTGATTTGTTGTTGAAAAATTTCTATAAATTATAAGAAATGGAGTTTATTTTCACATTTAGTGTGCAAAATGTATATTTCTCTCATACTTCCATAACAAAAAGAAAAATTAACTTCATTCCTATAGAAAATTTATTTAAAAAAGAAATTTACAAATTGTTCCTTAAAACATGGATTTGACAACACCTAACACAAACAAAAACACCCAACAATATCAGTAAATGGTAGGAAAAGTCAGGCAATGAACGTCAAGAAATTAAATTAAAATTCCAATGAAGAGGGTGAACGTTTAGAAAGTTAATTGATTAATCACATTGGGGATTATTTCGTTAACATTTAATACACATTTTTGCAACCTTGATAGTCAAATGACGGTTTAGGCATCAAATGACGTATCCATTTCCTCGGTAGCCTAGTGCTTTAAAGTTCCACCTAACAGATCACAGTGATCCTCGCCGACTAGGTTCGAATCCAAACAGGGAGAACAGTTAGATAGTTAACACATTTGGGATTCATTTGTTAACATTTAATACACCAAGACAATCAAATGACGGTTTAGGCATCAAATGACGTATATACATAAAAAAGCTGTAGGGTTGGGAATGGAAAAAAATGTTCATAAAAGCGTCGATACATGTATAATTAGTTTTATTTGGGCATTAAAAGGCTACGGACACGTCTGGAAGCTCTTATGTATTTAGGTGCTTTAATGAATCCATAGTTACTGTATATATGTAAAACCAGAGATGATAAGTTATTTGGTTTATGGTATATATATAGTTGGTTCTAGACAAAAACGCTTAGAATCTTCTTTCCTTAACATATTATTTCTCCATTTTTAATAATCTCTGCAATATATTTGTAAGTTAATGTAGCTGTATATGGTATTTGATCGTAAATAAAAATGAGAACTTTGATAATTTTGTTTATAGATCAACTGAATGAAATCAAGACAATCAAATTGTCCAAACTTATGTGCCAAAATCTTAAAATTGATGTCATACAACGAAATGTTTTTAGAGTTCCAGACGATGGAAGGTAAATATTAAAGATATTTACAATAACATAAATATTTTAATAAAAATAAACATATCAGTACACATTTAGATGACAATTTTCAAAAGCAAAGTGATTTTTCCCTGTCTTGGTTTTACTGTCCCCGGTGTCAGTATAATGTGTCTGGGGGAGTGGCACGCTTGTCTGCGGCGTAGACTCGGTTATCTATCACCTTGAAGGCGCCCTGAGTGGTCACTGGTACAAGGCAGGCCATAAAGCACACTCGCAATTTACATGCATGTATACAAGAACATGTTTATAGATTAATCCATAGAGATTAATAAAGAAGTTCTCGTCGCCAATAGCTGAAACATTGCTGATGCGATGTTAAGCAACATTCAACTCAACTCAAAAGCAAAGTAAAAAGGTTTGAAATTTGGCAAATCAAATTGAAACACGTAAACTTCCGCCAGGGAAGTGAGACCGGGTGCCCCAGTAGAGGCAAACACATCCTGTCTAATCGGCTACATCCGTTACAAATAAAATCAAAATTCAGAAAGAAAGGAACATGTAATATATAATTATGGGATGTAAAATTTATCCAGGATAATTTTGGATGAAAACCATCATACCTATCAACAATAGTGTGATACCGTAGCTGATGTTGAAAATGCCGTTCGAAGGAAGGAGGCCAATGTCCTAGTATGTTTTTATCTTGTGTGTAGGTACTTGGGTATGTTTTTGTTTAGGCTATGACTGTGTGAACACGCGATCGCAAAGCAGTAAACCATTATTGTCTTTTTGTTGATGTACCCGGAACTTGAAAACCGGAAGTTGTTCGAAACGAGACTTACAGATTCTATTGTATATTTAAAAAACTTCCAATGAAATTAATTCAACTCCTGATAGTTAGCAGGCAATGCAGGAATGACAGCATGGTTAGTCGACCTAAATAATTGCAGTAAATTTAAAATGTTTAACATAAAAGTAAACGTATTGCTCTGAATTACCTTTTTCAGGAACAGGCCTATGAAGTGTGGAGACCTTCAAGATATAAATTTTAATTACTGGAAGGAAGACTGGTAATAGAAGAAGAATGGTAGATCTGACAATTTTCTCTCTTTCATTTTTAAGTGTTATTTATTATTTTTTTTATTTTGTTATCAATTTACAGATTCCTATAGGTTGCACTAAGGATACATTTATTAAAATTATAGTCATCAACCAATTGGCGTATCGCCGATCACGCATAATATGTTCCGACACTGGTCGCCACCACGATACTAAAGCAGTGTAACGGCAGGTAATGACATTCTGGTGTCAGTGATGTCTTTAAACGGCAAAATTCAGACCGAGTTTTCATTCTTTTTTTGTGTCTAATTCAACCATGCCGGGCCTTTGTCGGGAACATTGTGGGCGTGGCCGGCGATCCGTCAATTATGAACTAGTATCATTTAACGTCACAGACGCGAATAGGGCACTATGATAGATTCATTGATTTCAATTTCTTTTCATATGGCTTTAATCAATTAAGATTATATCACATATCTTTGTGCATCAGTTCTTTACGTGTTGAAGACCGAATTCCAAAATATTTGACCAATTTTGTTATTGTTTGAAACTAAACTGTATATTGTAAACATTTTGGATATACACATGATATAACACATGGAATTTTAAAATGAGATGTAGCCCTGCATTTCTCTAATTAAGGGTTGGTAAAGTATTAATTGATTGTATTTCATTCATTAAAATGAGATCGTTGGTATATGGAACTTGTATGAAAATTACTTTTCTTTTTTAAATATATTATGCAATTTTTACAAATTTCAGGCAATACTATACACTTAATGGTTGTAGGTTCATCATTTGATAAAATAAAATTTATTTTTAATTTTTAAATGTGTGTATTTAGGAACCACATGTTGCATAAATAAGTGCGATACCTGGGAGTGCTACAATAGTTTTATAACCACACCAGTGGGCACGTGCTTCAGTATCCAATGTCGGAAATTGTATAATCAGTCGTCTCAATGTGTTTGTGTTTTCGTTACATTGTCTTGTTTACCTATTCGTTACATTGTCTTGTTAACCTTTTCGTTACATTGTCTTGTTTACCTTTTTTATCACTAACTTGTTTTGTTTTCTGGTTGTGTTGGTTATTGACAAATATAGTTTTTCCATTGCAATTTTTACTTCTATTATTTTTTTAAAATCCCTCTTAAAAACTCAACATTGACAAGCAAGTATTTATTACATTTCCCTAATGGTTTATTGTTTGGTTAAATGAAGCTTATTTTAAATTTTCAATTTTTAATGATGCAAATCTGAATTTCTGCTAATATTGTTATTTGACACATAAAGAATGTATAAAGGATGTATGTGTACAATGTCTAAATATAAATCTTGTCAAATATTTATACCTGCAAATAATAAATGGCTAACAAAAGATATTTCATGCACAAACGATGCACTTTTAACGTATTAAATGGAAAGTACAGAAATCCAAATTCATTGCACAAAACATGAAATAGGAGACATTTTTAAGATAATATGATGACAATAAAGAAATCCCAAATGTTTGTTTCATTCACCTTTGTAATCACATATTGTAAAGTTTGTATATTTTATCACTTTATCATTGTTATTGCATAGTCCGTTCACATACTTTCGACTGAGTAAATAGCGAGTTCATATTTAAGATTTTAAGATAACAATTGATTTTGTTCTTGTCCTTTTACCTTTGGCATGCGTTTATGCTGTTTCTGACAAATACAGCTTTAAGAGAGATGAAGATTTTTTATGATCGTATTCAAGTTCCTCTCCGTATATTTTTTATTGGATGACTACATATTTTGTGCATGCATTAGAGAACTTTGAGGCATTTGCTTGTCGGGGTTATTTCCCTTCTTATTGGCTAAGGTGTCTCTGAAACATTCTTCCTGACCTTTGAGGTTTAGTTCAGCTTGTTACAAATGTTTTGTATTGTTATTGGTGATAATAAATAAAATTGTTAAATTTTTGTATTTTTTTCTCAATTTGTTACTCCTAATAGCTATTTTTAGCAGCATAAATGCAGTTATAATATGTATAATATATGTGTTGCTATTTTAATAACCGTCAAAATTTAAATGTGATATTCTATGCTCTCATAGCCATGTGATGTACTTAACTTATCATTGCCTTTTTGTTGAGGTGACTGTGCTCAACAACGAAACAACGCGGAAGAAGATATTGCTATTTTAATAACCATCGTATCATATTTCAACATTCTATGCTCTCATAGCCATGTATTGTACTAAACGTATTGTTCTATTATGACTATGCTTTCAAAGTTTTGCTTTTGGAGGAAGGCAGTGCCTTTTCGCGTGCCCAATTTCTTCCTAAAGCAACATTATGCGAGCATTATCTCTTAAATCTCTTAAAACCAAAGGCAATGATAGGTTATTAGAAGAGTGTACTCGCTATTTACTCTGTTAAATTACTGCGTTGATTTTTACTTGTTTAAATTAAAATAAAAGTTACAGGGAATTATTTTATTGTTGGTTTCTTTTTCTTTTAAGCCTTGTCAATAAATGTCGTCAGAAATAACTAATTACAATTTTGATTACACACGTGGTGGGTGTAGCTTGCTAAAGTAGGATGTACTTACCCTTCCGGAGTACCCGGTCTCACTTCCCTGGTGACAGATCACGTGTCTAACCTTAACTTGTTAGTTCCAAAATTTTTACTTTGCTTCTGGATTGTGATTTGGACATGGATTAATATGTTTTTTTTTGATATATTATAAGCGCTAACATTATTGAAGAAATGACTGTCATAACGATATCGTTGATAAATTTCATGTCATTGTATTCAAAATTATCCTAGATATATTTTACCGTCACCTAATTCCTTGCTTCTTTCAGTTTCAATTTTGATTTCACACGTGGCGGGTAAAGCTAGATAAACAGGAGACGGCTATCCGTCCAGAGCACCCAATCTCGTTTTTCTGGTGGAAGTACAAATATTTAACTTAATGTGTTAGTTTTGCAAATTTTTACTTTTAAGGGTTGTGATTTGGACTTGGCTTGTTAAGTTTGTTAGTTTGTATTTGTGCAATAATAAACAGAAACATTGTTACAGCAAAATCGGACGGCCAGAAAAAAGGCTACTAACTTATCTTAATAATTACGTACCATTTAGTTCTATGGTACCATCAATAAGATAAACACATATATCTGAATCAGAATCTGGATTTTCAATCGGTTGAATGACACAGATAGATCTAATTGCATGTTTAGCGTTTAGCTAATTTATTAACAATACTGTGATGACGGCCATAAAATTAAAACGGCCGTCATCACAAGTTTTATGTATCTGTATCTTCGATATAATTGTCGGCCATATTCCTTTCATTCTCATTTTCCTTTTTTATGCAGCAATATACCTGCTTCTCCTGCTTATGGTGTATTTGTTTCCCAATTAATACGCTATGGTAGAGGTTGTTCCCACTACGGGGACTTTGTACAACGAAGTAGGCTGCTTGCAAATAAATTGTTGACTCAGGGATATTGCAAGCCTAGGCTTATCAAGGCTGTTTAAAAGTTTTATGGCCGTCATCACAGTATTGTTGATAAGTTTGATGTCTCTGTGTCCATGATTGTCCTTGATATATTTGACATCTCATAGTTCCATGTTCCTTTCACGCAATTTTGATTACACACGTGACGGGTGTAGCTAGCTTATTAGGAGGTGCTTACCCTTCCGGAGCACCCGGCCTCACTTCACATGTGGAAGATCACGTGTCTAACCTAACTTGTCATTTCCAAAGTTTTTACTTTGCTTCTGGATTATGATTCGGACATGGATTAGTATGTTTGTTTTTGATTACGGTTAAATAAATGTTTCTAGTTATGAAAATTTAAAATATGTACGTTTTTGACTTAAAGACACTTATTTTACACATTATATATGTACATGAAAATCACCGTGAAGAAGTTCTTTTCATTCAAGTAAAACATTTCTGAGGCATGGACATCATTTCCGGTTGGGATTCATCTCATCTTTTTTTATGCAATTGCCCTCTTTTGTGATACACTTAGACTAGCGTTGTCATCAACCCAGAACTGAAAAAGTCAAGGTCCTTTTTTATTGACACACTGCTCTTCATGACCAGAAATTACGCCCACATGTCATTTTACAATTTTGAGGATAGGAAAAAGTCGCTAGAAGCTAGGGTAGGCGAATAGACAGGGTGTTGTAATAATTATAATTCGTTTTGCGCTATTGTACAGCAACTTTACACGTGTGGACTCTCGAGTTGTTCTGCTGCAGCGAAACTTAGAGGGTTAATCTCGGTGTTTTTTTAAAGGATGGCGATTCTCAGCTGGTCTAGCAAGTTTGCATAGCACACTCCAGTTATTGTACTTCTGTTTGGTAAAACGTAATAACACCTTTTACATCCTTAAATACTGTGGCTATCACCTTGCCAGCAGATGGTTGCGACTTGAACTTCTTTGATCTCGGAAACATATGTCCTTCCCACTGACGACTTTGAGCTTTATTCTCTCGCTCATAAATATGAACTGGAGTCTTATCCACAGTCACCAGACACAAAAGAAAATCATCTTTTGACCTAAAGCGCTTCAAGGCGCTGGTGCTCTGATTGCCATTTGCTAATCCCTAAGGGATTATAGGGACCAAATGGGCTGTTTAGCTTTTATATACCTAAACGGTCATACTTATCAAAACATACTAATTCATGTACGAATCACAATCCAGAAGCAAAGTAAAAGCTTTGGAACTGACAAGTTAGGTTAGACATAAGATTTTTAAAACGCTACCATCTGAAATGCCTAATGTCTGCGATATTTCTTCCACCTGAATTCGCCAATCAGAGTATACCGGATCCCGAACTTTGTTACACATATCTAGTGGGCGTCTAGACGTGGCATCATCTTCTAAAGACGTTCTACCGCGTTTGAACTCCCCTATCCAGAATTTAACTTGAGCATAAGATGGAGCAGAATACCAATAAACAAAGGCTAAGTCACCTTGTATTTCTTTGCCCTTTAAATGCAAATACCAAATTACTGCACGATACTGAACTTTAGATGAAAGGCTAACTTTTGCATCATTAGCCATGTTTGACATTCAATATCTTATTAAAGAATGATTCGTGCACTTTTACATCAAGGCATAAAACGTATTGAAAATAAGACACGAAAATCATGACTCTGGTTACTTATTGACTCGCCCTCGTATCTTACCAACTCCAGTGAATGTCATTTTGTGACCACTTTTTCACCTCGTCAACACGTGAAAGGAGCCGCGTATTTGTAAAATAAATCAATGAGCTAACTGGATTGGCTATCTTACTGTGGGGATTCTTTTTGTTCATTTGTTTACTTCTCTGGTTGGTAACTGCGGTAAAATAAATTGCAAAACGATTTTTGTACAAAACACGCAATAATTAATGAATGGGGGAACGTAATTATATGCTAATCAACTTCTTTTCACAAACAAGGAAACTCCTATGTGCATGCTATTGAAGTTTTAACAAAAATCGAACAACGAACAAACTAGGCCCGCGATGGCACATTTCCGTCTTAGAGGGGGGGGGGGGGGGGTTGCAAATGACATTTTGGAAGATTTTATGTAAATTGTTTGTGGAAGACCAATACTTATAAGCATTACAAATTTATTTGATGATTTCCTCTTTATTAGTTGTGCTGTTTCATGTTATAAAATAATGTTCACTGACGAACATCCACGTGGCGTGTGCTAAACTCAGTCAATTGCAAGGTGGGAAAATCGCAGACGATCGAATTTTTTTTGGCGCAAGTGTGAACGGAACATGAGGGAAATGCATGTCTGTGGGTGTGGAATTAAGGTCAGACAACACAGTTTCGTTCCTATGCTGTGATTTTGATTACTTAATGTTATACCTATGGTAACCTATATATATAATGGTATACATTTAGTGTCGTTTTAATTAATGATAATATAGGCATGGGCACACAATTATCATTACGCCGGATTTCCCAATTTCCTCAATTCTTGGTAGGCAGATGGATACTTTTATTGATTTTTTTTAATTTAAGCATAGAATATATAAGAAAGACAATAACACCTCTTGTATTCACACATTCTCGGTGAGTCAACCATATATCATAATACAACACTGTGTCATATACCATTTTTTTGAATTTAATCATAAAATACATTCAAAAAAATTTTTGAATGTATTTTATGATTAAATTAAAAAAAATGGTATATGACAACTGTATTAAACAAAGTTTTCTGGGTGTAATACCAATCAAAACAAACATACTAATCCATGTCCGAATCACAATCCAGAAGCAAAGTAAAAACTTTGGAACTGACAAGTTAGGTTAGACACGTGAACTTTCACCAGGGAAGTGAGGCTGGGTGCTCCGGAAGGGTAAGCACCTCCTGTTTAGCTAGCTACACCCGCCACGTGTGTAATATGATATTCACAAAACTTCTACATTCTACATACAGTAATAAAAAAACATTGTTACCGTAGTTAAAACATTATTATTTATAGAACATTATATTTATGTTTCAAGTAATCTCCCTTATCCCTCCCATGGTAGGTAGATGAATATGGTAGCAGATGGTTTTCCAATAGAAAAATTGTGTCGCCATATTATCACCCGGCTAAAATAGCACCAGCTATATGGGTGTTACCGTGGTTGAAAAGTGTGACAACAACTTCGTTATTACATTATCACATAGGACCGGGACTGTACAGTCATGGCCTTAAATTCTCTCTTTCATTGGTGCCAGTGGTTGCCAATATATTACCTGTGTTTAATGCACTTATTTTAGCACCCGGCCTCACTTCCCTAGTGATATTTCACGTATTTAACCTAACTGGTCAGTTTCAAAACTTTTACTTTGATTTTGAATTGTGATTTTGACACGGATAAGTATGTTTGTTTTTAATAATAATAATGAAAATAATAATTGGTCATAGCATCCACATGGATCAGGGTTGATACAAAATAATCATAGATGTATAGCAAGGTAGTATCACACACACACACACACACACACACAAACACACAAACACACACACTAATTGATATATATTGATATACGGACATATTTTTTTTATCATCGTGGTGCACCATATATAGGTGTTTTACTGTAATTATTACATGTGAAACAAAAGATAATATTAATTGTTTTAAAAGTCGATTCACAGTTACCTGCAATATTTATTTCAGTAGAGTTTAAATCATCTGAGATAAGGAATAACAAGAATAAATAGATTTTTATGTAATGATTTATTAGGCTTAAAAGCTTCCTTAACAAGAAGCTTTATTTCATCGCAGCTAACCTGTAGCTTTTTTTTTATTTCAAAATAATGTAAAGATATCAGTACTAATGGGGTCACCTCTGTACCTAGTGATCAACATCACTTTAGCGTTTGTGCGGGAATATTTTACAGCTAGTTAAATACCTGGAATGGTTGTGAATTAAAAAAAAGTATAGAGATGGATATGATTTGATCAAGTGTCTATCCAAAGTTCTTTGTCTTGGTCTCATGTTGCCAAGTGTTATTAAGCGCGTTCATACTGATTACAATGCCTTACATGCAACACCTTGATCTTGGTGTCAGACAGGTTGTTAGTTCTCTGCCAAAATTCCCTGTTTTTTACCAAGAAATTCCGATTATATTACATTTTTTGTACTAAACTAGACTTTAGTATTAATGACTTGTATAACCTACATTCTTTATTCCATCGAGATTAAATCGTTGTTTATTGCAAGAAAAGCTTAATTTATTCCACCGAGCTTAAATCATTTTATTGCATTTCAAATCTTCTAGAATTACAAGAATTAATTTTCAGTATTTACGTCAGAAGCCAAACTGTTCAGGAATAAAAACACAACACTTTAGAGGTAATAAAGAATTCAATCTCTTATTAATTTTGCCGACAAAAATAGGATAATACATAAACACTACGATAATAAAGGTCAAGTAGTTGTTTATTGTAAGAGAAGCTTCATTTTCCTAAAAAACAAAACCATTATTACTACTAAATGTGTCTAGTTAGAGAACTCGGTTATAAAATATTATACAGTCACGCCTGTCTATAAAAGCCACCTGAGGAAATACGAACAGTACAGACCTGTCGAAAGTTTAACTACAAGTTAATGAAAAAGAGACGAACCTCGGCTTTCTAGTGGCCGAGATATGTATACATGTATAGTTAGCTGCTGAGAGATAAATAGCAGTTGACGAGATATAGAAAGCTAGTGGTCTAATAGCCGCCGAAAGATAGCAGATGTAGGAATATAGGAAAGCAGAGCTGGAGATAAGCTGTTGACAAGACACCAACTCGTTAACTAAGTGTTTAACTTTCGACAGGTCTGTATTGTATAAGTGACCTTAATTGACAGATGTCTTTTATATATGCAGGTTAAATAACATGAATCTTTTATATATGCAGGTTAAATAACAGGAATCTTTTATATATGCAGGTTAAATAACATGAGTCTTTTATATATGCAGGTTAAATAACATGACTCTTTTATATATGCAGGTTAAATAGCATGAATATTTTATATATGCAGGTTAAATAACATGAATCTTTTATATATGCAGGTTTAATAACATGACTCATTTATATATGCAGGTTAAATAACATGAGTCTTTTATATATGCAGGTTAAATAACATGAATCTTTTATATATGCAGATTAAATAACATGAGTCTTTTATATATGCAGATTAAATAACATGGATCTTTTATATATGCAGGTTAGATAACACGAGTCTTTTATATATGCAGGTTAAATAACATGAATCTTTTATATATGCAGGTTAAATAACATGAATCTTTTATATATGCAGGTTAAATAGCACGAATCTTTTATATATGCAGATTAAATAACATTAATCTTTTATATATGCAGGTTAAATAGCGTGAATCTTTTATATATGCAGGTTAAATAACATGAATCTTTTATATATGCAGATTAAATAACATGAATCTTTTATATATGCAGGTTAAATAACATGAATCTTTTATATATGCAGATTAAATAGCATACATCTTTTATATATGCAGATTAAATAACAATAATCTTTTATATATGCAGGTTAAATAGCGTGAATCTTTTATATATGCAGATTAAATAACATGAATCTTTTATATATGCAGATTAAATAACATGAATCTTTAATATATGCAGGTTAAATAGCATGAATCTTTTATATATGCAGGTTAAATAACATGAATCTTTTATATATGCAGATTAAATAACATGAGTTTTTTATATATGCAGATTAAATAACATGAATCTTTTATATATGCAGATATAATAACATGAATCTTTAATATATGCAGATTAAATAACATGACTCTTTTATATATGCAGGTTAAATAACATGAATCTTTTATATATGTAGGTTAAATAACATGACTCTTTTATATATGCAGGTTAAATAACATGAGTCTTTTATAAACATGAATCTTTTATATATGCAGGTTAAATAACATGAATCTTTTATATATGCAGATTAAATAGCATACATCTTTTATATATGCAGATTAAATAACATGAATCTTTTATATATGCAGGTTAAATAGCGTGAATCTTTTATATATGCAGGTTAAATAACATGAATCTTTTATATATGCGGATTAAATAACCTGAGTCTTTTATATATGCAGATTAAATAACATGAGTCTTTTATATATGCAGATTAAATAACATGAATCTTTAATATATGCAGGTTAAATAACATGAATCTTTTATATATGCAGGTTAAATAACATGAATCTTTTATATATGCAGGTTAAATAACATGAGTCTTTTATATATGCAGATTAAATAACATGAATCTTTTATATATGCAGGTTAAATAACATGAGTCTTTTATATATGCAGGTTAAATAGCGTGAATCTTTTATATATGCAGGTTAAATAACATGAATCTTTTATATATGCAGGTTAAATAGCATGAATCTTTTATATATGCAGATTAAATAACATGAGTCTTTTATATATGCAGATTAAATAACATGAATCTTTTATATATGCAGATTAAATAACATGAATCTTTTATATATGCAGATTAAATAACATGAATCTTTTATATATGCAGATTAAATAACATGAATCTTTTATATATGCAGATTAAATAACATGAGTCTTTTATATATGCAGATTAAATAACATGAGTCTTTTATATATGCAGATTAAATAATATGAATCTTTAATATATGCAGGTTAAATAACATGAATCTTTTATATATGCAGGTTAAATAACATGAATCTTTTATATATGCAGGTTAAATAGCGTGAATCTTTTATATATGCAGGTTAAATAACATGAATCTTTTATATATGCAGGTTAAATAACATGAATCTTTTATATATGCAGGTTAAATAGCATGAATCTTTTATATATGCAGATTAAATAACATGAGTCTTTTATATATGCAGATTAAATAACATGAATCTTTTATATATGCAGATTAAATAACATTAATCTTTAATATATGCAGGTTAAATAACATGAATCTTTTATATATGCAGGTTAAATAACATGAATCTTTTATATATGCAGGTTAAATAACATGAATCTTTTATATATGCAGGTTAATTAACATGACGCTTTTATATATGCAGGTTAAATGGCATAAATCTTTTATATATGCAGGTTAAATAACATGAATCTTTTATATATGCAGGTTAAATAACATGAATCTTTATATATGCAGGTTAAATAACATGAATCTTTTATATATGCAGATTAAATAGCATGAATCTTTTATATATGCAGGTTAAATAACATGAATCTTTTATATATGCAGATTAAATAGCATGAATCTTTTATATATGCAGGGTAAATAACATGAATCGTTTATATATGCAGGTTAAATAGCATGAATCTTTTATATATGCAGGTTAAATAGCATGAATCTTTTATATATGCAGGTTAAATAACATGAATCGTTTATATATGCAGGTTAAATAGCATGAATCTTTTATATATGCAGGTTAAATAACATGAATCGTTGATATATGCAGGTTAAATAGCATGAATCTTTTATATATGCAGATTAAATAACATGAATCTTTTATATATGCAGATATAATAACATGAATCTTTAATATATGCAGATTAAATAACATGACTCTTTTATATATGCAGGTTAAATAACATGAATCTTTTATATATGTAGGTTAAATAACATGACTCTTTTATATATGCAGGTTAAATAACATGAGTCTTTAATAAACATGAATCTTTTATATATGCAGGTTAAATAACATGAATCTTTTATATATGCAGATTAAATAGCATACATCTTTTATATATGCAGATTAAATAACATGAATCTTTTATATATGCAGGTTAAATAGCGTGAATCTTTTATATATGCAGGTTAAATAACATGAATCTTTTATATATGCGGATTAAATAACCTGAGTCTTTTATATATGCAGATTAAATAACATGAGTCTTTTATATATTGCAGATAAATAACATGAATCTTTAATATATGCAGGTTAAATAACATGAATCTTTTATATATGCAGGTTAAATAACATGAATCTTTTATATATGCAGGTTAAATAACATGAGTCTTTTATATATGCAGATTAAATAACATGAATCTTTTATATATGCAGGTTAAATAACATGAGTCTTTTATATATGCAGGTTAAATAGCGTGAATCTTTTATATATGCAGGTTAAATAACATGAATCTTTTATATATGCAGGTTAAATAGCATGAATCTTTTATATATGCAGATTAAATAACATGAGTCTTTTATATATGCAGATTAAATAACATGAATCTTTTATATATGCAGATTAAATAACATGAATCTTTTATATATGCAGATTAAATAACATGAATCTTTTATATATGCAGATTAAATAACATGAATCTTTTATATATGCAGATTAAATAACATGAGTCTTTTATATATGCAGATTAAATAACATGAGTCTTTTATATATGCAGATTAAATAATATGAATCTTTAATATATGCAGGTTAAATAACATGAATCTTTTATATATGCAGGTTAAATAACATGAATCTTTTATATATGCAGGTTAAATAGCGTGAATCTTTTATATGCAGGTTAAATAACATGAATCTTTTATATATGCAGGTTAAATAACATGAATCTTTTATATATGCAGGTTAAATAGCATGAATCTTTTATATATGCAGATTAAATAACATGAGTCTTTTATATATGCAGATTAAATAACATGAATCTTTTATATATGCAGATTAAATAACATGAATCTTTAATATATGCAGGTTAAATAACATGAATCTTTTATATATGCAGGTTAAATAACATGAATCTTTTATATATGCAGGTTAAATAACATGAATCTTTTATATATGCAGGTTAATTAACATGACGCTTTTATATATGCAGGTTAAATGGCATAAATCTTTTATATATGCAGGTTAAATAACATGAATCTTTTATATATGCAGGTTAAATAACATGAATCTTTTATATATGCAGGTTAAATAACATGAATCTTTTATATATGCAGATTAAATAGCATGAATCTTTTATATATGCAGGTTAAATAACATGAATCTTTTATATATGCAGATTAAATAGCATGAATCTTTTATATATGCAGGGTAAATAACATGAATCGTTTATATATGCAGGTTAAATAGCATGAATCTTTTATATATGCAGGTTAAATAGCATGAATCTTTTATATATGCAGGTTAAATAACATGAATCGTTTATATATGCAGGTTAAATAGCATGAATCTTTTATATATGCAGGTTAAATAACATGAACATCGTTGATATATGCAGGTTAAATAGCATGAATCTTTTATATATGCAGGTTAAATAACATGAATCGTTGATATATGCAGGTTAAATAGCATGAATCTTTTATATATGCAGATTAAATAACATGAATCGTTTATATATGCAGGTTAAATAACATGAATCTTTTATATATGCAGGTTAAATAACATGAATCTTTTATATATGCAGATTAAATAACATGAATCTTTTATATATGCAGATTAAATAACATGAATCGTTTATATATGTAGGTTAAATAGCATGAATCTTTTATATACATGAATCTTTTATATATGCAGTTTAAATAACATGAATCTTTTATATATGCAGATTAAATAACATGAATCGTTTATATATGCAGGTTAAATAGCATGAATCGTTTATATATGCAGGGTAAATAGCATAAACAAAGTACAATCGGGATTAAAAATTACTGGTCTTTAAAAGCAGGTGGTCCTACATAGAGTTGACTTTTAAGACAGGATTTACGAAATTAACATGGGACCACACACTCTGATACAAAACACATTTCACTTATATCGAGACGTCCTGTTTACTGGTGGTGGAAGGAACTGAGTGTTCGTTAAAAATCTGACATTGGCATGCGAACTTTCTCCTAATAGCTAAAATGGTTTGTATCTCATCATATTAATTATTTTTATTACGCTTATGTCATAGGTCATATTTTTAATTTAATCATAAAATACATTCAAAATATTGCCATATACCATTTTTGAATGTATTTTATGATTAAACTCAAAACATGGTATATGAGACTTACCATATTAGGGTGCTAGGTTGGGCTTCAAATGTCAAGATATCTAGACCATCAGCTAACATGTTGTGTGTCGCTTTGGCATTTACGTTTGTTTGTGTATGATAGAATAAAGTAACAACAACATGTACTTTACAACAGCTAATGTAACAAGGAACATAATACAATGTCCTGGAAAAATGTCAGTTAATTTGGCAAAAAAGTCAATTTGATTGTCCATAGAATAGGTATAAAGTCACTTCGACTAAGGTGCAAGTCTTAACTTACTTACTGGTAAATAACTGGTATAATATGCAATTTAAACCCATGAGCCTATATCTCTGCTGGTGGCTAGTGCCCCGAGGATACGTCATGAATGATGGACAGTGGGCAGATTTTTGTCGGAGACAAAATATATGAAAATATATGTGATAAAACAACAGTGAATGAACATTATATAGTTGAAATAGAGTAAGTCAACGTCCAGTGTCTACAAATGAAAGAAGAAGTAGTCGAGAAGCCACCGAAAAAGAAACAAAGGAAAAAAAGTAAGCAGGTGGTCAACCGGACAAGCAAATGCCCAACATGGCGGCTAGTGCAAATGTAAACACTGTAAACAATGACATTAATTCACTAAGTTCACAACAACATCAGCCTACATACACACAGTTATTACCATCTAACCAGTGTATTGGACCAACAGGCATGCAAAATTACCAGCAAATGCTCAACCAACCCAGTCCGTATGGCATCCAACAAAGCGGTCAGTTTTTTCAGGGTGTGGCATCCCCCCCTCAGAACACACATACCCCTGCCTGGGCTCAGGACTTTGATATCAAAAGTCGATTTTCTAACATCTAAATTAAACAAACTAGATGACATAGATTCCAGATTATCAGTGTTAGACAATAAGATAGACTCTGTTAATAGGGATGTGAACACAGTCAAAAATAGAGTGGAAGAGCTAGAAAAAAGCACACAATTCATAAGTGAGACATTTGATGAATTAAGTGTTAAAACAGATGAGCTGTATCTGAAAGGGCGGGAATAAAGAAAGAACTAGTAAAACTGACAACAGAAAATAAACAGTTAAGGGAGGTCATTGTAGACATTCAAGCCAGGTCTATGAGGGACAATCTGCTGTTCTTTGGTCTAAAAGAGGACAGAGAAGAAAATTGCACAGATGTGGTCCTAGATTTCTGTGAAAATGTTTTAGAAATGACAAATGCAAAAGATAGACTTGAGATAGACAGAGCTCATAGGTTGGGCAAGTTTAAACCTGATAAAACCAGACCAATTGTGGTTAAATTTAACAAATTTACTCAAAGAGAGGAGGTCAGGAAAAACACTAAAAAACTAGAGAAAACAGGCTATGGTATAGGTCAGCAGTTCCCAAAAGAAATACAGGAGAGAAGAAAAGTATTAGTCCCAGTGCTGAAAAGGGCAAAGGAAAATAACAAGAAAGCGTTCATGGTCAGGGACAAGTTATACATTGAAGGACAGCTATACACAGGAGACAATCAAACACCAACCAAACAGAAGTCAATGGTAGAAAACAACACATCAACACGAGGTGGATCTGCCAGAGGACAGGGAAATCGTGGTGGACATGGTGGACATGGTGGACGTGGTGGACATGGTGGACATGGTGGACGTGGTGGACGTGGTGGACAAAACAACAGATTCTCAACATTAACATCATTTAATGAGGACATGGAAGCAACAAACAGCAAATAGGATGACGAGGAGGATATGAATATCACCCCCTTAAATACATGTGCAAAAATAAAGTTGTTATCATGGAACATTAATGGGGGGTTACAAGACAAACTAAAAGATGATGCATTTCTAAATTATTTGTGTACATATGATATAGTTTTTCTTTCCGAATGCTGGGTAGGCAATAACTTTAATATAGATATTCCAGGATTTCAGTGTAACGTGTTTCCACTAAAACGATCTAAAAATATTCAAGGTGGTGGCATGTTTGTTATGATTAGAAACAATTTCACAAATATTATAAAAATCTGCGAGAACGTGTTAGATACATTTGTAGTTTTAAAAATTGACAATTCTGCTTCAATTTTGAACGAACATGTTTACATAATTTGTGCTTATTTACCCCGAATAAATCTTCTTTTTACAGGTATTATGATTGTGACATATTTTACGAACTCCAAAATTTGTTAGAAAAATATGGTGAAAAGGGTAAAATTGTTGTATTTGGTGATTTAAATAGTCGCACTGCTAGTTTGGATGATTTTATTTCAGCTGATGCGGTACATAACTCAGTCGACAAACACGTGTCATGTTTATTTACTTATGCTAATGACATTCCTTTACCTGGTCGCACCAATCCGGACAAAATTACTAATACATATGGATCGAAGCTTTTAAAATTATGCAAATCAACTGGTATTCGAATATTGAATGGAAGACATCCCAAAAAGATGGACAATGACTTTACGTACAACGGCTCGCGTGGATACAGTGTGATTGATTACGTTTTAACAACGCCGGACATGTTTGAATGTATACGCGACTTCATTGTGTCAAATTTCAATCAATACAGTGACCACGCCCCAGTGCACGCATGTATCGCTACCCGATTGGATAATCAATACAACCAGTAGTGACATTGACATTGACCGCAATCTTATAAACCACGTGTCTCCATGAGATGGAAAGAAGAAAATAATCAGGAATACACGAATTCCTTATTACACCATATTGATGAACTTAATGATTTTATCAATAAAGCAGATTTTTCTGATCAATATAACACAGACATAAGTGTCAATAACTTTAATGAAATTTTAAAAAGTGCATTTAGACCATATTGTGATATATACAAGCCGAATTCAAGGGAACCGGGGTATAAATCTGATACACGTAAACACATCACTGATGACAAACCATGGTTTAACAAACACTGCAAAAGTGCACATCACAAATACTTACATTCACTCTCGGAATTCAACAAAAATAAAAATAAATCAACTCACGAACAATTACTTAGGGACAAAAGGGAATATAAATTATTGGAAAATAAACTTAAGCGTACTTACTTGAAACAAGAAGGAAACATGCTATCCAGTCTACGTATACATAATCCGAAAAAGTTTTTCTCTATATTTTCACGACCAAAAATGCGGGCTAATCAAATTTCATTGGATGAATTCGAAAAACATTTCAGCGACCTTTTCAATAACAACATCTACAGACCGTAAACATAGTGACCCAGGAATAGATTTTTTACCAGACTTCGAGGAACTGGATAACCCTATAACACCAGCAGAAATAGAAAAATGTATTAAATCATTAAAGAGGGGGAAAAGCTGTGGGGAAGATGAAATTTTAAATGAATTTTTTATTGAATCTAAGTCCATTTTATTACCTTATTTAACTTTTATTTTTAACAATATATTTGATTCTGGTATATTCCCATCAGCATGGTCTTCAGTCGTAATCGTACCTATATTTAAAAAAGGTCAACAGAATGATCCTAATAATTATCGGGGTATTAGTCTAATTAGTCATTTTTGTAAGCTTTTTACTAGTATTCTTAATAATCGTCTGCTAGCATGGGCAGATAATCATGATATACTGACGGATGCACAGTTTGGTTTCCGTCCAGGTTTGGGTACACGTGATGCAATTTTTGCACTTCACTCCATCATTACTAATTCATTGTTAAACAAAAATAGGTTGTACTGTTGCTTTATAGATTTTTGTCGTGCATTTGATTCTATTAATAGACCATATTTATTTTACAAAATTTCGAAACTTGGTATCAAAGGCAAACTATTATCACTTATAAAATCAATGTATAACAATGTTAAATCTTGTGTTACTGTAGACGGTTTTTATTCACAACATTTTAGAAACAATATTGGTTTAATGCAAGGGGAGGTAATCTCTCCTATATTATTTTCATTGTATGTTAACGACTTTGAAGTTAATTTTTTTAAAAAACACTGAATGTTGTTATGAACTACAGGATTTGTCCTTATTTTTGTTAATGTATGCAGACGATTTAGTTTTATTTTCCGAATCACAAGAGGGTCTACAAAACATGTTAAATGCTTTATATATAATATTCTGAAGAATGGGATTTGAAGGTTAATTTAAGTAAAACTAAAATTGTTATATTTCGTAATGGTGGTTATGTTAAAGAGTATGAAAAATGGTTTTATTGTAATAATGAAATAGAAATTGTTAATCAGTTTAATTATTTGGGTTTTCTTTTGAATTACAATGGTAAATTTCATGTAACACAACAACAGTTTGCATCACAAGGTAGAAAAGCAATGTATTCCTTAAGAGTAAAACTAAAGATTTATTTTTAAATACTGAAACCATGTTATCATTATTTGACACTTATGTGTCCAGTGTACTACTATATTCTTGTGAAGTTTATGCAATGCATGAAGGGAAATTTTTAGAACAGGTTCATTTAGATTTTTGTAAAAATGTTTTAGGTGTGAAAAGTTCGACAACTAATGCTATGATTTATATTGAATTAGGCAGATTACCACTACAAGTTACTAGGAAAATTCGTATGTTTAAATATTGGTTTAATCTTCTAAATTCTAAAAATTGTATATTATTAAATTGTTATAATGTTTTACTAAGGTTGGGTTATAAGCACATTTCAAATAAATTTATATGGACAAATTTTATAAAGAAGGAGCTTGAGTCTCTTGGTCTTGGCCACATTTGGTATAATCAAAATATAATTAACGTAGATGTTGCTTGTGTGAGATTAGACAAAGGCTTGAAGATACTTGTAAACAACATTTATACTCCATGTTAGAAACCTCTACAAAGTCTTCAATATATAGATTTTTAACTGACAATTTTACTTTACAATATTATTTATGTAAGCCTATTCCAAGTCATTACAAAAAAATCTTGTCTAAATTCAGGTTATCTTCTCATTGTTTATCCATTGAAACAGGTCGTTATAATAACAAAAAACGAAATGAAAGATGTTGTATATTTTGTAACGGTGTTATTGAAGATGAATATCATTTTATTTTGGAGTGTAAAACATATACCAATATTAGAAAACAATTTATTAAACCATACTACTGGGTCAAACCAAGCATGTACAAACTTATACAGTTGCTCAGCATCAACAATGTCAAACAATTATGCAATCTAGCGAATTTTTATACAATGCTTTAAATATTAGAAATAATGTTTAACTTTATATCATTATATATTTATATCTTATATTTTATTATCTCTCCTGGTACTGCTGTTTATTTATATATACACATATACTGCTCACTGAACATTGTTTATATTATGTAATTATATATTGTAAATCCAATAAGTTGTAATTAACTTACGGAATAAAGAAATTGAAATATCACTAACTCAGTAGGCAATAATTTCGCATTATTGTCAGAAATATAATTTGTCTAAATTTCCTGCAAGTTAAAATTTGAAATTTCTCAAAACTAAGGTTTACTCCCCTCATGCAAAGTATTTCCTTAGCTTAATTTGATAAAATATTTTTGATCCTTTGGGAGCTTTCAACATCTTCAAGATAATTTTGGTTTCATAATTTTTGGTCCAAGCACTAACCGATGAGGAATTGTATTCCGAAACGGCCGTCTAGTGCTGTAAAATTAAAAACTGGGTATAATATGTAATTACTTACTTCTAATTACTTACTTACTTAATTATTCATTTATTACTCTACTTACTTACATATTAAGGTCGAGGTGCACGTCTTTATAATAGGTTACATGTAGTTACTTATTTCTTACTAGTTTGTTTGTTTTAAAACATCAATTTAACTAATTTACTTTACAGGAAGTAACTTGACCATTTTAGGTAGTCAAATTGACCCATATGAATATGTTCATCCTTACCTAGTGGTTTCTAATCCATCGCCAAATCTCTTTATAACGTCAAAAGTCGGACGGAACAAAAAGAAGCAATGATTTGAGGTTTTTCTATGTACCACATGGTGAAAGTTCACATGTTTAACTTAATTGGGCAGCTTAAAATTTTTTTTCATCATTTTGCCTATGAATTGTGTTTTGGACATGGACTGGTATGTAAGTGTTTGACCTGTGGGGTTGTGTTTTGGACATGGACTGGTATGTAAGTGTTTGACCTGTGGGATTGTGTTTTGGACATGGACTGGTATGTAAGTGTTTGACCTGTGGGATTGTGTTTTGGACATGGACTGGTATGTAAGTGTTTGATTTTTTTAATTTCAGAATTGATTACGTTCAAATATCTTGTATCAGATGTTTTAATCAAAATTGCAAAGGTTCTAAATAAATCGGTCAACCTTTATAACCCCCCCCCCCAAAAAAAAAAAACGATAACAAAAAACCACTTATTCGATGATAACTGTATGACAATCAAAATTTTAAGTAGAAGATGATCATATTTCCTGGATAAGTCACATTTGAAGAAGGATTGTTGAAGGGAAATACCTAATATGTTACACCAGGGTCAACCACATTACATAAGTGGAAAAACCTTGCATTTGATATAAGTGGAACATTCAATTTAAAAATACCGAGCAGTCATTGGACAAGGAATAGAAAAGGAAGATACATTTATATTATATATATGTATAACATCATCATCATCACCAGCTGTGTATTCAGCGTCATTTGTTGCTAAATCATCTGTTAATCATATATATACGATATATACATACAGCGGAAAATCACAAAAGTGCAAAAAGAGGTTAGTGTATTAACTCTCTCTCTCTCTCTCTCTCTCTCACACACACACACACACACACACACACACACATTAATTATTTTGTATATTGCAAGTTTTTAAACAAATTTAATTACTTTAGTTAAGTAAGCGTTTGGACAAAACAACATTGAATGTTCCGTATATGATATAACAAATGATGCTATTCCTACAAGCAAATGTTTTAATGGTTTTGGTATTCATATTTTTTATTTTTTATTTAAATTTCCATATACGTGTTTGTTTAATCAAGTCACATAAATATATAAATATTTCAATAATTATAATACATCGTCTAACGTACATTGTGTATTTCACGACATCTTCCATTTCTAGAAGTTTTGAAGTTATCAAGAGACAAATTCACTGTTTATTTGGGCGCAGGACATTTGAGCGAAAATTGAAAAACTCTTAGTGGAGATTTTAACTATTACCTGTATTTAACGATGGACATTTCAGCGACAGTTTTTATCTACTCAGGTCAAAACGGTATTTTATATGATGGATACCGCTACAGAATTAATGTTTTTCGCTTTTCAAAAACATACTACTTTTTACTTTAAGCTTTATCCTGTATATTTTACAAAGATTTTAACACACTTTTGTGAAATGTAGTGATGGACTTTTAATGCGGTTTATAATTTTAATTTGGTGCTTATCAAAAACTTTAATCTGTTCCATCTCCCTGTGGTGGGTATGGGACAACAATTTTCAGTCTTGCTAAAGAAGAGGTTAAACAAAGGTTGCTCAAATGTCTACCTTGCATTTGGAATTTTGCTCAAATGGGTTAAAATTCTTTCGCTCAAATGTCCATTATTTCGTCGCTCAAACGTCCGTTTTTACTCGCTCAGATTTTGTCCTTTGCTTTCGCTCAAATGTCCAACGCCAGTTAGTTTCACCGTGCCACGTTATTAATGACCTAGTATACTTCATTAAGCTTCTTGGTTTTTTTTCCTGTCTACACTAAAGTTTGTTTATTTGCTACAAAGATTTAATTTACTATGTCTTAGAACACAGTAAAATCGAAATATTTCTCGTATTGTCATAAATATCAATTTATTTACTTACATGTGCCGCAACATTGCTGAAAATCGCGTTCTCAATAGACAATAGCATCCTTGAAGACATAGTTAACTCAGGAGGCAATACAATACAATACAATACAATACAATACAATACAATACAATACAATACAATACAATACAATACAATACAATACAATACAATAAATCGTATTGCCAGATAAACATTGTTCATCAAAATTTTTCCATATTTAGCACATGAAAATTGTTACAAAAGTTGAAAACGTATTGCTGCTTTTTGTGGGTTTTTTTAACATAAAATTAAAACAATATTAACGCTCGTTAAAATTGACCAGCTAACTGGACAGGCAATAGGAATAGAGTAGATTATTGGTGTTTAACATCCTTATCAAGGTTACTTCACTTATGTCAAGTTTGGGATGACGGGAGAAACCGGATTGCCCAGAGAAAAACCTTTTACCTTCGACTAGAGAACTGACAAACTCACAATATGACCTGACCAAACGTGAGTCGAACCTAAGCGGTGAGAGGAACTATATTCACTAAGGCTGCACTTTTTCACCTTAGGAATTCTGCCCGTACCCGAACCTACAGTACAGGCCTGTCAAAAGTTAAACGCTAAGGAAATGAATTAATGTCGAATAGGAAGTTCATCTTTATCGCTCGTCAGCGATATGTCGTCAGCAGCTGATATATGTACCTCTAGGTAACTTTTCGGCACTAGCTATCAATACCGCGGTTACTAGGTAGCCTAGCTTCTATTCGATACCTTTTCGAAAGCCCAGTGTTAAACTTTCGACCGGTCGGTACCGTAGGCGTTGGGTTCATGATTTTCGTAAGTTGATTGGCAATGGTACTGTTTGATCCTAGAGAATGATAAGTAGCTGTTACATCGCTAATTATTTATTCCTTATAGATCCATTTCAGGATGTTAACATTGATGAGATCTGATAGTCAGTATGAATGATGAAAATTAAAAATAAATTATTTGATCTTCCAAAATCAATACACTTGAATGTATTATATATGGTCTGATAGATTAATAAACAGATTATCAAACAACTTACAGTCAATGTCCGGTTTTCAAATATCAGTTAGTTTAAACAATTCGCAAGGGTGATTCGTACAGTCCAACCTGCCTTAAAGGTCACCTCTATATAAGGGTCACTTGCTGATAAAGGCAAGTAAAATTGTATCCCAATCGTTCTTAATTCATATTCTTTGAACCTATATATAAGGACCACCTGCCCAAAAAGGCCACTTTTATTGGTTCTTTTGTGTGGCCTTTATAGACAGATTTGACTGTATCTTGTATATGAGCTGGTGCTAAGGCAATCGACAGTATGGACCTGTCAAAAGTTTAACACTTTGCCGAAATCGACGGCTTATCCCTGTCCTTCGATAGCTACATTTCAGAAGCTGATTGCCCTGGATATATTTGACGTCTCATAGTTCCATGTTCCTTTCACATAATTTTGATTACACACGTGGCGGTTTTGGCTAGCTAAACAGGAGGTGCTTACCCTTCCGGAGCACCCGGCCTCACTTCCCTGTTGGAAGTTCACATGTCTAACCTAACTTGAGCTTTCCAAAGTTTTTACTTTGCTTCTGGATTGTGATTCGGACATGGATTAGTATGTTTTTGATATATGCCTTTGCATGTTTTGGGCCAATTGCTATCCACATCTCGGCTAACGAGCTTCAACGTCTTGTCGTTAGGTTAGTGTTAAACTATCGACAGGTCAGTACTGCATGTTGAAATTTTCTTCTTTTTGATCTCACACATGACCGGTGTAGATAGCTAGACTAAAGTGCTTATCCTTCCGGAGCACCAGGTCGGACTTTTCAGGTTGAAGTTAATTAAATACAATTTTCAAGTTTTCGAGGTTTTAGCTTTGCTTTTGACATTAGATTTGGGCAGGAACCGGTATGCTTGATTTTGATTATATATAAGCTGGTTTAAAGACATCAGTGGTATCATTTCCATGTTTCTTTCAATTTCGCATATATGTAGCTAGCTAGACAGAAGCCTCGAAGTGTGTATCCGGCATCAATTCCCTGGTTGAAGTTTATCTGTTTAACTTATTTTGTCAGTTTTCAAAAATTTTAACTTTGGTATGGGCACGGACCGATAAGTATTTGATTGACGTATTGTTTATCTACAACAGAAGTATTGTGTTCAAACGACACTTTAAATATTAATAATCAGTAACGAAGCGGTTAAAATAGCAGGGTCTTAACAACCCGACTGGCACATACCATTTTAAATTTAATCATAAAATACATTGAAAAATGATACATGACAGGGCCATTGACGTACCTATTATACTTTTGATTCTTCACAAGTCTATTTATTAGTGTCAGTGACCATTTAAAAAAATATCCATGATTCAATGCATTCAAAACATGGTTTATAACAATTATTACATGATAAAATTATTGTTTATTTAATATATTTTTTTTTCAAAAATTTTACATATTAAGACAAAGACACTACTCACTCACAAACACATTCGTCAGTTATAATGGGTTTTGCATTATACTCAAGTTCTATATCACAATATATACAAATTGTTTGTAGTTAAAATTATTTTTAAAAAATGGTACATGACATTTACGACAATGAATTCATGTCCTATGAGAGACCGTGAAATTCATATCTTATGAGAGACCGTGGAAGTATAATGGTTACTACAATATTTCAATTCAAATAAAAAAAACCTAACCATTTTGGTTCGTGACGGAACTTTATGGCCGGTTCTGCATTCGTAAATCAAGTGTGCCTAGACTTAAAAAAGCAAAACAGGAAGGAAACATTTGAAGTTTGTACCAAATCCGGAAAAAAAAACCGTATGAATAATAATATTTTGATTCTCGGAAGTCTGTTATGAATAACGCTTTTTCAAATTATTATCGGACACCGTTTCAAAATGCTTGACATATTTGTGGAAATCTGTTATTTGACTCATTAAAAAACCCAACCAAACAAACAAAAACAACGGATTTATGCCTAGTCGGCAGCTCATCTCAAATCATCGTTAGCTTTAACTCAACAGCCGTTTGGTCACTAGCTATTCCTATATATGCGGCCTAAGTTTCACAATCATTTCTTAACTGAGATTTTTCTTAATTTAAATTTGTCTTATTTAAAATCTGAATATTTTTTTAGTTTTCAACATATTCATAAATTTAAGATGTCGATTTAAAAATCTCTCTAAGCTATTACATATATATTCTAATGTATTTGTAATTCTATTATATTACATATTACATTCTAAAAATGAAGTTGGATTTATGTTTATTTATCATAATTTTGATGTTTTCCAGGAAACATTGAGAGTACATTTATATTGATCTGAAAAAAGCAAACATATACCCAGATTAATCCATCACAATTTATACGTACTAATATATTTAAACCTTTCTATCATAATTTAAAAATATTCGAGGAAACATGGGCTGTAAATTAATACTGATCATAGTTTATTTTTGTAATAAAGATTTTACAAATGAATCTGGGTTTTGGTTACAATTAATCATAATTTTGAAGTATTCCAGGAAACATGGGGTGTAAACTAATACTGATCATGGTTTATTTTCGTTATAAAACGTCTATAAATTAAAGGGGGACTCTGATGTAATTATTATTTTAAGCTTCAGAAACAGCGGGAAGAAGGACGTGTGACAATAACATTAAGTAAAGTACAGGCCTGTCGAAAGTTTAACACTAAGGTGACAAGTAACCACCGAATCGGAAGCTCGTCTCACCTCATAAGCTTTATCTTTCCAGCAGCTCAGCTGTTTATCTCCCGGTAGCTTTTTTAGCTACTTGGTACCTATATCTCATCCTTTTAGCAGTTGAATTCGGCTACATTTCGTTAGCGCAGTGTAAAACTTTTGACAGGTCTGCACTGCACGGCTCACGCTGTTTGAAGCATTCGTTAGTTAAACCAATACTAGAAGTAATTGGATCTTATAATAACAAACTGTGAGAATCCCAGGTGTGAGTAGAATTAAAATCAGGCAAACCAGCAAAATGTCAAGTATCTTTATATAATTTAATCATAAAATGCTCAAGTGGCGGATGTAGATGTAGCTAGCTCGTCAGGAGGCGCTTACGAAATCGGAGAACTCGGTCTCGATGTACTAGTAGAACTAAATGTACCAGTTTACGTGGCGGATGTAGCTAGCTAGACAGGTGGTGCTTACCAATTCGGAGAACTCGGTCTCGATGTACTGGTAGAAATTTAATTAAATGTACCAGTCTGCTTGCGTGGGTATAGCTAGCAAGACAAGTGGTGCTCACCAATTTGGATACATCGGCTTCGAATAAATGTACCATTTTACGTGCGCGGATGTACTTGTAGAAGTTCACGGGTTTTACTAAATGTACAATTTTGTATGCGCGAGTGTAGATGGCTAGACAGAAGGTGTTTACCATTTCGGAGAACTAGACCTTTCTTCCCTGCTAGATGTTCGCACATATATATGCTCTGTTAGGACCAAATTTGCATCATCGCTCCTGCCACCTGACGCGAAGAAGCGACGGAGCTAAAACACGATAGAGAATGAGCTTAGTTGAGGAGATACAATGGCGAAGTCGCAATCACGCGAATGAGCGAAGATACGATGCGAAGAAGCCAAGTTGCGAATTCAAACAAGCGATTGCACCTTTGCGACTTTGCTCCTTCGGAATCGCGTTTTCGCTCCGTGTTCAGGTAGAAGGAGGGAAAGGACGATAATGTAAATTTACCCCAACAGTACACCATTGAATACTGTTTAAAATATCATAGTTGTAAATTGCTGTCTGATAATTTCTGAGTTAGTCTTGTATAGTTCTTGCAGACTTTCCTTCCTATCCTCCAATGTGATAATCATAACCAACCTTTGATTTAGGACAGATCACTCGTTTTAATCATATAGTATGGATATCTAGATGTCAATTAGTGTTCCAGAACAAGGAACATTAAATTGTAGCTAAAATAATATTTAACATTTCTAGGCCATGTCTAAATTCTAAATTATATTTTGCGATGATAAACACCGTCATAACAATCTTTGCTTTTTAATTCTATCTTCGGAATGAAAGGGAGGTGAATTATGGTCAGCGAACAAATGACAGTACATTTAGACTTTTAGAAAGTCTCTTGCAAACATAAATGCTGTAAACGTATTTTTTGGCTTGTACTAATTTTCGCTTATTTCGCGGTTGTTTGTTTTACGCGAAAATTAATAACAAGCGAAAATCATATTACGCTATTTCTTTTGTAGTTCATATTTCAAAAACTTGAAAATTTAACTACGCAGATATGTCTAAATTTCCTATGCCGTGAAATTTAATACACGCGAGATTAAAAACTTTTAGAGTGGTCTTGAAACACAAGTCAAAAAATGTTGGTTTATTTAAATTTTAAAATGTGATACTTAGTATTGTGTTATATACATCACTTATCATTTCTGTTGGAATGAAGATTGATATACTAACTTGTACCTAGTCGTAAGAAATCCGCGATCAGCCAAAAATTTATCTGCACAGGGTAAAACGTTAGCGCTATGGGAATTTAACATGTTGAAAAACCAGGCAAATGGCGGATTCTGTTGCGCATATGACATAAAATTCACCAAGAACATCACTTTCGGTGGTGTAATCATCGCCATTTTCGCAATGTAAAACCCCCATAGCGCCAACATTTTCTTTTCTATAGAAATCGTGAATAAGCATGCAGATTTTCAGTTATGACTAGGAAAAATATCAAACTTCATTTAAATTTATTTGGTTTTCTATGGAAATAAAAACTATTTCACTGTCACAAATAGAGTGGTTCTAATAGTAGTTGTAATTAAGTATTTGTAATCAAGTAATTTAAGTACATGTATTGATTACGTCACAAACTTTTTTAAAATTTTAATTGCATTTATAAGTATTTGTATCACAAAATAAAAACATTATAAAATGATTTTAAAATGTTTTTATATAAATTTGTGTATTTTTTTTTACTTTCAGGCTCATTGGCAGGAAGATGTCAACGATAACTACCACCGCGAATATGAACGTCACAGAAAATTACAATACCACACTGCAAAATGATACCCTGGCGATGGCAAACTATACACTATCAGAGTTGAATGACGAATACGCCCTAAGTAAAGTTGGTGGTATGATATTCGTCGGAGTGTTGATGATTCTCGGGGTTGTTGGAAATGCAAACGTTCTATTTGTTTATGCTACGAAATTCAAACATTCAAATCACCGGCTGTACATCATTTCACTCGCATGCTTGGATTTGGTCACGTGCTGTATCGGAATGCCTTTTGTAATCGTTGACCTTCGATATCCTCTGTTATTTACGTTAGTTCCTGTTTGCAAGATATTGAGATTCTTGAATTATTTTATGTGTACTTGTTCAGCCTTGATCTTAGTCGTGATTGCCGTGGATCGTTACAAGAAAATATGCAAACCGTTCGACCCACAAATGAGCCGAAAAATGGCCAAACTTGCCTGCCTGATAGCCATGATTGTTTCCCTGTGCTTGGCATGGCCAGCGCCAATATTGTATGGACATAGTACGGTGGACGCTGAAACAATATCAGAATATTTCAAGATGGACATAAATATCACAGGTGTTCAGTGTTTTACCGAGGACAGATTCAAACATACAAAGTATCAAGCATTTTTCAATATCGTATTGATTTTAGTTATCCTGACATCAACGGTCATTCTCGCCGTTTTATACGGGTTAATTGGCAGGAAAGTTTTCAAGCAGACAAAAAAGTTTACACGAAAAATTAAAGTGTCACCAGCGGGACAGACCAGTTCAAATTCTGACAGCATGAAAACGGAGTCAAGCGGAAGCGGAACGAATTCTGAAATCCATCTGATTTCAAAGCAAGCGATCATAGAACCAAGCATAAATAGCTGGAAATCCAAAAATACGGAACAGACCTCAAGTGGCACCGAGGTATGCATGGCCCCAGCAGGTGCCACCGAAATCAAAACGATACAGAAGAGGAAGATTACGTTCATGTTATTCATCATCACGCTTGTGTTCGTGTTAAGTTTTATGCCTCATCTGTCCTTGAAGACTATTGCTTTTCTGAGGAAAGACTTTTTACCCAGTTTGAGTTTCAGAAATCTGGTCATATATAACACCTTTGTTTGGTCTTTCTTCGTAAACAATGTTGCCAATCCAATTATATACGGATTTTGTGACGAAAGGTTCCGAAAGGAAATGAGAAAACTGTACTGTAGACATTCGGGTAGCTTGGATTTTTGAATGTGTTTGATGAGTGTTGTTTCATTCCTAATTACTTAAAATGTTATATATAGTATTGTTGTATTTGAATATTAAATAAATCTTGTTTTATTTCATTAAGTTGTTTTTTGTTTATTCTCTTAACTGTTTCTTTGAATACAATTCAACTCCATGAAATTACAGATTCTCGATATGAAGAAGTGAATTGCATAACAGTCAACAACAAAAAAATTCCCAACAACAGTATAACTGAACACTCAACCCTCAACAACAATATAACTTAAAAAAACGCCCAACAAAGAGATTACTTAACGCTCAAGAACAATATAACTTCCAAAAAAAACCGCTTAACAAAGAGATACCTTAACGCTCAACAAAAGGATCATTCCCAAAACAGCATAACTTAACACTTAACAACAATATAACTTCCAAAAACGCTGAACAAAGAGATAACATAACGCTCAACAAAAGGATCATTCCCACTAACAGCATAACTCAACACTTAACAACAATATACATACAAACTCATCAACAAGACAACTGCATACTCAACAAAAAGATTACTCAAAACTGATCACTCAACAAGATCATTTAACACTCAACAAAAAGACAATTCAACACTCACTGACATGAGAAAGTAATCAGAAAAATGGTACCATTGTTGGTTGATAAAATCGAACCATAGCTTATAATGTTATTTTTATTGTTTACAATCTCGTTCGATTCTTGTCGGTTGCTTTGGAATCTCCAATACACCAAAGTACCCCAAGTGTTGCAAAGTTAGCAGCATAGAAATATACAAAATTATAGGTCATTATAAATGCCTTGAAGCTTTTTCAAACACCCCCTTCGTATGATAAACTGCAGACATGACAGACATGCCTCAGGAAGAAGCGTTTCCGAACAACCCCCTCCGTATGATAAACTGCAGACATAGTTCAGGAAACAGCTTTTCCAAACACCCCGCCATATAATAACATCCAGGCAAGACAAACATGCTACAAGAATTAATACGCTGTCATTAAATGTACACGGTAAAATCAAGTGCACAACCCGATGGAGGCGAATAAAGTTCGATAGGACCCATTGTTTTAAAAAGGGCTGGGGAGTATAATGTTGGAGTCGAACCTTGAGTTATAAAGAGACTGGGGAATAATGCGAAGAGCTATCGTCATGGGTTAGTGTGAGGATTCGCATTTATTACATAAACAGGACACGTGTTTCTGTTTTCCATGACATGTAGACAGTGAACGCACTTGCGTTTACTAAACATATATATACCCATCCATAATAAAATTGCAGAAACAAAAAAGTAAAATACTGGCCAAGACAGAATAATCGATTCTAATTTTTAATTTGGGAAATAAAAGATATAAATGCGACTATGATCACATACAAAGTATATATTGATTAATGTGATTCGCTATCTACTTCCAATGGTCATTAAAGAAGATTTAAGTGTTGACCTGATCTTTGTTTTTTTCGTTTTGTAAGATGCATCATTCAGTCAAAACAACCATACGAATCGATGTTCAAAATCACAATCCAAAAGCAAAGTAAAAACTTTAAAACTGGCAAATAAAGTTAAGCACACGGATTTCTATCAGAGAGCTGAGACCGGTTGCTTCGAAAGGGTTATACGCCCGTCACATGTGAAGAAATAATTGAGAACGAAACGAACATTGAACTATGAAACGTCAAATTATATGAAAATCAAGGATAATTGTGATATAGAGACATCATAGGTATCAAAGGTACTGTGATGACGGCCATAAAATTTTATCCGATCCTGGATCATGTTTGCGTCGTCGTATAAATACCAATCCCTTTCATATTTAAATGACAAGTTTAAGTATGACCAAGTTGTGGGATCTGGTATTTAAATCTAAAGCGATTGAATACAGTTGTGTTCTTTAAAACCATAAATGTTATCCGTGATTCACGAAGACTGCTTGGCAATATACTAACATTTAAACAGTTGAGTCTCTTCAAACCCCATCAATTTCAACTGAATGTTGTAGGTACACACCACCATCTCTAAAACATATAACTAGTAGTATATTTCCATTATTCCTTAAGAAAAGTATAAAGAAATAAAGCAAATACAATAAATTTGAACACAATTTTATTAAGATAATTGTATCCATTTAATGGGGTTCGCCGCTGTACAAAGTGGTCAGTACCTCTTAACGTTTGTGCTGAACGTTTTGGAAAACGTCAAGGTCAAAGATTCCCGGAATGACGTCGTCTTCGCGGGAAAACGTCATCTCGTGTTATGTTATATGCATTGGAAATAAGCGCTCCGCATAATAGAGAGTCTCACGTGGTACAGCGGCAAACACCATCGATATAGTTGCTTTAATCAACTTATCAATTATCTATGGTGTGGTTTATTATCAATAAAGACAACAATTCTATTATCCACACATCAATCAAGTCACAATTCATTATAGTCTGGCTACTAATCAAAGTTGAATAATTGACATATTAAAATCAACTTGCATCAATCAATCTCTTGCATCTTGGCATCATTTTAATCTTTAAATGAAAAAAAATAAAGTCAAGTTTTAACAATGGATTAAAACAGGAGTTTAAAATAGGATATAACTAAAAATATTTGATTTTTTGAAGTTAGAATCCAGTATGTATGGATACAAGACTGGTACTAAATAGTTATCATCGAACACAAACATACAAATCTATGTCAAATCGTCATTTCAAAATCAAAAGTAAAAAATGGCAAACTAAGACCTTCCACCAAAAAAGTGACACAGGGTGTTTCAGAGGGGTAATCATATCCTGTGACGTCAAATATATCCAGGGTTATTTTTGGATACAGACACATCATACTCATCAACAATATTGTGTTGACGGCCATACGAGTTTTTTAGTGCCTTCATAATCTTGGCAATATCCATGAGTTGACAATTTAGTTGTAAGCAGCTTGCTCCGATGTATTAAGACATTGTAGTTGGAACAAACTCTATCACAGCTTAATTTAAACACACACAATAAGGAGAAAGGTAGGTGTATAACTGTGAAAAAAAAGAAAAATTGATAATAGAAAAGTCATACGGCTTGCTCCAAATGTTGTCTTTAATTGATATCATAATTGAGATATAATTCCATATCTGATGCTTAAAACTTAACTTAAAAAATCAACCGTGTTTTTTATTTTGAGCTCAGCAAATTATTAAGAACCATTCTTTTTCACTCAAGATTCTAAAAGGTTTTGCATACGATCTGTTTGATATGAATTATCAGCAAGCAATGGTGACAGTTGTTACCCATAGGTTTACCGAATGTTTGTCACTTAAAGCGATTTAACCATACTAACCAGTTTGGATTTCGATTTTTTTCATGAAGTAGTAAAAAATATAAATTATCTTTAACTCAAATGTTTCTATTCTCGAATGTGTGATAAATACCTTAAATGGCTTGTTATTTTCATGTTGCATTGCCATACAATATAGTAAAACGTGCAACATTGAATGCCCAAGTAATAATTATGGAGTATATTTAACATATGACCCTTTTCTTGGTTTAGTCGGTTAATTACACATTGGTCTTTATTAGGCTGTAAGATATCTCCAATTATTTGTGTATAATTTGAAAACCCGTAATAAATAAATATAGTTTAGTTGGCTTGTAGGTCGTTGGTCGTTATTTTTGTAATAATATTATCCTTTTGGAGACGAATTAATATAAGGGAGTAGCCATTGTTTCCGTTATGTCATATATATATATATATATATATATATATATATATATATATATATATATATATATATATATATATTGTATATTGTTAATGTACACTACAGGCCTGTCGAAAGTTAAACACCAAGCTTACAAATTTCACAGTTCACCTCAGCTCCTGGAAGCTTTATCTCCACAGTATGTTAGCAGCTACTAACTATCTATTTCTCGGCAGCTTTTCGAGTAACCAGCTATCAATATCTTGACAAATCGACAGCCGAAATTCGTCTCCTCTTTGTTGGGTCAGTATTAAACTTTCGAGAGGTCTGTGCTATAGTTCATGACACTAATAAATGTGATCGAACCTTTAAAGAATAATGATTACTGCAGGTGAAAATTATTGTGACAACTAATTAGTTGCTAACTAAATCCAGGAAAAAACGTGATATGTCTCCCCTGATGCTAGTCTGTCCTTATACATGCTTAACAAAGGATTTCCAGTAATGAACACAAAAAACCTTTATAGGTGGGTAGTTTAAAAAAGATCTAGTTAAGAACAAATGTTTCTGTGAAAGTTGATAGTTTAAGTTTGTTATCCAGTTTGAACTTTCGGTATAAGGTTGACCATGAGGCTGCAATAGTACATGCTTGACATTGAATTTTTACAAATTACGACAAAAATACGTTGATAGGTGAGAAAATGAAATAAGATTTAGTTGTAAATAAGTAAAATTTAAATATGTTATAATTTTATTCAAAACATTAGATGTTAATTATTAATAATTATAAAATATTACCAAAGATAAGGTTATGTTTTACAGGTATGGCAGCTATGGTCGTAGAAAAGTATATTACATCCGTGGAAATCGATATGATCGACAAAATATTAAGTTCGTCAAACGTGATGCTGTTGCACACTGAATTATAGTTTGGGCTGGTGTCAGGTTTTATGGCAAAACATCGCTGAGAATAATTAACAAAGGTGGTAAAGCTAATTCGGGCTATTACATCAATTCTGTTTGTAAACCATTTCTTAACAAAGATGTTCCAAGATTGTTTAATAGCAATGAAAATAATATGGTGTTTCATCAGGACTCGGCGTCTAGCCATACATCTAAAGAAAACATTGAATTTCTTAAGAAACTTAAAGTCAGTTAAATTATATCGTCTGAGTGGATGCCAAAAAGCATCGATTGCGCCACAATGAACGATAACGGTACCTGAGGAATCTTTGAACGTCTTCTGATCAATCTATACATTATCTGGTTTTAAAAGGATGAATGGAAGAAACTTGAACAGAGCTTCATAAATAAGACATTTTTGAGTTGAACAACACGTTGTAGAATGGTATATTACTACCACGGTTTACATATAGAACATTTGTCACAATGAAATCTGAATAATTAAAGATAATTTTGTAAATCAAAAGTGTTACGTTTTAAATTTATCAGGTCTTGCACAATGTACATGTTTATGATAAACATAAAGATCTTTAATGTACCGTGTATATGATTATAACGAAGCATATCAATCCATGTCAAAAAGACAATCACTAGGTAAAGCACTGAAGCTTGCATAATAAGTAAAACACTACATGCGAACACTAGGGAAGTGAGACCGGGTGTAGGCACTTGCTGTTTTGCTAGCTACAACCGTACGTGTGTCATCTGGCGTTTTGTTGAAACCTTGACAAGCATCATATTTCTTATGTCTTCCGAATTGAATACAAATGCTGACAAATCTGAAAAATTGTCATTACATTTGTATTTTTTTTATTCATGTACAGTACAGACCTGTCAAAATTTTAACACTAAGCAATCAAAAAGAGAAAGCACATCTCAGTCCCCCTTTAGCGTTATCTCGACAATTTTTTCGGCGGCTGTCATCCATCTCTTGGCAGCTCTTCGGGTCACAAGCAATCCATAATATGGCCACTCGGCAACCGAACGTCCTCTTTAATATTTACTTGTTCCATGTTCCTTTCACACTATTTTGATTACACACGTGGCGGGTGTAGCTAGCTAAACAGGAGGTGCTTACCCTTCCGGAGCATCTGGTCTCACTTCCCTGGTGGAAGTTCACGTGTCTAACCTAACTTGTCAGTTCCAAAGTTTTTCCTTTGCTTCTGGATTGTGCATGTGATTTGGACATAGATTAGTATGTTTGTTTTTGATTACTTCCGATTGCCAAGAAGAGAATGAAATTATTGAGATGGTGGAAGACTTTCGTTATTGTGCATGCTACAGTTACAATTTTTGTTGTTTGTTCAAAGAAGTTCATCATCAAATTAAAAAAACTACTAATCCAAGTCTGAATCACAATGCAGAAGCAAAGTAAAAACATTGGAACTGATAAGTTAGGTTTAACAGCATCCTGTTTAGCTAGCTACACACTACACGTGTGTAATCAAAATTGAGTGAAAGGAACATGGAACTATGAGACGTCAAATATATCCAGGGCAATCTTGGACACAAAGACATCAAACTTATCAACAATACTGTGATGACGGTCATAAGACTTTTTTTGAGGACATTGATAACTCTAAACTTGCGATATCGCTGGGTCAACTATTTCTTTGTAAGCAGCTTGCTTCGTAGCATAAATTCCCCGTAGTGGAACAAGCTCTACCATAGCGTATTAATTGGGAAACAAATACACCATAAGCAGGAGAATCCATTATATTGCTGCATAGAAAAGGAAAGTCGATAATAGAAAAATTGCAGTCATCTTGTTTGTCATACCGTATCAAATGTAGTTTTCGTCATAATTGACTAAATATGACGCAGAACCTAAGTATTCAGTTGTATCTTTTATTTCAAGCTAATCATTATAGATGGCATTCAAATAGTCTAAAAATTTAGGATTGCTTAGAGACAGAATGTCATTTATATATCAGTATATGGGGTTAAATGCTTTGGTGGCAAGCGGTCTTCTCTCCAGATTTAACAGGGTTCTGCATAAATTCTGCTTCTAAAAACTATCAACAATGATTTACTGGTTACAGTTACAATTTTAGTCTTTTTGTTGTTTGTTCAAAGAAGTCCATCATCAAACTATCAACAATGATTTGCTGATTATTTTGTTTTGTGTTGATTATACACGTCAAATGAATAATATAATTTTGTATAAATAATTGACTTTGATGATGACGATCATTGTTGCTTCTCATCTTAACATCAATTCAAAAAATTAATAAATAAATTCTAATTATAGAATTGATAGTAAAATGATTAAAAACACATTTTGTCATTGCTCTACACTATGCTTTAATAACATACCAACACATTTTTACAGGATTGTGATAGCTGTCATAGAGGGATATTGCTTTCACTGGAATTGTATTGGTTTTAAAGGTTAATCCTATTGGGTATCGAGTCTTTAATTCGTATTTTCATTTCATTTCTGGAATATGATATATCAAAATGTTCGTCAGAGTTTTTTATTTTGATAAGAAGTAATAATAACGTGGTTTTTCATACCGCGTTGTATTTCCATTAAACTGTTTTTCATTTCAAGCTTTGAAAGTACATACAGGTCAAACCTGTCGAGAATTACACCATTATATAACTTATTTTTATGGATTTATGTATCTTATTCTAAATATACCTTTCGAAAATGAAATTCGTGACAATTCTGCCTATTAGAAGGTGTCGTTTTCATTTGATATCTCTGTAAGGAGATAAAATTGATACGTTCTTTTAAAGATAAAGAAACATTTATACAAATGACCCTTTGTTTGGTGAAAAGTAATGCGCTAAAGAAATCGATTAGCTTTTAAGTATCAAATAAATTCTATATTTACTTTTATCTATGATTAATTTTTCAAAAAGAGAAAAAAGTTTTCTGAAAGACGAAAAATATTTCAATCTTGAAGTGTTCTGTGTGTTTTGTTTTATTCCCCATTTTTATTGTATACATTTCATAAAAATATCAAACGAAAGGGCATTCAATGCAAGATTTATTGGTTTTAATTCGTTTGATTGTTGTTTATTATTTTACATCAAGGTCTCGACTTTGGAATGTCCATTTTCTTCATTTGCTGTCTAACTAGATCTATCCATTTTCATTCCGTTTATATACATATGCATGCCAGTACGTGTACATGAATGTAATTCATTAATACCAGTTGATTGATTGAATGGGGTTTTACGTCCCAAAAAGACACTTATATTGAGACGTCACAAGCTATAGGTTGAAGTGACTAAAAATTATACTTTTGCAGTACCCTTGGACAATGTACAAGGAGATGACTATAGCATCTCATGCCTACACAGGCATGTTTTTAATGTCTCTTCGGACAGACCCCGTGACTTTCATTTCTAGATGGAGAGTGCTTGGTGAGAGCAGCCACTTCTTATTTTCAAGTCTTGGTCAGACCCGGTCTGATGTTCGAAACTACGACCCCCGCATACGAAGCATGAAGTCTAACGACGGAGCTAACGTAGTGGTGTAAATTATTTATATGTACAAATGGTAATTAAAATACGGTATGAATTAAAAGATTAAAAGTATAAACACAACTGACTAATCCATGTCCGAAACATATAAATTTCAAAAAGCTAAGTAAAAAAAAATTTTAAAATTGAAAAATCCAGGTTCACATATTAACCTTTGGGTTTTCACCAGGGAAGTGAGGTCGGGTCATCCTGTCTATCTAGCTATATTCGCTACGATTAAAACCGAAATTGAGAACAAAAGGAACATGGGACTATGAGACGTTAAGTATAACAGTTTTAGACATACAGACATCATACTTATCAACAATGTTCCGACAGTCACAATACTTTTAGGGGGCCTTGATAAGCCTAGTTGTGCAATATCCCTCTGTCGACTATTTATTTATAAGCAGCTGTCTGCGTTGTATAAATTCCCCGTAGTGGGGAACAAGCCCTACCATAACGTCATAACGTATACATTGTAAAACAAATACACCATAGACATGAGAAGCAATTATAATGCTGCATTTAAAAGAAAAAATTAACGGGTTTTTTTTGCGAAATTAAGAAATTAAATTGGAAAAAATTTAACGGTGTGAACATTGATGAACTGAAAGCCCACGATATCTGTATTGTTTTATATGATGGTTTTATTTGGAGGTACCAGAAATATTGGCTTTAAGTATGTAACATTCGATCTGTTTCAAACAAACTACCTTTAGTTTTTGTCTATTGTGAAATGTAAGATTTTGTAGAAGCATTTAAATGTGCAGGAGTTTGTTTTTTATATTCTTAATCTACTGCGTTCAACAACATGCACAGTAGATTCCTGTCGAAAGTTTAACACTGAAAATGAGTTGTAGATCGGCTATCGAGATATGCATGTAAAGCTAGTGACATAATAGCTACCGAGATATAGCAATAGTATCAGAAAAGATGTCGAGTTATAACTGCTGTCAAAAACCTGTGTGATAAAACTAAAGAGGAGGGATGACATAAGGTTCCGATTCAGTACTAATTCTTTACCTTTATGTTTAACTTTCGACAGGTCTGTACTACATTTAATGTGTTTCAATAAGGGTTTTAATCATTATTTTATAGTTATAAATTCATTATATAACTCCTTTAAGAGAAGCATACAAACATTTTATATTTGTCCAAGTAAAGTTTAATTTGTTGTATATATGAAGAGACTCTAATAAGATTATGTAATAGCTACTATGTAAGCCTTACAGAATTATTGATTATGGAAAAAGGTACAGTACAGGGCGAGCTAATAACAGTACAACTCGGCAAATACAAATAAAATAGAACTGTTATATTTATGCAAGTTTTAAAAGAAGGTGTAAAATACTTTACTTAAATATTCGTTTTCTGTTTAAAACCTGTTTATCTATTTATATCTTTCATATTGTGTAATAATTGCAAATCGATCGTATTAAATAACTTGTACGTCCACTGTCATTATTATATATATATTGTGTACATGTATTTTTAATGTAACTCGGGATAAATATCATATTTACTCAGAAACGTCTAGGTATAGGTAAACAACTTTGACCTGTCCGCTTGACCTTTCATTTAAATATTTATCACGGACCAAGTACATCTATGTATAGGGAGCACAGGTGTTTATTTTTGTAAACATCATGAGATATACTCACCTCATAGAGGAAACCCGTGCACTGTGAATGTATTAACTTGGATCTTAACACTACCCATTTTAGGTGGACCCTCCTATATGAATATTCCTAATAAAAGGTAAAACGGACAGGTCAAAGTTGTTTGCCTATTTTCATAAAACAATTTTATGATAAAATAAATATACACACACAAAGGTGTATCTTGATTATTATCTACCATACCTGAGTGTATATGTGTGTTTGTGTGAGCATATGAATGTGTAAATGGTGTTATTTGTTTTTTTAATTGTAAAATCATAAAAATTAAATAATAACAAAATACTAGTATATGTGTTAAACCTCTAATACCATAAACTGACTAGTAAGACCATCCAATAATTTTAAAATATCTGACTAGACTAATACAGCGTATACTTCTTCTCATTTTTTTATATTACCATTATTATTATTAGTTACTAATGAATTAATTTTTTCAATGTTGTCACACACCGTTATATATACATATTTGTGCCGCAATACAACTTTATAGTAATTTGTATATCCTATGAGTGTATACTTATGGAATAAAATAAAAAGAAAATGAACCACATCCGTGGTATAGAGAGTAGTAAAGAATCTTGAATCCGGGCAGCACATCTTATACCTTGTTACCAATATTTACACAGCTTTTAGTTAGCTACCATATATCTCTCTGGCTATTTTCTCACATACTTCTTATCCATATGTCAGCGATTCGACAGCCGTTAGATCAGTATTAAACTTTTGACAGTTTTGAATTGTAATTAATCCATCTGAATGCGATATAAACCAAAATTTAATTAGTTTTTGTAACGGATTTCATTTTGTAACCTGGGTGTGTCGTAAATGGTATTGTCAATATTAATCTCTTTTCACAGACTTATTCGTACGTAGATTGATGTATTTGTATATGTGATTATCACTATCGATGATGCCCTCTCTGCACTGCACTATGATATAGGACAAAATTTATATCTTAGCGATCTTTTATTAATCGATTGTGTCTCTAAAAAAGAAAAAATACCTTTTGAACAATGAATCTTATACTGTAAACGTATTTAATTTCGCGGTATAGGAAATTATAGACATGTCAGCGTAGTTTAATGTTCGCGTTTTTTTAAATATGCACTTTACCCAATACGCATAATATAATTTTCGCTTACTATTAATTTTCGCGCAAAACAAATGGCCGCGAAATAAGCGAAAATTAATACACCGCGAAAACAAATACGTTTACAGAAACTTGATATTGCACAATACCATCATTTCAAGTAGTAGAAATTATTTTTAAATAAAATCATACACAATATTTTGAAAAAGACAACTGTATTTATAATAATTGAAATTGGAAAATATATAAATAAATTAAACGCATTGCGGATGTAGCTAGCTAAACAGGGAGCACAAAGTCTACAAGAACACCCAATTTCACTTCCTTTGTGTAAGTTCACGTTTTAAACTTAATATCCCAGTTTTCCCAGTCTTTACTTTGTTTTTTTTTTTTTAAATTGTAGACTGATATTTTTGTTTTTATAAGAATATACTAAATACCAAAAACCCAAAATGAAATTTCAGGAATCCCCGCAGACTTTTTCCAAATCTGGATTTTGATAACGATGTTTAAATCACTGTGCTATTATCCCCACCTAAAATGGCAAGAAGCTGTAAGGATTCATTACAAATTTATGCAAGTTATGGTAATTTTTCTATTTAAATTACATTTCTCTAGAGCACAAGAAGGATAACAGGATGACGGTCACAACATTTTTGATTGACTTGTAGTGGTGTCCGATTAATCAAAATAATCGAAGATTTGTTGGTTTCTTTAACCACCTAAGCAATCAATTTTAAGTTGAAAAAATCGAATACAAATGATTATGAAAAACAATCTGCACCAAAACTCAATTTTTAACCCGAGTTTAGTCCGCAAATAGCTATATAGAAAAGCATAATCAAGAAGAGTGAACATTTCTAGTAACCGATAAACATTTGAAAGCCTCCTTGTCATTGGTTGCTGTCCGTTTTCCTAGATAATCAAATAAAGGGTCACTAAATCTGAAACAGCTGATGTAATAATGGCTGATTTTAAAAATGTTTTAGATAAAATACCGCTAATCGATTATAACCGATGATTGATTTGTTGTACTGAACTAATAATCGATCATGAAATTGCAACCAGTTTCCAACATTAGTGACCTGATGAGACTAGGGTTGCAATATCCTCGAGTGAACAGTTTATTTGTAAGCAGCTAGCTTTGTTAACGTTGTATAAAGTATCGGTTATATAATAAAACTTTATCTAGCGTATAAATTGTGAAACAAATACATCATTAGTAGGAGAAACAGATATACTGCTGCGTGGAAAGTTGCCGGTAGAAAATTGAAATTATCACGTTTGTCACTAAGATGAATGGCACTTACAAAGCCTCTACAGTTTTGATGATAACGACATAGAACATCATCTTTATATCTGTATGTGGAGTTAAATGATTTGACAAAAGCCTTCTCTTTAGATTTAACAATGTGGTGTAAAGTGTTGAAAATGTTTTTTATGCTATTTTACACAAATTAAGTATTAGAATTAGTTCTTTAGAAATTTTTGATTCCACATGTGATCGATACTAAATGTAGAATAGAAGACTGACAACCATAACCATCCACATAAAAAACAACATAATAAACAGTTGTCAAATCACAATCTCAAAGGATAGTAAACGTTGAAACTGTCAAATTAAGTGAAACACGTAAACTTCAACAAGGGAAGAGAGACCGGGTGCTCCGAAAGGGTTATCACCTCCTGATTAGCTAGCTACACCCACCACATATGTATTTCGAATTCGGAATGAATTGAACATAGAACTATGGGACGTCAGATATATCAAATATCGTCATAGTTAATTCGGATACATGCATCTTACTATCAACAATGTTGTGATTACTGCCATAAAACGATGAGGGCATTGATAAACCTAGACCGGTAGTAACTGAAGCAGAGGAGCCGCATATCGTCGAAATATGTCCTCAATAGAGTGTATGCCAAAGTTGTGTGGTCAAGGTTAATTTATATGAGAATATCAATAAAAATTAATCGTATGTATACAAATCATTTTCAGTAAGACTTTAAGTATTTGATACAATAGATTATTATAATATAGCAATATATGCATCGCATAGAAATTAAACGATAAATCTCGATGTGTAAGCGTGCAATAAATTTCGATATTTGCATGCAAACTTTGTTCTAGTCCGAGGTTTCCCGAATCAATTTTCATATTGCAAACTTTGTCACAGGATGCTGTTGTTTATGACGTTATACGATTCTTGTGACATCACTGAAGACGTCATCGCTGTGTTGTTGTCGTATTGCACTAGTTCTTATAATCGTATACAAGAACTAGTGCGATATTGATGTATTGTAAGACAAAATGGTAATTTTAGATGAAATACTAGTGGGAAGTAAACGAAATATATTTTGCTTTATAATAAAAGGGTTATTATTCACATATTAATGTATATTTTGTATGTTAGTTGCATTTTAGTATGTTATGTTTTGCAATTTCTTTTTTCATTTTCATTGTATCTATTGGCACAAGTTGACGTATAAACAATCCATTAATCACACAATTATAATAATTATATGAAATATTCTAAGTATGTCATAAGATGTTTTGCAATTTTTTCATTTTTATTATTTTATTGGCACAAGTTGACGTATAACATACAATCCATAAATCACACAATTATTATCATTACTAGTACATTGAATATTCAAAGTATGTCATACAAATGAAAATACAGTGACAGTGTATAATGAAAATAGAAATAGTAACATTATCATGGTTTCTGAATAACATATATAGCAAGTAGTTTCATAATATACCATAAATTCAACATACACAAACTAATGTAAATTAATAGGTCTACATTGTACATCAAATGTATGTGTGTTTGTGTAAAACCTCATAAACCGGCTCCAGTTTTTATCAGCGAAATAAAATTTGATCCGATTTGATTTTTAATGGCATGGAACGTATATTGGGAATTTTATATCCCTCAATATCCTATATCCACACATAAATATACAGTTTATGTCATTATCATTTACAAAGTATTGTAATAAATACAAAGTCACAAAAATTAATAACTATAAAATGTGAAATAAAATAGAAATAATGTATTAACAACATATGAAGTTAGATATTAAAGTAAAGATAATCGTTTTTAATCTTTCGTTTTGAGATACGATATGATTTTGAGACTGACATTGTAGATAAGGTCACCTTACTAATAAAACTATGACACTTAAAACGTTAATTGTGAATATAACTTAGTCTAAGAAAAAGAAAACAACCAATAGAGAGACAGTCGTATTTTTTCAAGCTCATTAAGATAGATGGTATTCACATATTCTCCATCATTAAGAGGTAGAATTCTATGAGGAGTTGTATGAGCACCCGGCCTCACTTTCCTGGTGGAAGTTCACGTGTCTAACCTAACTTGTCAGTTCCAAAGTTTTTACTTTGCTTCTGGATTGTAATTCGGAAATGGATAAGTATGTTTGTTTTTGATTGGCAACAGTCCTCTCATGATATAAAAAAGATTCTACATATATTCTGCTTCATATGAATAAAGAAAGAAATCAGCAATAACGATGTACAGTTTGAACCTATTTATAAACAGATTGTTTGCTGGTAATGTGTATTACCAAACACAATACATATGTTGCCTATCAAAACCTCTAACATTTTATTGATGGTATCGTCAATATATTTTTGTTTGTGATCCGTATGGTGCTTGACTAAATGACCAACTAAGTCCCTGTTAAACACTAAATATTTATATCTTGGTTTACCTTTTTTGTAAAAGAATGACAAATGAATGAATTTTTTAGATGTTATTTCACTTAAGAATGAGAGATAGTGGTGTAAAGTGAAAAACAACAAAGGTTTTATGCGCTTTACACGAGATAAAATCATGATGTCCAAGGAATTGTTGAGAGGTATTTGGAATCAACATTGGGTAGATGCCAGACATAGCATGGGATAAATAAAACTAAAGATCATCTTTGACGACTGTCAAAATTTGTGTTAGAATTACTGATCATTTAAAGGAACCTGCTCTATATCTTCCCTTGTATGGATTTTAGTGGCGATTAGGAATCCAATACAAGTAAGGAATATCAAAAGTTCTTAGGACTCAAGAAAACCCTATGGTGGGAAGAATTTAATTTTGATAAAGTTGTTCTAGAATATGTAGGATTCTCCGAAATACTGCCCAAATAAAGCTCCTAATAAGGCATCCATCTAGAATGTCTTACTAACAAGTATACCATTGTTGGAAACTTTATCAATGGGCCAACACATCTTTATTGTGTCTGTATGAGAGGTATACAATAATTCTTCCTTCCTTAATGCAATAGGAAAAGGTTCAAAATTTCAAATCTTCTTATTTAGCCCAACGTTTAGCAAATAGTGAAGAAGGTTAAATACTCATGGGCAAACCTTTATCTAGTAGATTCCACATCTTCCAATTGAACTCAAAACGTCTAGCATAATTTGCAAAAGAACCTATGGTAATTCCAATATTCTGTCCCAAAGTAAAAGGTTAAGCATCTTTGTATTAAGAACCTTTGAAACCAACACATCATTACAATCACTGATTATACAAAACCCCACTTTCGATGGGCAATAGGGTTAAAATTTAACCCGTTAAGCCTCGTCTATGTATTCGTTTGTCATTAACATAAATATCTTTTGTCCATCAATTCGTTAATACTTGTCAGCTCTTGACAAAATGGTAGGTATCAAATAAAAGTATCCTTTAAGGACTTTACTTTTTGAGTTTGGCAGGTTGAAGATGTTAAAAAGATACCTAAGGACCAAAATATATTTTACCAAAATAAGTTAAGAAAATACTTTGCTTGAGGGTGTATACCTTAGTTTTTGAGGAATTTCAATTTTGCTAGCAGCAAATTTAGACAATGATATATTTGTAAAAAAAATACACAATAATTGCCCAACTGAGCTACGTACCATAGAGAAGACCATGTACATGTTTAGTAGGTTTACCGTATGCTATACTTTCATTAAACCCACTGAATAAAAAAACGCCATACTAATCAATGTCCGAATCACAATCCAGAAGCAAAGTAAAACCTTTGAAACTGACAAATTAAGTTAAACAGGTGAACTTCTACCAGGGAAGCGAGGCCGTGTGATCAAGCAGCTGTTATTTAGTTAAGATTTTATGTATAACAAAATATATTAAAGATACCCTTCTAATTGTTCATGTAAATTAAATTCTCTGTTACTTATGACCATTGTGTAAGTTGAGAGACTAAATTGAATTCTGTGTTTTATGATTTACGTTTTTCTTTATGACCATATACAGTCCAACCTGCCTTAAAGGCCATATCTATATAAGAGGCATCTGCTTATAAAGGCCAGTAGAACTGTATCCCAGGTCTTGATTCACATTATTTGAACCTGTATATAAAGCTTACCTGCTCATTTAGACCACTATTACTGATTCCCTTGGTAGGCCTTTACAGACAGGTTTGACTGTATATAACATTTATCCACTCTTCCTACATGGTTGCCTCTATGGTACTTAGCTCAGCTGATGATACAATGTTCAAATGGTAAGATTTATCTTTTAGAGTAGAGACTCAATTCATGAACATGTCATACATAAGACATGAATATGTATTACGACTTCTTTCAAGATAAAATTATACATTGTATACTTTGAATATTACTTAAACCCATGTATCTTTGCACGGTCGACGTAGTGCCATGTGCTGTGAAAGTGAAAAACGGCACTTGACAGTTGAACAAAACTTCTCCCCATTCATTGTCATATGAGTAATGCATAAGTTCAAATTGCTATTGTTCACGTTCTGCTTCACATTTGGACTTTTACCTGAAATACGATACCTATGAAAGACTACATTTGAAGTTGTATGACAAACGTGATGACTTCGATTTTTCTATTGTCAACTTTACTTTTATATGCAGTAATAAATCTGCTACACATGTTTTTGTTGCATTTGTTTCACAATTGATATGCTATGTTAGAGTTCGTTCTCACTATGGGAATTTAATACAACAAAAACAAATCGATTACTAGTAAATTGTTGATCTGAGGATATTACAAGTCTAAGGTTATCATATCCATGAACAGTTTTACGGCCGTCATCACAATATTGTTAATACGTATGATGCCTTTATATCCAAAGTTTATGCTGGATATAACATTATTTGACCTCCCATAGCCCCGTGTATCTTCTATTCTCAATTTAGATTACACGCTAAGCGGATATGGCTAGCGAATCACGAGGTTTTTCCGAAGAACCGAGTCTTTCTTCCCTGGTGGATGTTCACATGTTTAACTTAATTGGCCAGTTTTCAAAGGTTTTACTTTTCGTTTTAGATTGCGATTTGAACATGTATGGACTGATATGTTTGTTTTTGGTGCATCAATTGTTTCGACGTTTTACTGTTTGATGAACAGAAATGCACTAGATGGTTAAACACCGTTCGCTAGAACATGGGTGACTATTTTGATTTAGGGGCCCAGCTCACTTAAGAAAAAAGTTTTGGTAAGAATAAATAGCTAAAATGTGAAAACTTTAAGGGGCCCAGACTGATTTTTAGTAGCCGTGGGCTACTGGGCCCCTGCTAATCTTCATCCTTGCTAAAACAATCCTTTTTAATTTAAATATCCTTAGGAATAAACTTATGAACTTACAGCACTTGAATGTGTTGACTGATTTGTAGGAAAACAATACTTCTGAGCCAAGAAGAGGATTGTCGGGCTGAAGGAGATCTTTAAGTGTAAATAAAATAAAAACTCAAGTAGGGGTACTTGAAGCATATAAACTCACAACAAGGAAGGCATTCGTGTAATAATTGATATTGTGCCAAACTAGGGTAGAAGGATCGGTGTATGTTGATGGTGGTAATTTGACAAAAACTTACAATTAAACATTTATCTATTTTAGGAAACATCATTTGTTCCGTTAATTGTCAAATGTTTATCATTTTAACTAGAGCTGCCAGTGAAGCCGACTTATACCCCCGATTGGTTTTGTTACAGGGTCATGACCCTTGACCTACGCACCTAAAAATCGTCTCATGCTGGTTTACATATTTTCCGCTTATAATGAAATCCATCCATAGACAAGAAGGTATGGGGCGGGCAAATATTATGAAGGACAGACAGGATCGATTCTTATATAATCCGCTACTCTTCGTTTGTATGGATTTTGTCTCTAAAACGCTTTGTTCTTCGTGTAAGTTACTGATAAACATCGATATATTCGATGTTCAATAGTCCCATGCTCCTTTGATAACACGCGTAATCAGGATGTGCTTACTCTTCCGGAGTACCCGACCTCACTTTCCTCGTTGCATTTTTTACGGCAGTTGTCAACAAGTTTTCGTCCATATCTTTGTTGTTTTCATGAATATTAAAGTTATTTTATGCACATTTATTAGGTAGATTTAATTTACTGACACTCTCGTTTTACTAGGAGAGGGGTAGAGTAATGGTGTTTTACGTCCTTGTGAAGATTCTTTAACTTATATCTAGATGGTCAGTTCTTAAATTGTTGAAGAAACCAGAAAACCGCCTACCTTCGACAAGCGAACTGTCAAACTTTTCCACACTACCATCTACCCACTGAGATTCGAACCATCAATGTAATCCGTTGTCGTTCCCGATTTCTCAAAAATGCATGAACAATTATGTATGCACCGATATGCAGATTGGCTTTAAAATATACGAAGACTCTTTTAGAGCACCATTTTGACCGACGGATTTTATTTTATTCTGAATACAGAGATATTCATTCCGGGAATCAATGGGTCAAACTGCATTATAAGACGACATTGTATGAACTAACCATATTATTCAAACTTGTGTTTATAATTCAAGTTTTTTTCAAAAGTGTTTCCAACGTGAGTAGAGCAAACGTCAGTAGTGTCTTTAAAACACCACTTACGTCATAAAGCTGAAAATCTGTTGTGAAAATACTGCCTGTAGAAGGAAGTATAAATGATTAAAGCAAAAATGAACATAGCAATTCATGTCCAAAAAGAACCCCAAAAGCAAAGACAAAAATACGAAATTACCAAATTAAGTTTAACACCCAAACCACCACCAGGAATGTTTATCTAGCTACCTGCCACGTGTGTGATTAAATTTAAGAAATAATGAAAAGAACATGGAACTATGTGACATCAAATATACACAAGACATCAATTACGATATCATATCATCGTCCACCTAAAACATGTGGGAGGCTGTGGGTTCAAATCTAGTTGGGTCTGACTTGCAAAACAATAGTGTCTCGGACTGTTTTGTCGCCAACCATTCGATATTTTCCATTTGCTCCTGTTATATAGTTACTTATTCTACAATTACATACGGTCCATGAGATCGTTCCCAAAAGCGGATCACCGAGACCAAATGCTGGAAAATGTCATTTTTCGAAAACCGATTTAAAAAATGTCAATACGTATCAGAATCGTGCTTAATGGGTGTACTAGCTCCGGCGCCCGGGTCATTTCCCTGGTGGAAGTGCCGTTTTTACCTGGTTTACTGAAATTAATAATTTAATATAGGGACTTATCACAGGCTCGTCGAAGGTTTAACGCTAATTTAATGAATTAGTTTCCAATCATCAGCTCCTCGATACCTGCAGTACAGACCTGTCGAAAGTGTAACGCTACTCTATTGAATTAGTGTCCAATCATCAACTCCTCATTACCTGCAGTACAGGCCCGTCGAAAGTGTAACGCTACTCTAATGAGTTAGTGTCCAATACTCAACTCGTTATCTGCAGTACAGACCTGTCGAAAGTGTAACGCTACTCTATTGAATTAGTGTCCAGTCATCAACTCCTCATTACCTGCAGTACAGGCCCGTCGAAAGTGTAACGCTACTCTAGGAATTAGTGTCGAATCATCGTTACCTGCAGTACAGGCCCGTCGAAAGTGTAACGCTACTCTATTGAATTAGTGTCGAATCATCGTTACCTGCAGTACAGGCCCGTCGAAAGTGTAACGCTACTCTATTGAATTAGTGTCGAATCATCGTTACCTGCAGTACAGGCCCGTCGAAAGTGTAACGGTACTCTATTGAATTAGTGTCGAATCATCGTTACCTGCAGTACAGGCCCGTCGAAAGTGTAACGGTACTCTATTGAATTAGTGTCGAATCATCGTTACCTGCAGTACAGGCCCGTCGAAAGTGTAACGGTACTCTATTGAATTAGTGTCGAATCATCGTTACCTGCAGTACAGGCCCGTCGAAAGTGTAACGGTACTCTATTGAATTAGTGTCGAATCATCGTTACCTGCAGTACAGGCCCGTCAAAAGTGTAACGCTACTCTATTGAATTAGTGTCGAATCATCGTTACCTGCAGTACAGGCCCGTCAAAAGTGTAACGCTACTCTATTGAATTAGTGTCGAATCATCGTTACCTGCAGTACAGGCCCGTCGAAAGTGTAACGCTACTCTATTGAATTAGTGTCGAATCATCGTTACCTGCAGTACAGGCCCGTCAAAAGTGTAACGCTACTCTATTGAATTAGTGTCGAATCCTCGTTACCTGCAGTACAGGCCCGTCAAAAGTGTAACGCTACTCTATTGAATTAGTGTCGAATCATCGTTACCTGCAGTACAGGCCCGTCGAAAGTGTAACGGTACTCTATTGAATTAGTGTCGAATCATCGTTACCTGCAGTACAGGCCCGTCGAAAGTGTAACGGTACTCTATTGAATTAGTGTCGAATCATCGTTACCTGCAGTACAGGTCCGTCGAAAGTGTAACGCTACTCTATTGAATTAGTGTCGAATCATCGTTACCTGCAGTACAGGCCCGTCAAAAGTGTAACGCTACTCTATTGAATTAGTGTCGAGTCCTCGTTACATGCAGTACAGGCCCGTCAAAAGTGTAACGCTACTCTATTGAATTAGTGTTAAATCTTCGTTACCTGCAGTACAGGCCCGTCAAAAGTGTAACGCTACTCTATTGAATTAGTGTTAAATCTTCGTTACCTGCAGTACAGGCCCGTCAAAAGTGTAACGCTACTCTATTGAATTAGTGTTAAATCTTCGTTACCTGCAGTACAGGCCCGTCAAAAGTGTAACGCTACTCTATTGAATAAGTGTTAAATCTTCGTTACCTGCAGTACAGGCCCGTCAAAAGTGTAACGCTACTCTATTGAATTAGTGTTAAATCTTCGTTACCTGCAGTACAGGCCCGTCAAAAGTGTAACGCTACTCTATTGAATTAGTGTTAAATCTTCGTTACCTGCAGTACAGGCCCGTCAAAAGTGTAACGCTACTCTATTGAATAAGTGTTAAATCTTCGTTACCTGCAGTACAGGCCCGTCAAAAGTGTAACGCTACTCTATTGAATTAGTGTTAAATCTTCGTTACCTGCAGTACAGGCCCGTCAAAAGTGTAACGCTACTCTATTGAATTAGTGTTAAATCTTCGTTACCTGCAGTACAGGCCCGTCAAAAGTGTAACGCTACTCTATTGAATTAGTGTTAAATCTTCGTTACCTGCAGTACAGGCCCGTCAAAAGTGTAACGCTACTCTATTGAATTAGTGTTAAATCTTCGTTACCTGCAGTACAGGCCCGTCAAAAGTGTAACGCTACTCTATTGAATTAGTGTCGAGTCCTCGTTACCTGCAGTACAGGCCCGTCAAAAGTGTAACGCTACTCTATTGAATTATTGTCGAGTCCTCGTTACCTGCAGTACAGGCCCGTCAAAAGTGTAACGCTACTCTATTGAATTAGTGTTAAATCTTCGTTACCTGCAGTACAGGCCCGTCAAAAGTGTAACGCTACTCTATTGAATAAGTGTTAAATCTTCGTTACCTGCAGTACAGGCCCGTCAAAAGTGTAACGCTACTCTATTGAATTAGTGTTAAATCTTCGTTACCTGCAGTACAGGCCCGTCAAAAGTGTAACGCTACTCTATTGAATTAGTGTTAAATCTTCGCTACCTGCAGTACAGGCCCGTCAAAAGTGTAACGCTACTCTATTGAATTAGTGTTAAATCTTCGCTACCTGCAGTACAGGCCCGTCAAAAGTGTAACGCTACTCTATTGAATTAGTGTTAAATCTTCGTTACCTGCAGTACAGGCCCGTCAAAAGTGTAACGCTACTCTATTGAATTAGTGTTAAATCTTCGTTACCTGCAGTACAGGCCCGTCAAAAGTGTAACGCTACTCTATTGAATTAGTGTTAAATCTTCGCTACCTGCAGTACAGGCCCGTCAAAAGTGTAACGCTACTCTATTGAATTAGTGTTAAATCTTCGTTACCTGCAGTACAGGCCCGTCAAAAGTGTAACGCTACTCTATTGAATTAGTGTTAAATCTTCGTTACCTGCAGTACAGGCCCGTCAAAAGTGTAACGCTACTCTATTGAATTAGTGTTAAATCTTCGTTACCTGCAGTACAGGCCCGTCAAAAGTGTAACGCTACTCTATTGAATTAGTGTTAAATCTTCGTTACCTGCAGTACAGGCCCGTCAAAAGTGTAACGCTACTCTTTTGAATTAGTGTTAAATCTTCGTTACCTGCAGTACAGGCCCGTCAAAAGTGTAACGCTACTCTATTGAATAAGTGTTAAATCTTCGTTACCTGCAGTACAGGCCCGTCAAAAGTGTAACGCTACTCTATTGAATTAGTGTTAAATCTTCGTTACCTGCAGTACAGGCCCGTCAAAAGTGTAACGCTACTCTTTTGAATTAGTGTTAAATCTTCATTACCTGCAGTACAGGCCCGTCAAAAGTGTAACGCTACTCTTTTGAATTAGTGTTAAATCTTCGTTACCTCATATCTCGACAGCTGCTAACTACTAGTATATCTCAGCAGGTTTCTGCCCTATAGCTACCCATTTCTCGTACCTCGGACAGAAAAATCTCACGCGCACACCAGTGCTAGATTTTTCTGTCTTGTCCAGTTTGTCTGGTACTGTCTCATGCGACACGAACAATCAGGATGACGTATCCGATCATTGTGCTTGACGTCATCAAAACAAAGGGTTTCTTTATTAATTTTTCAAAATATGTGTTTTATTTTATTTTTTCTTCAAAATATTTTATTGTCAGCGTTGTTGTTTTTATTTGCATTAAATACAAATCGTTGATATCTTAAAATTTTGAAGTGTTGTCGATCGGATTATTTTGTACAATGCATACATCGCCCAAAGGAATCATGCGCGACAAAAGGCTCCATGAGGGTACATGTGTTGTTTTGTATTTATCACAGATATAAATATTTAAATGGTACGAGAAATAGAATCTGTCACCTGTTTGTGACCGATACATGTTGATCTCAGTCTCGGGTGATGTGATGTAACAAATCCCAATCTCGGCACAGCCTCGATTGGGATATATGTTACATCACATCACCCTCGACTGAGATCACCCGGTATCGATCACAAACAGGTGACAGATTCTATTAATCTCGGTAGCCAACCGAGCTTCGACACTTTTCCGTTAGCCGAATGTTAAACTTTCGACAGACCTGTACTGTACATTAATTGCTAGATTACTACGTCATCAATGTACTACAGGTACCATACATGTCAAGTTAACAGATTTAAAAGACAAATAAATATCTGACGAATTTAAGACATAAATCGTCCGATTATTATGTAGTCACGATGTACTAGAATATGAACTTTTGTCCTCCGTTGATTGGTAAACTTTATTTTTAAGAGTCAAAATGCTCTTGTCGCAGATGATAAAAATATGTGGATTTGTTGGACATAGATTTTTTTTTTAAGTTTGAAGCGAGATTGGAAATTTTACGGAGTGTGCAGACTTTTTGAAATAAGATATTGAGCATAGACTGATATTGTAAAATAGGTCACTTCCTAATAATATAATGTCACTAAAAATGTTTTTGTAAAAAGTGGATACAATCTCTGAACAAGATGCCTATTGGGCCTGATACGCTCACCTGATACATAATAGCTCGAATGTCAAATCTAAAAATATTTCATAATAGTAACGATTTGAGGCTAAAATAGTGAAAACAACAGTACAAAAGTAAAACAAACTATGACATTTGGGGATTTTTTGGTATCTGTGACCTTGACCCTTGAACGTATGGCCTTCATTATTATATCAAAATGATTGTGATGACAATACCTAATCTTCTAATATACATGCCTATACAAAGAGTTTATATTTTTTGAGACTTTAACTATTTCAATATTGTTTTGCATCTTTGACCTAGACCTTTGAACTCATGACCTTTTTCTATATATCAAAATGATTGTTGTATCAATATCTACGACAATTTTATATGCATCCGTACACAAAACGTTTATAGTTTTCCAGATAATACTTAAAATAAGAGGTAAAAAAATAGGTCATGACCTTCACAATTGACTTTGATCTCATTTTGAATATGTCAAAACTGAACACCCCATGCCATTATCTAGTCAAATAATCAAGTTATAACAATTTGAAGCTATTTTACGATTTTTTTTCAAATTTAACCGCAAAAACGCGTAACCTATTTTTTGTCCGAATTTCACAAAATGAACAAACTATAAGCTCAAGACCCTTAAGAAGCCAAATATCACATCGGATTTTTTCTCCAATCATTGGTTTTAGAGAAGAAGATTTTTTTTTTAGATTTTTGCACCCCTAGGTCACCTTGACCTAGTTATGGTAGCCATGGCAACGCCACGAACAAATTTGAATTGCACCGGCCCACATATACTTCTTACCAAGTTTCATTGAAAGCTGTCGTGTAGTTTCAGAGGAGATGTCGAAAATAGGTGTTAACGACGCACGCGCGCACGCACGCACATATACACGCTGTGTATTGCCATAAGCTCATATGACCTTTTAGCCAGGTGAGCTAAAAACGAGGTTTTAGTAATAACATGAATGGTGAATATGGTTTAGTATCTGGTTTCATTATGAATGTGACGGGATCTATTTGTTTAACTTCCTTAGACTTTAAATAAATCCAAATCCTTTTTTGTGATTTAGATTTTTACTTCTAGAATTGTAATGTACAATTCATATATATATATTAGACATATCAACATGACATTCATTCTATTTAAATATTAAGTCTGTTTCTGCATCAACTATCAAGAAATCCAACAAGCCAGTTTTTCTAATTTTCAAGAAAAGTCTCGTATTTGTCTTTTTTTATCATTATAATTTTTTCTAGTTGGATTTGGTTTTTGACCAGACTTTTCCATGAACTTATCATTGGCATTTTATTTTGTATTCTACATATGTATATATAGTATCTAGTGAGTAAAAGTATATAATTTTGTGGTATCAACTTTTTAATGTTACCGTTAATTCCAAAAATAGCACTCTATAACACGATGAATATTTGCAAGAATAAAATTATCAATTTCTAACCAAAAGTCATTAACGACTTTACATTCCCCAAATAGATGTTCGATTTTTTCTGAAGATTCTTTACAAAATGTACATAAATTATCATTTCGTATTTTAATTTTGCATAGGAAATCATTTGTAGATAATATTCTATGATTTATTCTGTATTGGAACCATTGCAGTTTGGTATTTTTGCATGTATTAAATGGTAATTTGTACAGTGCCTTCCAGTCTAAGGGTATCTCGTAAATAGAATTCCATTTATTTTCACTTTTTGGTGTCCTATTTTTTAAAATCAAAATATTGTAAAAGTCTTTACTGCCTTTTGGACTTTTGAGTAGTATTTTATATAGGAAAGGTAAATCTAACTGGCCACGATTAACTTCTTCTCTGTTATTTATATTTAGTTTATTTATATAATGTTCCACGGCTCTTTTTATACCTGCAGCATATCTAATAAAATTTGTTTTGATAAATACATAAATCCAAATCTTATATACAATAACCCGCCTAATATACTAGTAGGTGTCACGGTCAAATAACTGGTAACCCGTATGTCTATTTAGAAAACACAAGGGGTCCCTCAAGGGTACTTGTGTATACTGGTATACAACAATAACTGGTAACCCGTATGTCTATGTAGAACACAAGGGGTCCCTCAAGGGTACTTGTGTATACTGGTATACAACATTAACTTGTCCGTTTGACTTTTCATTAGGATTATTCTAATAGGAGGGTCCATCCTGTACACGAGTAGTATTAATGACGTTATGTTTCTTTACAATCCTAAATTTTGAGACTATGCAAATGGCATCTATCCTACTGAGCTTGAAATAAAAGGCACGACTAATTCCTCAAGTTCTGCTTCATATTTAGACTTATACCTGAATTATGACGCACACGAAAGGCTACATTTGAAACTTTATGACAAACATGATGACTTCAATTTTTCTATTGTCAACTTTCCTTTTTTATGCAGCAATATACCTGCTTCTCCTGCTTATGGTGTATTTGTTTCCCAATTAATACGCTATGGTAGAGCTTGTTCCCACTACGGGGACTTTGTACAACGAAGTAGGCTGCTTGCAAATAAATTGTTGACTCGGGGATATTGCAAGCCTAGGCTTATCAAGGCCCTCAAAAAGTTCTATGGCCGTCATCACAGTATTGTTGACAAGTTTGATGTCTCTCTGTTTCCAGGATTGCCCTGGATATATTTGACGTCTCATTGTTCCATGTTCCTTTCACATAATTTTGATTACACACGTGGCTGGTGTAGCTAGCTAAACAGGAGGTGCTTACCCTTCTGGAGCACCCGGCCTCACTTCCCTGGTGGAAGTTCACGTGTCTAACCTAACTTGTCAGTTCAAAAGTTTTTACTTTGCTTCTGACATGGATTAGTATGTTTGTTTTTGATTCACACACACACACACACACACACACACACACGTGTGTGTGCGTGTGTGTGTGTGTGTGTTATATGTAGACCAGTTAAATATCTGTGTTCTATGTAAGTGCACTCGTCCATAATAAATATTTAAATTAAAGGTCGAAGGAACAGGTCATTGTTGTTAGCCTATACTCATCTTTACTCGTTATAAGCAGAAACATATAGCTGGTATTGTAGCGATATAATTACTTAGAACAGTGTTCTAGGCATGTGTACTGGTTATGATCTAGGAGCGTCACTACTATATCTCAACTACCGGGGCAACGATAAAGCACTCGCTTTACAAATGGTCTACCCGGGCGGCTTCAAATCTTGGCGTCGGGAAAGGGATTTTCCTTGTTACTACGTGTATTAAGATAGTAACGAATCTCGAGTGCAATATTCAATTCATTACTCTCCCGAGAGTACCTCACTTTTGGTCACCTGCGGTGATAATTTTTGGTGATATCAGTTGGATTGAATTAATATCTGTTCTTCTATTTTTCATTTGATAATGAAAATCATCCTACTATAAATATGGACAATCTCAAATCGTGAGTATTGGATCGCACCATCTAGTGTCAAGAAATTGATGACAGTCACCAGAGCCTAAAATGTTCAGTTTGAGCTTCTACCTCATAAAAATACCATTCCTGATATAAAGGTGATCAAGATAATTTTGATGTCCACAACCAACTCCATTCAAATAAATAACAAAAACAATTCGAATACTAGTATTTTACTCACATCACAATGTCTTAGCCATGTGAAAGAATAAATAAACCAAAGGCAAGCATACCTTTCCATATCCAAATCACAACCCTAAAAGGAAAGTAAAAACTTGGAAAACTAAAAAAATAAGTCAAACACGTGGAGTTCCACGATGAAAGTGAGACCGGGTACTCCGGAAGGGTAAGCAACTCTCGTTTAGCTAGCTACACTCCCACGTGTGTAATAAAAATTTGGAGTGAAAGGAGCATGGGACTATTGAGCCATCGAGTTTATCCTACATACAGTACAGACCTGTCCAAAGTTTAACACAGAACGCACAAAACGGCTGCCGAGTGGCCGAGATATTGATCACCTTGTGGCCGAGATATCGATCAACTTGTGGCCGAAAAACGAGCAAGAGATAAACAGCAGCTGTTGAAAAGCTGTCAAGATCTAGCTGACGAGCAGTCCACACGATGACTTGCTAATTCGGCACCAATACGTTAACTTTCGACAGGTTTGTACTATAGACATCCCACTCAACCATTCTGTCAGAATTTTGTTGAGGCTATTTTTCCCCAAACAAATATCCTTTTCTTTAAATATGTAGTAAAATGAAAAAGTGTTCCATAAAATAAGTATATATAGCACTTTATGGTAGCTAGCTAGCTAGCTCCAGTTTAATAATCATTCCTTAACTAAGATTTCCCTTTATTTGAGTTTATCAATGTTTGGCAATCTTGTTCTGAATTACAAATAAATACTTTTGACAAAACTAACTACATGTGTTATAGCTTAAAGTGGCCTTTAAAAACCCCGATATATCAGAAATTAACAAAATTATTAGGAATTCAAATCTGTCAATTTTAACTTCAGGGAAATCCTAATTAAAGAAGAATTATGAAAATTGAACCTAACACTTTTTGGGGGTATTATTATTTATCAAGACTGCCTCTCAGTCTTGAAACACTCTAAACCTGGTAAACAACCAATCATATTTATGTCATTGCCGTACTTACACACTGCATAAACTTTTTGTGTTATCAAAAATTTTAAAACATATACAATATGAATAAGACTGTTATTCCGTGAACATGATGAAAGAAGATATATTGACGGTTGTGATAGTTTATTCCGACTATTTAAATTACCTTTACACTACCCGATTGTTTGCGTGTACCCTTTTTGGAGCCCCGGGTGAGTGATCGCGTCGTTACTAACCAATCAATAAAGGCAAGAATATTGACCTGTCCGCTTGACTTATCCTTAGGAATATTCATATAGAAGGATCCACCCAATAAGGTAGTAGTAGGGTTCACTGTCAATAGTATGTACTCAAGGTACATGATTAGTGTTCGCATTATGTAGGCAAAATAACCCCATGTGATTCCTAAACACAAATGCACTCTTACACAATTAAATATTTAAATTAAATGTCAAGCGGACAGGTCAAACTTGTTTGCCTATACCTTTCGTATCCTAATTAAGTAACGGACAAGCAATACAGGTAGGTCTATAATATGATAATAGTAATAATATATTGTATTTGTAAACGTCAATTATACATTTTATGTATTTTCAAACCTTCAACGGTTGGTTAATTTTAAGTACCATTTTTAACTAATCATGGTAAAAAAAATGGCCATAATATACAGAGCCATGTCGCCTTGTCCGATTTAGTACAACAATACGCCGTTAGTAGGATCTGCTATTTTCGTGTATTCTGTGGTATTTCTGGTATGGGTATTCTCGGGTAAGTCTAATTTCTGATGTCCGACATTCAGTGAGTGACCGATCACACATGAAAATGGCCGTCCAGGTCTTATGGACTGTTGACTGGCAAGGGGTGACCTATTTGTATATCAGTGGGGACGGCAATTGTCTCTTATATGGTCAAAAAGGTGTGTCTTAGCTGACCTCATGTTAAAAATAAATTTATGGTTGTATCAGAGTCATCTATAACTAACAAATATATGTTTTATATGTCTAGGTTGTAGTCATCAGATGTAGAATAACAGTCATCTGTATTTATTTGCTTTCTTTCACTTTTAATAACCATTAGATCTACTTCCAATCAACACAACATACGGTAAATCACAAATTAAACTCCAGGGTATTTAAAAATTTACCAAAATCATAAATGTAACAATTTTGCCAGATTTAAATTAAGGAAAATCTTAATCAAAAAATTATTGTGAAACTAAAGCCAGGTACATTTAATCTTCAAAAGGTAAAGGTATGAATTTCCATGTTCACAGTACCCAAGCCAACCTATTGTTTCCATTTTCCTTTGATGTCATTTATCCAACATAAAATTTACCTTTCCCCATATCAAAATATCAAATGTTGGATAAATGTGAAGACACCATAACAAACACAGTAAAACTTAACAGTTCTATTAAAAAAATCATCCTTGATTTACATGTAATGTTAGTCAATGGGAAGTAGTAGAGTGTGCTGGAATAGAAACCCTGTTGAGATGCTGGATGCTGGATTCATTAAATATGCATGACGTCAGAGGTTACAGGGTCACAGGTGGAGATGTTGAAGAAAGAGGGAAAGGTCCCAGATGTGAAGATACCGGAAGGGAATCCCTAGGTCTAAGAAGAGTTCGGGAAAACCGGATCAAAGTAAAGTACCCGAGTCCGGGGTAACCCCCGAAGGGCTGGAGTTGCGAAAATGCGCGCTGGGACTCGATCTCTTAACCGAAAGTAGACATGTGATATACTGTCGTGTCCGGCTCAAAGAAAGGAATCGTTCGGCGCTACTGCCGAGGTGATCAAACGAACCGTGACAGAGTTATCGCCCTTGAAAGGAATTTCGCGTATCCGGACCCACCGCGTGAACCACTTAGTCTTTCTGCGGTTTGATAGCATAGAAGGATAGTCCTCAATCGCCCGGATACATAGATACTTCATTTGTACAGATCCGTCCAAAAATGCAGATGTGACGGGTGGAAAGACGTGATTGAAATATCCCATAGACTTAACACGGGGACCTTTCGGGTTCGATTCTGTATAAATTACTAGATCTAGCACCATACAGAGTATACCAAAAGACGTGTATGGTCAAGGCGAATACGTAGACACCTCGATCATAAAGATCGGTTGAGTCATAAGAAAGTTATAACGAAATACAATTCTCTATGGGAAATCCCGTGTTAAAATTTCTCCATAGACTTATATAGGGAAATTGACAGATCGCCTTAACGCACGAACCACTCGACCTCCAGTAGAACTGAATACATTTTCAGATAGGTGTCATAAAAACGAGCATTTCGATATAAACGTCGTCGAAATCCATACAGAAATAAGCGAGATATTTAAGTGTTAGAAGTTGGAAATTTTACGTCTTTGTTTACGAAAATTTGAATTCGAAATGCTGCAATTTGATTGGTCGATAGGTTTTATGTCCATAATTTCGTTATTATTCCACTTAGAGAGACGAGGGAGGTAACGTTAGACTCGGAAGACCGAGCCCCATACGTTGATGATAAAAGTCGAACTCGGAAAACGGACACGGACCGGATATAGTCCGGAATGCGCCGCCGCTTCCCTTGCCCTTGCCCTTCCCCTTAGAGGGAGGAGGAGGAGGGAGTAGGAGGAGGGAGGGAGGGAGGAGGAGGAGGGAGGGAGGGAGGAGGAGGATGAGGGAAGAGGAGGGAGGATGAGGAGGAGGGAGAAGAGAGACAGAGCAGATCCCTTGGTTACCCCACGGTTACCCTGTCGTTACCCCACGGTTACCCCACAGTTACCCCGTCGTTACCCCGTCGTTACCCCACGGTTACCCCGTCGTTACCCCACGGTTACCCCACAGTTACCCCGTCGTTAGCCTAGAGTGAGGAGGAAGAGGAGGAGGAGGAGGAGGCGAGTGAGGAGGAGGAGGAGGCGATTGAGGAGGAGGAGGGAGAAGGAGGAGGGGAGGGAAAAACAAACAAACTAATGTATACTTTCTATTATTATTTTTTTTTTACACATAGCAATGGTTAACAATGATCTGCAACTACCCTAACAGATGACATCGAGTGTCTAACCCACGGCGAAACGCCGTGCATTAGAGACCTTAACTGTGAGAACCGTCTACCACCCACTCGAAATTACCAAGCAAGGAATGTCATCTGTTAGGGTAGTTGCAGATCATTGTTAACCATTGCTATGTGTAAAAAAAAAAAAAAAAAAAAAAAAAAATTTTAGAAAGTATACATTAGTTTGTTTGTTTTTCCCTCCCCTCTTCCTTCTCCCTCCTCCTCCTCACTTGCCTCCTCCTCCTCCTCACTCGCCTCCTCCTCCTCCTCCTCCTCACTCTAGGCTAACGACGGGGTAACTGTGGGGTAACCGTGGGGTAACGACGGGGTAACTGTGGGGTAACCGTGGGGTAACGACGGGGTAACGACGGGGTAACTGTGGGGTAACCGTGGGGTAACGACAGGGTAACCGTGGGGTAACCAAGGGATCTGCTCTGTCTCTCTTCTCCCTCCTCATCCTCCCTCCTCTTCCCTCATCCTCCTCCCTCCCTCCCTCCTCCTCCTCCCTCCCTCCCTCCTCCTACTCCCTCCTCCTCCTCCCTCTAAGGGGAAGGGCAAGGGCAAGGGGAAGCGGCGGCGCATTCCGGACTATATCCGGTCCGTGTCCGTTTTCCGAGTTCGACTTTTATCATCAACGTATGGGGCTCGGTCTTCCGAGTCTAACGTTACCTCCCTCGTCTCTCTAAGTGGAATAATAACGAAATTATGGACATAAAACCTATCGACCAATCAAATTGCAGCATTTCGAATTCAAATTTTCGTAAACAAAGACGTAAAATTTCCAACTTCTAACACTTAAATATCTCGCTTATTTCTGTATGGATTTCGACGACGTTTATATCGAAATGCTCGTTTTTATGACACCTATCTGAAAATGTATTCAGTTCTACTGGAGGTCGAGTGGTTCGTGCGTTAAGGCGATCTGTCAATTTCCCTATATAAGTCTATGGAGAAATTTTAACACGGGATTTCCCATAGAGAATTGTATTTCGTTATAACTTTCTTATGACTCAACCGATCTTTATGATCGAGGTGTCTACGTATTCGCCTTGACCATACACGTCTTTTGGTATACTCTGTATGGTGCTAGATCTAGTAATTTCCACAGAATCGAACCCGAAAGGTCCCCGTGTTAAGTCTATGGGATATTTCAATCACGTCTTTCCACCCGTCACATCTGCATTTTTGGACGGATCTGTACAAATGAAGTACCTATGTATCCGGGCGATTGAGGACTATCCTTCTATGCTATCAAACCGCAGAAAGACTAAGTGGTTCACGCGGTGGGTCCGGATACGCGAAATTCCTTTCAAGGGCGATAACTCTGTCACGGTTCGTTTGATCACCTCGGCAGTAGCGCCGAACGATTCCTTTCTTTGAGCCGGACACGACGGTATATCACATGTCTACTTTCGGTTAAGAGATCGAGTCCCAGCGCGCATTTTTGCAACTCCAGCCCTTCGGGGGTTACCCGGTATCTTCACATCTGGGACCTTTCCCTCTTTCTTCAACATCTCCACGTGTGACCCTGTAACCTCTGACGTCATGCATATTTAATGAATCCAGCATCCAGCATCTCAACAGGGTTTCTATTCCAGCACACTCTACTACTATGGGATTTTCTCCCGCCAAATGTAGAATGGCCATCCTTATGTAAAAGAGGTATAGCAGGGATTTGAATCTCTTATTTACAAAATTTGGCATAAGAATATTTATTAATATGCTTAGTCTTACTAAGTATTTAATGAATATTTATATTGTAACCGTGGTTCTTTGATAGAAAATACACGATTCAGTGGGTTGTTGTATATCATTTATTCGATGTCATTTCACAACTTCTATAGAATGATTCACATCAATGGATGTGGTCCAAAGATGATAAAAAACTATGGACTGCCAAACGACTTCACATTTTGCACCTTTTTGATATGTGTATGATGAATCTGTAGGGACAATGCCACACCCAAACAAGCCTCATATATGACTGCACAGAAAGCAACTCTTATACTCACTAGCAATACAACTTGTAGTGAACCAATGAAAATGGACCTTAGATGACCAAAGGATATGGTCAGTGAACCAAGAAAGATAACTCAAAGTAAACAAACACAAATACAGGGTGACACAAAAGACATCACAGTACAGTACAAGACAAAAGTATTCAACAAGACAATTTCAAATTTAAAACAGATAATTTATTAAAACTATATATTTACAATATTTAACAATAAATTTCAGTCTGCTACAAACTTCCCCTCTTCGAAAAAGGATGTCCCCATCCGCTACTTCTCTGTCACTACTTTAATGATGGCTTGCGCAACTGCATCTTCGACATTACTGAACTCCGATCTCATATGTCTCAAGTACTCTGCTCTGTTCATCCAATCATTCTTTACTGTTGCTCTAAATGTCACAAAATCCTTGAAGTATCTGTCCGGTGGCTTTCCTTTAGTTTCCCTTGCGGATCTACGTAAGTGCTGTTCCGGTTCAGCTAAATCCGCTCTATCCTGATCTAATTCCATTCTTTGTGAAGACTCCAAGGAATTCTGTTCTGGTTCTATCTGTTCTGTAGATGCAGCTGGTAGTCTGACCTCTGTACTCTTCAATTCTGACATTTCTCCAGAATGTACAGCATCTGCAGTATCAGTATGATCTGCAACATGAACACCTGTATTATCAGGATCCAAGCATATGTCATCTACATCCATATCTGCCCCATTATCTCCTAAATCCACCGGAGAGTCCAGAATACCTCCTTCTCCTGGAAGGGTATGGCCGTCACCATCTGGTACTGAATCCTCCATTTCTACAGAATTAGTACGGTCGTCACCGGTATCCTGAGAAATATCAATATTATCCACAGCGGAATCTGTATCGTCATTGGTTACTATGACGTCATCCACTTTTGAGGCTTCCGGCAAAATCATATCTAACTCTGAACCAGAATCTGAATCCGAGTCTGTTATTTGGTTTGTCGCATCGGGTGTGTCACTTTTAGTTTCTCGCTTCGTCTTGTTGCGGAGCCAAGCTGGTTTCGGCGGTAACTTGGGCTTTGGCTTATGAGTCGTTGAATGTAATGGAAGTGTACCAATGGGTAAAAGAAGATTCCTATGCAAAGTGCGCTGTCCTCCAGTTCCATTTTCCTTTTTGATGACATATACTGGAACTCCAAGGTTTGGCTGCTTTAACACAACATAAGCGTCTTCTTCCCATTTGTCACTAATCTTATGCTTCCCATCAAAGGCCACGATCCTCACCAAAACCCTATCACCAACTTGAACAACTGCACCTCGAGCTCTTGTATCGTAATTGGTTTTCTGACGTGTCTGTGCTGCTTGAGATGCTTTACTAGCCAATTCATAGGATTTGCTGAGTCGCTCCTTTAAGTCTGCTGCATACTTTGTATGTGACTTGTGGTCTTCGTTAAGATTAATCCCAAAAGCTAAATCCACTGGTAATCTGGGATAGCGGCCAAACATCAACAGATAAGGGGACTGGCCTGTACTATCGTGTCTTGCACAATTATAGGCGTGGACAAGAGCAGATATATGACTCTTCCAGTCGTTCTTCTGTTGTGGTTGTAAAGTCCCGAGCATATCAAGAAGTGTGCGGTTGAATCGTTCGCACATTCCATTACCAGATGGATGATATGGTGTGGTGCGGCTTTTGTCGATTCCTGTGGTCTCACACAACTCTCTGATGAGATTACTTTCAAAGTTTGCCCCTTGATCCGAGTGAATGCGCTGAGGGAAACCATAGTGCACAAAAAAATTATTAAACAGTACGTCAGCTGTTGTTTTCGCTGTTTGGTTCCTAGTTGGCACAGCCTGTGCATACCGAGTAAAATGGTCAGTAATTACGAGGACATTGCTGTAACCGCCCTTCGAAGTCTCCAAGTGAGATAATCGATGCACACCAATTCCATAGGTTGAGTGTGACTATATTGACCAGTGGTGCTCTTATGTTCTTTGATGGTGTCTTGCGTAAAATGCATCGTTGACAATTCTTTATATATTCCTCGGTATCCTTGGCCATGCCAGGCCAGAAAAACCTATCTCGCAGTAAGCTTAGTGTCTTGTCGCGTCCAGGATGAACAACATTGTTGTGAAGACCTTGCAAAACATCATCATAATACCTTGATGGCAACACTATTTGTTTCCTAGGTAGTCCATCCACATTAGTTACACGAGTAAGAACTCCATTCTCAAATTGTAACTGATGAAATACTTTAGCCATCATCAAACAATCCGATGCCGTTCCTTTCTTCGGCTTCCTCCCCTCCCTAACGGCTCTCATCCATGAAGCCAAAAACGGATCTCCACTTTGAGCTGATCTCCAATTGCGATTAGTAAAACTGCATATATCCTGGCCCAGATCTTCATCACCAAAATTTTTGTCTATAACTGCAGCACCACAAGGCAAACATTCAATAAATGGACAAGGACAAGCTGCTTGACAAACTGCTTTGACTGAGTCAATACTCAACTCTTGAGGCTGAGATGCATCCTTGGAATCCTCCAGTTGCTGATCGTAAACCGTGATAAGCAATCTGCATCAACATTAGCTTTCCCAGGACGATACTTAATATCAAAGTTGTATTCTCCAAGTGAGGCTAACCAACGGTGTCCAGTGGCATCAAGTTTGGCTGATGACAACACATAAGTTAGAGGATTGTTATCTGTATATACAACAAATTTACGCCCATAAAGGTAATCACCATTTAAGCGCCAAAAACTCTAACTTATGTATGGAGTAATTCCGTTCTGCCTTACTGAGACCCCTACTTGCATATGCAATGACCCGCTTAACTCCTTGTTGTTCCTGATATAAAACTGCACCGAGGCCAACTAAACTAGCATCTGTATGGAGTTCAAACGGTTTGGTGAAATCCGGGTATCCAAGAACAGGGGCTGAGGTCAAAGCTGACTTAAGTTGTTCAAATGCCGCTTGATGTTCCGAATTCCAACTCCATGATGACAAATCATAAGCTTGTTTCCTTCGGTGCTTCTTTATGGGAGAGGCATTAGTTGAGACAACGGTTTAGCAATTTTACTGAAATCCTTGACGAATTTCCGGTAATACCACAGAAACCCAAAAATTGTCGGACCTCATCTGGATTCTTAGGTATAGGCCATTCTTTTACTTTCCTGATCTTTTCCGGATCCGTAGCTACTCCATCCGCTGAGACAATGTGCCCTACATATTTAACTCGTTCTTGTAAAAATGAGCACTTTTTTGGAGACAACTTCAGACCACATTCTCTAAACCTGGTAAAAACCTGATGCAACCTATCCAGATGTTCCTCATAAGTGCGTGAAAACACAATCACATCATCCAAAAACACCAAACAAATATTGTGATTGAGCCCATCAAGTGTGTTTTCCATAAACCTCTGGTACGTAGCAGGAGCGTTTGATAATCCAAAAGGCATACGTACAAATTCCCAAAAACCCAATGAACCAACTGTAAATGCAGTGCGATGTTTATCCGCTTCATTAATTTCCAACTGATGATATCCTGACTTAGCATCTAAGATTGTATAATAACGATTTCCAGCTAACGAATCCAATATCTCCTCTATACGTGGTAATGCATAGTTATCCTTTTGAGTCCTAGCATTAAGCATTCTAAAATCCACACACATACGCAAGGAGTTGTCTTTCTTTCTTACAAGTACAATGTTACTACTATATGGGCTATGTGACTTCCTTATAATACCACATGCTAATAATTCCTTTAAATGATCTCTAACTTCATTATACATCGCCGGTGGAATTCTCCGATGTCTCTGTTTGAAAGGTGTATCGTCTGTTAGTTTGATATAATGCTTCACTCCTTGTACTTTGCCAATGTCCAAATCCCCTTTGAGGACAGTGTTGTTCCTCATCAATAGGTATACCCTTAACAGCAATATCTACTTCTATAAATCCCTCATATGGCAATAAAAGTCCATCTGCACACTCAATCTTAAGTAAATCATCCAAGGGCATTATGGGTATTTGAGATAAATTATTGTCATAAAAAGTTCTACTAACAGTACTAACTGTACTCCCTGTATCCAATAATGCGGTGGCAATAATACCATTAACTCTAACCTCCACCTCATTACACTCCCCAACTAATCCACTTGGTACCCCAGACTGTTGTAAATTCTGCTTCATACAAGGGAACCTCCTTTTACAGTCTACCAGCGTCCCCTTCTTCGAGTAGACATCCTGGAGTTTAAAGCTCCTCTGTGAGAATGATCCAACCTAACTCTACACCCAATCTGTAAATGACCTGGCTGTCTACAGCGAAAGCATACTGGTCCCTCATCTACTGATACTTCGTCAACCACAACATCTGGTTCCTTATATTCTGTAGTCTTATCATCTTGTTGTTGATGAGGTAAATGTCGACTTCCAAAATTATTATAACCTCTACTTCCTCTATTGGACCGACTAAAACTTCCTCTTTGATGTTGAGATTGAAATTGGTTCTTTAATGACGTTACCTCTGTTGTCAACTTATTTATCATCCCTCTTAATTCCTTCATCTCGGAGCCCTGATCATTTGAACTTACTGCTGCCTTTGGCGTAACTTTATTATGTTTTGTATCTCCTGACCTCCTATTTCTGTTATATTCCACTTCCCTCACAGCAACCCTCAACTCATCAAAATCATCAATGGTTTTGTGTAAATGACCACATATATCCTGTAGTTCAGGTCTAAGTCCCTCATAAAACATTGCTTGTAGTTTATCATTAGCCTGAGATCTTGAAACCTTTCCTGAATCAATAACCCTGTTTAAAATTTCCTCTAAACGACATCCCCATGATGTAACATCCTCATTGGCTAGTTGTCTGGCACTATAAAATTCCGCCATGATCTTTTCCTCTACATCAACAGGACCAAACACTTTTTGCAACTTGCTTACAATCTGACTGACTGATGCCTCTGTACCCAATCTCATCGCTATTCTTAATGCTGACCCCTTAAGTGACCTATCTATCGCATTTTTAATGACGCATTCTGAATATCCAGACTTTACTAATCTTTCAACCTGAAATTTCCAAATATCAAATGTTGAATCCGCTTTGCTATTACTATCACCTGAAAAATGTTCCAAACGTGGTGGCTGCATAGATGGTGCCGACATTACAGTAGTAGCTGATGACACTGCTGGTGATGTAACCGATGACATGCTCATAACAGACGGTGTTGTTGTAGCCGGTATTGCTGTAGCAATAGATGCTGACGTTGATAACGGTGTTACTGAAACTGGATGCTTTGCCATTACGGACTCGGTTTTAGGCACATCCTCATCTGTAGATTTCAGATAATCCTTCATAAATTGCCTCAATTCCGCAACAGTTTCTAATTTTGGTTTAGTGCCCATCGTTGCAAATACTTGCAGTAATTTTAATTCCACCTCAGATAAACTTTCCTCTGGTTCCTCAACATTTAAGTCATCTTTTAATTCATCCTCTTCAAACTTAAAAGCCATGATTGTAAATTGCTAAGATAATAATGTGTAATAATGCGAATAAGTGATGTATAATGTACGGTATACAGTTGTTTATTGTTGACGACGATTTGTTGCTATAAATGATACGCAGTTTATGACAATGTGTAATAACGACGAGTTGATGTAAAGATGACGTATCAAAAATAACACAAAAATCCCAAACCACAAATCAACAACACGACAACTAATCCAACAAATGATACACTTGAGGCTAAACTAATGATCCCCCTAGATCACTAAGTATCGACTACATGTATTTGGTTTTTAACTTCATTAATAATTAATTTGCATGTCTGTACTTAAATATAATGGCCCAATGATTTTGACCATCCAATTGGGATACCCACAAAGCTATAAACGCTAATTTCCTATTGCCCTCGAATAAGACAGTGTGTGTGTGTGTGTGTGTGTGTGTGTGTGTGTGATAATATATAATTTTATTTTTTACCAAAACCGAAATGAATCCTCAAGGTCTCTTGCAAAAGGCAATGCTGTACTTTACTTACAATAGATGTTTGCGGATTTCACGTCAGTAGTAGAGTAGAGTGTGCTGGAATAGAAACCTTGTTGAGCTGCGCTGCTGCGCCAATCTCAGTTTGCATGACGTCAGAGGTTACAGGGTCACACCTGGAGTTGTTGAAGAAAGAGGGGAAGGTCCCGGATGTGAGGATACCGGAAGGGAATCCCTAGGTCTAAGAAGAGTTCGGGAAAACCGGATCAAAGTAAAGGACTTCAAAGTCTGTGATGACCCCCGAAGGGCTGGAGTTGCGAAAATGCGCGTTGGGACTCGATCTCTTAACCGAAAGTAGACATGTGATATACCGTCGTGTCCGGCTCAAAGAAAGGAATCGTTCGGCGCTACTGCCGAGGTGATCAAACGGACCGTGACAGAGTTATCGCCCTTGAAAGGAATTTCGCGTATCCGGACCCACCGCGTGAACCACTTAGTCTTTCTGCGGTTTGATAGCATAGAAGGATAGTCCTCAATCGCCCGGATACATAGATACTTCATTTGTACAGATCCGTCCAAAAATGCAGATGTGACGGGTGGAAAGACGTGATTGAAATATTCCATAGACTTAACACGGGGACCTTTCGGGTTCGATTCTGTGGAAATTACTAGATTTAGCACCATACAGAGTATACCAAAAGACGTGTATGGTCAAGACGAATACATAGACACCTCGATCATAAAGATCGGTTGAGTCATAAGAAAGTTATAACGAAATACAATTCTCTATGGGAAATCCCGTGTTAAAATTTCTCCATAGACTTATATAGGGAAATTGACAGATCGCCTTAACGCACGAACCACTCGACCTCCAGTAGAACTGAATACATTTTCAGATAGGTGTCATAAAAACGAGCATTTCGATATAAACGTCGTCGAAATCCATACAGAAATAAGCTAGATATTTAAGTGTTAGAAGTTGGAAATTTTACGTCTTTGTTTACGAAAATTTGAATTCGAAATGCTGCAATTTGATTGGTCGATAGGTTTTATGTCCATAATTTCGTTATTATTCCACTTAGAGAGACGAGGGAGGTAACGTTAGACTCGGAAGACCGAGCCCCATACGTTGATGATAAAAGTCGAACTCGGAAAACGGACACGGACCGGATATAGTCCGGAATGCGCCGCCGCTTCCCCTTGCCCTTCCCCTTAGAGGGAGGAGGAGGAGAGAGGAGGAGGAGGGAGGGAGGGAGGAGGAGGAGGGAGGGAGGAGGAGGATGAGGGAAGAGGAGGGAGGATGAGGAGGAGGGAGAAGAGAGACAGAGCAGATCCCTTGGTTACCCCACGGTTATACCCTGTCGTTACCCCACAGTTACCCCGTCGTTACCCCGTCGTTACCCCACGGTTACCCAACAGTTACCCCGTCGTTAGCCTAGAGTGGGGAGGAAGAGGAGGAGGAGGAGGAGGAGGAGGAGGCAAGTGAGGAGGAGGAGGAGGAGACGAGTAAGGAAGAGGAGGGAGAAGGAGGAGGAGGAGGGAACAACAAACAAACAAACTAATGTATGCTATCTATTATTTTTATTTACACATAGCAATGGTTAACAATGATCTGCAACTACCCTAAGAGATGACATTCCTTGCTTGGTAATTTCGAGTGGGTGGTAGACGGTTCTCACAGTTAAGGTCTCTAATGCACGGCGTTTCGCCGTGGGTTAGACACTCGATGTCATCTGTTAGGGTAGTTGCAGATCATTGTTAACCATTGCTATGTGTAAAAAAATAATAGATAGCATACATTAGTTTGTTTGTTGTTCCCTCCTCCTCCTCCTTCTCCCTCCTCTTCCTCACTCGTCTCCTCCTCCTCCTCACTTGCCTCCTCCTCCTCCTCCTCTTCCTCCCCACTCTAGGCTAACGACGGGGTAACTGTGGGGTAACCGTGGGGTAACGACGGGGTAACGACGGGGTAACTGTGGGGTAACGACAGGGTAACCGTGGGGTAACCAAGGGATCTGCTCTGTCTCTCTTCTCCCTCCTCCTCATCCTCTCTCCTCTTCCCTCATCCTCCTCCTCCCTCCCTCCTCCTCTCTCCTCCTCCTCCCTCTAAGGGGAAGGGCAAGGGGAAGCGGCGGCGCATTCCGGACTATATCCGGTCCGTGTCCGTTTTCCGAGTCCGACTTTTATCATCAACGTATGGGGCTCGGTCTTCCGAGTCTAACGTTACCTCCCTCGTCTCTCTAAGTGGAATAATAACGAAATTATGGACATAAAACCTATCGACCAATCAAATTGCAGCATTTCGAATTCAAATTTTCGTAAACAAAGACGTAAAATTTCCAACTTCTAACACTTAAATATCTCGCTTATTTCTGTATGGATTTCGACGACGTTTATATCGAAATGCTCGTTTTTATGACACCTATCTGAAAATGTATTCAGTTCTACTGGAGGTCTAGTGGTTCGTGCGTTAAGGCGATCTGTCAATTTCCCTATATAAGTCTATGGAGAAATTTTAACACGGGATTTCCCATAGAGAATTGTATTTCGTTATAACTTTCTTATGACTCAACCGATCTTTATGATCGAGGTGTCTATGTATTCGTCTTGACCATACACGTCTTTTGGTATACTCTGTATGGTGCTAGATCTAGTAATTTCTACTACTCACGTCGCTGATATAGCTAACATATATTGAAAAGGTGACTTTTTAACATTTATAAAGAAGAATGGTATAGTTAGTACGTATGACATAAGAACATCTAAATGATTTAAGTGTCATTATGGCACTGGACATTACTTATTATGTACTATGCAGCGAGGTATACAATATTGAGATTTGGTGTTGCATCTCTGAAAATAGAGACTGGTCGATATAATTAGAACATGCTGTGAATGATAGAAAATGTTTTATTTATTTACATGATATAGAGGATGAGAAACATGTGTTTTTAAATTATTATTATAATGATTTATATATCCAATGTATTTTATGATTAAATTAATAAAATGGTATATGACATTATTATTAAATTGTCCTTTATAAACACGAGATCTACGCCATATCATATTTCATTAATGTCCTAGTTTTAAAGCAGGTTTTAACAAGAATATGTCAGATGATGAACAGTTTATTATTTAGCAATAATATGATATTTTAGTTTTAGTTGTCAGGACATGTTTTAGCATTTTAAGTGGACGTAATTCATCATCATTGTTTTAAAATTTTGTTTTAGTACAAAAACTGTGTTTTTATATTTTTATCTTAAGTAGTGTCTCATAAGTTTTTTTCATAGATTGGATGCCGTATTTATATTAGTACGTACTTATTTTAAGTGTCCCTTTGTTTTTTACATGTGACACTTTATTCGCCCACGATTTTACTTTGGTCAGTTTTCAGTGCTTTTCACCCATTGTTTGGTATTTTATCCAAACTGTAAACCAGGAATAGAACATGATATGCACGGGATTCGATATACATGAGCTATATTCTGTGATATTTGAAATGTATGTGCCACAAAACTTAAAGTTAACAAACACAGGGTTCATGATTTTTATTTTAAAATACCCATTTTATATAAAAAGAGTACCGAACACATTCAGGGTCAGATTCATTATAGAATGAATATAAAATATCTGTGGTATATAATAAGTGTAACATGAACATTTTAAAAACAAATTCTATTGAATTAACAAAGTCCATTTATGCTGCATTGATTTTTTCCAATTTTAAAGAAAAACCGATCACTGATCGCCAAGTACAATGAAATGCTTTCTACTCGGTAGGCCGAATGACCTGCTTTAACGATGGTATATAACTTTTTGAGATGCCGCGATCAATATAAATAATAACAAACCGTCGTTAAAACAGGTAATTAATTCGGTCTAAACTGCCATACATACATATACAGAATATTATTGTCATATGAATTTTTATTGAATTTTCTGAATGAAAAAAAAAATGTATGTATATTACATAATGATTTTTGACAAGAAAATTTCATATCTTTGACAATTTCTACAGAAACGCAAACAACTACTGGGAAAGTTGAAGTAGATACTATAATATAATGCATTCAAGGCCGACAGTATATTTAAATACTGTATGGCACGGTATGTTCAATTTTCATTTTTTTATTCGATTATTTAAAACAGGTTGGGTAATATTTAAATTTTAAAACGCTTAACTAAATTGATAATATACAATACAGACCTGTCGAAAGTTAAACACAAAGCTTATGGATTCAACAGCTCTTCTCAGCCACTCGTTATCTGTATCTCAGCCACTCGTTATCTTTATCTCAGCCACTCGTTATCTATATCTCAGCCACTCGTTATCTATATCTCAGCCACTCGTTATTTAGATCTCAGCCACTCATTATCTATATCTTAGCCACTCGTTATCTATATCTCAACCACTCGTTATCTATATCTTAACCACTCGTTATCTATATCTCAGCCACTCGTTATCTATATCTTAGCCACTCGTTATCTATATCTTAACCACTCGTTATCTATATCTTAACCACTCGTTATCTATATCTTAACCACTCGTTATCTATATCTTAACTACTCGTTATCTATATCTTAGCCACTCGTTATCTATATCTCAGCCACTCGTTATCTATATCTTAACCACTCGTTATCTATATCTTAACCACTCGTTATCTATATCTCAACCACTCGTTATCTATATCTCAGCCACTCGTTATTTAGATCTCAGCCACTCATTATCTATATCTTAGCCACTCGTTATCTATATCTTAACCACTCGTTATCTATATCTTAACCACTCGTTATCTATATCTTAACCACTCGTTATCTATATCTTAACCACTCGTTATCTATATCTCAGCCACTCGTTATTTAGATCTCAGCCACTCGTTATCTATATCTTAGCCACTCGTTATCTATATCTTAACCACTCGTTATCTATATCTTAACCACTCGTTATCTATATCTTAACCACTCGTTATCTATATCTTAACCACTCGTTATCTATATCTCAGCCACTCGTTATTTAGATCTCAGCCACTCATTATCTATATCTCAGCCACTCGTTATCTATATCTTAGCCACTCGTTATCTATATCTTAACCACTCGTTATCTTTATCTCAGCCACTCGTTATCTATATCTCAGCCACTCGTTATCTATATCTCAGCCACTCGTTATCTATATCTTAACCACTCGTTATCTTTATCTCAGCCACTAGTTATCTATATCTCAGCCACTCGTTATCTATATCTCAGCCACTCGTTATCTATATCTCAGCCACTCGTTATCTATATCTTAACCACTCGTTATCTTTATCTCAGCCACTCGTTATCTATATCTCAGCCACTCGTTATCTATATCTTAACCACTCGTTATCTATATCTTAGCCACTCGTTATCTATATCTCAGCCACTCGTTATCTATATCTCAGCCCCTCGTTATCTATATCTCAGCAACTCGTTATCTATATCTCAGCCACTCGTTATCTATATCTCAGCCACTCGTTATCTATATCTCAGCCCCTCGTTATCTATATCTCAGCCCCTCGTTATCTATATCTCAGCCACTCGTTATCTATATCTCAGCCACTCGTTATCTATATCTTAACCACTCGTTATTTATATTTCAGCCACTCGTTATCTATATCTTAGCCACTCGTTATCTATATCTCAGCCACTCGTTATCTATATCTTAGCCACTCGTTATCTATATCTCAGCCACTCGTTATCTATATCTTAGCCACTCGTTATCTATATCTCAGCCACTCGTTATTTATATCTCAGCCACTAGTTATCTATACCTCAGCCACTCATTATCTATATCCTTACCACTCTTTATCTATATCTCAGCCACTCGTTATCTCTATCACAGCCACTCGTTATCTATATCTCAGCCACTCGTTATCTATATCTCAGCCACTCGTTATCTATATCTCAGTCACTCGTTATCTATATCACAGCCACTCGTTGTCTATATCTCAGCCACTCGTAAATCTATAACTCAGCCACTCGTTATCTATATCTCAGCCACTCGTTATCTATATCTCAGCCACTCGTTATCTATATCTCAGCCACTCGTTATCTATATCTCAGCCACTCGTTATCTCTATCACAGCCACTCGTTATTTATATCTCAGCCACTCGTTATCTATATCTTAGCCACTCGTTATCTATATCTCAGCCACTCGTTATCTATATCTTAGCCACTCGTTATCTATATCTCAGCCACTCGTTATCTATATCTTAGCCACTCGTTATCTATACCTCAGCCACTCGTTATCTATATCTCAGCCACTCGTTATTTATATCTCAGCCACTCGTTATCTATACCTCAGCCACTCGTTATCTATATCCTTACCACTCTTTATCTATATCTCAGCCACTCAGTATCTATATCTCAGCCACTCGTTATCTATATCTCAGCCACTCGTTATCTATATCTTAGCCACTCGTTATCTATATATCAGTCAGTCGTTATCTCTATCACAGCCACTCGTTATCTATATCTCAGCCACTCGTTATCTATATCTCAGCCACTCGTTATCTCTATCACAGTCACTCGTTATCTATATCTCAGCCACTCGTTATCTATATCTCAGCCACTCGTTATCTATATCTCAGCCACTCGTTATCTATATCACAGCCACTCGTTATCTATATCTCAGCCACTCGTTATCTATAACTCAGCCACTCGTTATCTATATCTCAGCCACTCGTTATCTATATCTCAGCCACTCGTTATCTATACCTCAGCCACTCGTTATCTATATCTCAGCCACTCGTTATCTATATATCAGTCAGTCGTTATCTCTATCACAGCCACTCGTTATCTATATCTCAGCCACTCGTTATCTATATCTCAGCCACTCGTTATCTCTATCACAGCCACTCGTTATCTATATCTCAGCCACTCGTTATCTATATCTCAGCCACTCGTTATCTATATCACAGCCACTCGTTGTCTATATCTCAGCCACTCGTAAATCTATAACTCAGCCACTCGTTATCTATATCTCAGCCACTCGTTATCTATATCTCAGCCACTCGTTATCTATATCTCAGCCACTCGTTATCTATATCTCAGCCACTCGTTATCTCTATCACAGCCACTCGTTATTTATATCTCAGCCACTCGTTATCTATATCTTAGCCACTCGTTATCTATATCTCAGCCACTCGTTATCTATATCTTAGCCACTCGTTATCTATATCTCAGCCACTCGTTATCTATATCTTAGCCACTCGTTATCTATACCTCAGCCACTCGTTATCTATATCTCAGCCACTCGTTATCTATATCTCAGCCACTCGTTATTTAGATCTCAGCCACTCATTATCTATATCTTAGCCACTCGTTATCTATATCTCAACCACTCGTTATCTATATCTTAACCACTCGTTATCTATATCTCAGCCACTCGTTATCTATATCTTAGCCACTCGTTATCTATATCTTAACCACTCGTTATCTATATCTTAACCACTCGTTATCTATATCTTAACCACTCGTTATCTATATCTTAACTACTCGTTATCTATATCTTAGCCACTCGTTATCTATATCTCAGCCACTCGTTATCTATATCTTAACCACTCGTTATCTATATCTTAACCACTCGTTATCTATATCTCAACCACTCGTTATCTATATCTCAGCCACTCGTTATTTAGATCTCAGCCACTCATTATCTATATCTTAGCCACTCGTTATCTATATCTTAACCACTCGTTATCTATATCTTAACCACTCGTTATCTATATCTTAACCACTCGTTATCTATATCTTAACCACTCGTTATCTATATCTCAGCCACTCGTTATTTAGATCTCAGCCACTCGTTATCTATATCTTAGCCACTCGTTATCTATATCTTAACCACTCGTTATCTATATCTTAACCACTCGTTATCTATATCTTAACCACTCGTTATCTATATCTTAACCACTCGTTATCTATATCTCAGCCACTCGTTATTTAGATCTCAGCCACTCATTATCTATATCTCAGCCACTCGTTATCTATATCTTAGCCACTCGTTATCTATATCTTAACCACTCGTTATCTTTATCTCAGCCACTCGTTATCTATATCTCAGCCACTCGTTATCTATATCTCAGCCACTCGTTATCTATATCTTAACCACTCGTTATCTTTATCTCAGCCACTAGTTATCTATATCTCAGCCACTCGTTATCTATATCTCAGCCACTCGTTATCTATATCTCAGCCACTCGTTATCTATATCTTAACCACTCGTTATCTTTATCTCAGCCACTCGTTATCTATATCTCAGCCACTCGTTATCTATATCTTAACCACTCGTTATCTATATCTTAGCCACTCGTTATCTATATCTCAGCCACTCGTTATCTATATCTCAGCCCCTCGTTATCTATATCTCAGCAACTCGTTATCTATATCTCAGCCACTCGTTATCTATATCTCAGCCACTCGTTATCTATATCTCAGCCCCTCGTTATCTATATCTCAGCCCCTCGTTATCTATATCTCAGCCACTCGTTATCTATATCTCAGCCACTCGTTATCTATATCTTAACCACTCGTTATTTATATTTCAGCCACTCGTTATCTATATCTTAGCCACTCGTTATCTATATCTCAGCCACTCGTTATCTATATCTTAGCCACTCGTTATCTATATCTCAGCCACTCGTTATCTATATCTTAGCCACTCGTTATCTATATCTCAGCCACTCGTTATTTATATCTCAGCCACTAGTTATCTATACCTCAGCCACTCATTATCTATATCCTTACCACTCTTTATCTATATCTCAGCCACTCGTTATCTCTATCACAGCCACTCGTTATCTATATCTCAGCCACTCGTTATCTATATCTCAGCCACTCGTTATCTATATCTCAGTCACTCGTTATCTATATCACAGCCACTCGTTGTCTATATCTCAGCCACTCGTAAATCTATAACTCAGCCACTCGTTATCTATATCTCAGCCACTCGTTATCTATATCTCAGCCACTCGTTATCTATATCTCAGCCACTCGTTATCTATATCTCAGCCACTCGTTATCTCTATCACAGCCACTCGTTATTTATATCTCAGCCACTCGTTATCTATATCTTAGCCACTCGTTATCTATATCTCAGCCACTCGTTATCTATATCTTAGCCACTCGTTATCTATATCTCAGCCACTCGTTATCTATATCTTAGCCACTCGTTATCTATACCTCAGCCACTCGTTATCTATATCTCAGCCACTCGTTATTTATATCTCAGCCACTCGTTATCTATACCTCAGCCACTCGTTATCTATATCCTTACCACTCTTTATCTATATCTCAGCCACTCAGTATCTATATCTCAGCCACTCGTTATCTATATCTCAGCCACTCGTTATCTATATCTTAGCCACTCGTTATCTATATATCAGTCAGTCGTTATCTCTATCACAGCCACTCGTTATCTATATCTCAGCCACTCGTTATCTATATCTCAGCCACTCGTTATCTCTATCACAGTCACTCGTTATCTATATCTCAGCCACTCGTTATCTATATCTCAGCCACTCGTTATCTATATCTCAGCCACTCGTTATCTATATCACAGCCACTCGTTATCTATATCTCAGCCACTCGTTATCTATAACTCAGCCACTCGTTATCTATATCTCAGCCACTCGTTATCTATATCTCAGCCACTCGTTATCTATACCTCAGCCACTCGTTATCTATATCTCAGCCACTCGTTATCTATATATCAGTCAGTCGTTATCTCTATCACAGCCACTCGTTATCTATATCTCAGCCACTCGTTATCTATATCTCAGCCACTCGTTATCTCTATCACAGCCACTCGTTATCTATATCTCAGCCACTCGTTATCTATATCTCAGCCACTCGTTATCTATATCACAGCCACTCGTTGTCTATATCTCAGCCACTCGTAAATCTATAACTCAGCCACTCGTTATCTATATCTCAGCCACTCGTTATCTATATCTCAGCCACTCGTTATCTATATCTCAGCCACTCGTTATCTATATCTCAGCCACTCGTTATCTCTATCACAGCCACTCGTTATTTATATCTCAGCCACTCGTTATCTATATCTTAGCCACTCGTTATCTATATCTCAGCCACTCGTTATCTATATCTTAGCCACTCGTTATCTATATCTCAGCCACTCGTTATCTATATCTTAGCCACTCGTTATCTATACCTCAGCCACTCGTTATCTATATCTCAGCCACTCGTTATTTATATCTCAGCCACTCGTTATCTATACCTCAGCCACTCGTTATCTATATCCTTACCACTCTTTATCTATATCTCAGCCACTCAGTATCTATATCTCAGCCACTCGTTATCTATATCTCAGCCACTCGTTATCTATATCTTAGCCACTCGTTATCTATATATCAGTCAGTCGTTATCTCTATCACAGCCACTCGTTATCTATATCTCAGCCACTCGTTATCTATATCTCAGCCACTCGGTTATCTCTATCACAGTCACTCGTTATCTATATCTCAGCCACTCGTTATCTATATCTCAGCCACTCGTTATCTATATCTCAGCCACTCGTTATCTATATCACAGCCACTCGTTATCTATATCTCAGCCACTCGTTATCTATAACTCAGCCACTCGTTATCTATATCTCAGCCACTCGTTATCTATATCTCAGCCACTCGTTATCTATACCTCAGCCACTCGTTATCTATATCTCAGCCACTCGTTATCTATATATCAGTCAGTCGTTATCTCTATCACAGCCACTCGTTATCTATATCTCAGCCACTCGTTATCTATATCTCAGCCACTCGTTATCTCTATCACAGCCACTCGTTATCTATATCTCAGCCACTCGTTATCTATATCTCAGCCACTCGTTATCTCTATCTCAGCCACTCGTTATCTCTATCACAGCCACTCGTTATCTATATCTCAGCCACTCGTTATCTATATCACAGCCACTCGTTATCTATATCTCAGCCACTCGTTATCTATAACTCAGCCACTCGTTATCTATATCTCAGCCACTCGTTATCTATATCTCAGCCACTCGTTATCTATACCTCAGCCACTCGTTATCTATATCTCAGCCACTCGTTATCTATATATCAGTCAGTCGTTATCTCTATCACAGCCACTCGTTATCTATATCTCAGCCACTCGTTATCTATATCTCAGCCACTCGTTATCTCTATCACAGCCACTCGTTATCTATATCTCAGCCACTCGTTATCTATATCTCAGCCACTCGTTATCTATATCACAGCCACTCGTTGTCTATATCTCAGCCACTCGTAAATCTATAACTCAGCCACTCGTTATCTATATCTCAGCCACTCGTTATCTATATCTCAGCCACTCGTTATCTATATCTCAGCCACTCGTTATCTCTATCACAGCCACTCGTTATTTATATCTCAGCCACTCGTTATCTATATCTTAGCCACTCGTTATCTATATCTCAGCCACTCGTTATCTATATCTTAGCCACTCGTTATCCATATCTCAGCCACTCGTTATCTATATCTTAGCCACTCGTTATCTATACCTCAGCCACTCGTTATCTATATCTCAGCCACTCGTTATTTATATCTCAGCCACTCGTTATCTATACCTCAGCCACTCGTTATCTATATCCTTACCACTCTTTATCTATATCTCAGCCACTCAGTATCTATATCTCAGCCACTCGTTATCTATATCTCAGCCACTCGTTATCTATATCTTAGCCACTCGTTATCTATATATCAGTCAGTCGTTATCTCTATCACAGCCACTCGTTATCTATATCTCAGCCACTCGTTATCTATATCTCAGCCACTCGTTATCTCTATCACAGTCACTCGTTATCTATATCTCAGCCACTCGTTATCTATATCTCAGCCACTCGTTATCTATATCTCAGCCACTCGTTATCTATATCACAGCCACTCGTTATCTATATCTCAGCCACTCGTTATCTATAACTCAGCCACTCGTTATCTATATCTCAGCCACTCGTTATCTATATCTCAGCCACTCGTTATCTATACCTCAGCCACTCGTTATCTATATCTCAGCCACTCGTTATCTATATATCAGTCAGTCGTTATCTCTATCACAGCCACTCGTTATCTATATCTCAGCCACTCGTTATCTATATCTCAGCCACTCGTTATCTCTATCACAGCCACTCGTTATCTATATCTCAGCCACTCGTTATCTATATCTCAGCCACTCGTTATCTCTATCTCAGCCACTCGTTATCTCTATCACAGCCACTCGTTATCTATATCTCAGCCACTCGTTATCTATATCACAGCCACTCGTTATCTATATCTCAGCCACTCGTTATCTATAACTCAGCCACTCGTTATCTATATCTCAGCCACTCGTCATCTATATCTCAGCCACTCGTTATCTATATCTCAGCCACTCGTTATCTATATCTCAGCCACTCGTTATCTCTATCACAGCCACTCGTTATCTATATCTCAGCCACTCGTTATCTATATCACAGCCACTCGTTATCTATATCTCAGCCACTCGTTATCTATAACTCAGCCACTCGTTATCTATATCTCAGCCACTCGTTATCTATATCTCAGCCACTCGTTATCTATACCTCAGCCACTCATTATCTATATCTCAGCCACTCGTTATCTATATCTCAGCCACTCGTTATCTCTATCTCAGCCACTCGTTATCTCTATCACAGCCACTCGTTATCTATATCTCAGCCACTCGTTATCTATATCACAGCCACTCGTTATCTATATCTCAGCCACTCGTTATCTATATATCAGTCAGTCGTTATCTCTATCACAGCCACTCGTTATCTATATCTCAGCCACTCGTTATCTATATCTCAGCCACTCGTTATCTCTATCTCAGCCACTCGTTATCTCTATCACAGCCACTCGTTATCTATATCTCAGCCACTCGTTATCTATATCACAGCCACTCGTTATCTATATCTCAGCCACTCGTTATCTATAACTCAGCCACTCGTTATCTATATCTCAGCCACTCGTCATCTATATCTCAGCCACTCGTTATCTATATCTCAGCCACTCGTTATCTATATCTCAGCCACTCGTTATCTCTATCACAGCCACTCGTTATCTATATCTCAGCCACTCGTTATCTATATCACAGCCACTCGTTATCTATATCTCAGCCACTCGTTATCTATAACTCAGCCACTCGTTATCTATATCTCAGCCACTCGTTATCTATATCTCAGCCACTCGTTATCTATACCTCAGCCACTCATTATCTATATCTCAGCCACTCGTTATCTCTATCACAGCCACTCGTTATCTATATCTCAGCCACTCGTTATCTATATCTCAGGCACTCTTTATCTATATATCAGCCACTCGTTATCTATATCTCAGACACTCGTTATCTATATCTCAGCAGATTTTTCGGCAGCTTTTACCTATTTCTCAGGAGCTTTTCAGCCACTAGCTATCCATATGTTAGCATTCGCTTAACAGCCGAGTTTCGACTCCTTTTCGTATGCTGAGTGTTAAACTTTCGACAGTTACTGCACGCTGTCCGTTCGTCCTAATATCATCCGACGTGTCCATTCACGATCTTTTATGTATATGGATGGATTTTGCTCATACTTGACACAAATGTTGACCAACATGATTGATTGATGTGAGTTTGACGTCCCTGTCAAAGATATTTCACTGATATCGAGCAATTATTCATTACGACTCTTATCGGAAGCAACGCTTTTGCTAAAAAATAGATGTAACATTTTTCACACATCTTTGATGCAATTGTATTTCTTCTAATAACCGTACATATCAACAACATGACGAGACTTATGATAACATGAATGCTCATTTTCAGTTTTATTTTTTTTTCACTTCAGGCCAGTCGTTAAAAGGACATAGAATTAACATGCTGTTTGGCAGAATCCGGAAATCTTCCACTAAAACCAGCATCTTGATACTATGCCAGATCGTAATTATGATTCTGTTTCTGTATCAAGGTATATACAATACCGAAAACTGGTCTGACGAAACGGATGAACCGATTAATGGCTACGTAAAGTATTTTAAACACAGAAGTTTCATTCCGAAAGCCAAAAAATTAATTCTGGTATGGACTCCAATGTTTCTTGAGTGGGGATGGGAGTATCCTGTCTCTTGGCATTGTTCAGATCGTTGTAACGTTACAACTAACAAATCAAGAATCCACGAAGCAGACGCTGTGCTGTTTCATATGTATGATTTATGGTTTTGGATTGGACTACCAAAATATCGTCATCCGAGTCAAGTGTGGGTGGTCTGGACTGCTGAGCCCACTTCTCGTATTTGGAAAGACCTCAGGTCTTATAGATATGTCTTTAATTACACCATGATGTACAGACTGGACAGCAGTGTTTATAGTCCGTTCGGAACGCTTCAAGAATTATCAGATGAAGAAAAACGCAAGAACGAAATTTTACTTAAGACTAGAAATTTTCACAAAGAGAGGCCGTATTTTCTAGCAGTGACAAATAGCGATTGTTATGACGAATCTCTTCGCTATAGAATCATTCACCAATTAGGAAAATATTCCAGTGGATTTTTATGGAAAATGTGGAAATTTATCTGTCCACGATTCCATCCGGATTGCGTCGAAAAGTTAGCAAAATATAAATTCATTGTTCAATTTGAAAACAGTTATTGCAAAGATTATATCACAGAAAAATATTGGCGACATCTGCAGGATGACGGCGTGTCTATTGTCAACTGGAAAAAAGAACAGCAGAACTATCCGGTTGCTAAACATTCTTATATAAATCTGTTTGACTTTCCGGACTTAAAATCAGCTGCAATGTATATAAAAACTGTTGCTGAAAATGAAACTTTATATATAATAGTTATTTACAGTGGAAACGTAAATATAAAGTTATAGAGACGCATATATTGTCCGGCATGAGACGTCTTTGTGACGCCTTCACGATCCCGAGCGACCAGCACAAGTTTACAGACTTACAAAAATGGTTAGAAAATGACACATGCGCAAAGGGAACGGTAAGTTGTTGTTGAATGTTGCTTACCGTCGCTCAGCAAATTCTGCTATTCGCGATGAGAACTGCTTTATTAATCCCCATGGTTACAGGGGCGATCCAGGATTTTTTTTTAAAAGGAGGGGGGGGGGGGGGGGAGGGGGGTTGGGTTGGGTTGAGACAATGCTACGTAGGTGCGAGCGCCAAAGTCGCGAGCTTCCAGAGACGTGGGGTCTAGTAAACGCGATCCGGAACAACACGTATACAGAAATGTGATGTTACATTAACATATGGGGGTCACATCAGTCAATAGCTCTCTCTCTTTTAAATTTTTCAAAGGGGGGGGGGTTGCATACCCCGCAACCCCCTCTTAAATCCGCCACTGGGTTAATCTATGAACAAGTTCGTGTATGCATGTATAGTGCAAGTATGTCTCATGGTCTGCCGTTTACCAGCGCGCACTTAGGGCGACTTTAAGGTGGAAGCTCACCGAGTCGGTACGTCACAGACAAGCGTACAACTCCCCCAGTCACATAATACTGACACCGGATGAACCAACAGCACGGAAAATTCACTTTCCCACATGGGGTAGTAAGTGACATAATTAGAGTTTCCAGTACCGGAGGCTCAGTGTAAGAGTCTCTGTCATGAGAGCAGGGGGTCGTGGGTTAGAGCAACGGACAAGTCATACTGAAACTTAATATTTAAGATACTGCTTCCTCGCGGAGTATCGACTTTTTCATCCGGTATCAGTATAATGTGATGGTGATTGGGGGGGGGGGGGGGGAGGGGGGGGTTGCAATATGTTTGTCTGTCACCTACCCTTTATTTAAAGTCGACCTGAGTACAGGGCAGTACATAAAACATATCCTCACATCTGACATACTTGTTCTTAGATTAATCTTTAAGAGATAAATACAAACTTGCTCTAGTAGCGAATAGTCGAAAAATTGCTCATGCAAATTATTGTACATGTTCATTAGTTACTCCATATGAAATATTCACCGCTACGGTATCTCTGTCGGTAGAGTGCTCGCTTTGTATGCCGGAGTTCGTGGGTTCGAACTCTGGCCAGTGTGTGAAGGTAGTGAATGTCTTTCGCTAACCACTCTGAAGTAAGAAATTAAAGTCACGGGGACTTCGGAAGAGAACTCCGATGCCCGTATCACAACAGGCGTGGCACGTTAAAGAACATTGCCCTGACCGCACTGCAAAGGTAAAAAATTCTACCACTTAAGTTATAGCTTGTAACGCCTCGATATAAGTAAAATACTCCTGACCTGGACGTAAAACCCCATTCAGTCAGTCAATCAATCAATCAATCAATCAATCAATCAATCAACCGTCGTTGTAGTTAATGGCATTGTTTTGTACCGTTTCTATTTTCAGCCATGGGCCTTCTTAGAAAGGAGAATAAACAGACACCTGTTTGAATTTGGATTTTGAAAACGCACCCATACTACAAAATAATGGATCACGAAAACGGCCTGCAGATGTCAGCACCTACCATCTGTCAGAAATGTTATCAACGATGCCCGGTTTGTTTCTAAATTCGATGGATGGCTTTATGTCGTAGATTGAGTCAGATGTTCTGCCACGAAAAAGCAAGGACATTGTAAACGCAAGAGTGTTTTCGACTGCGGAGGCATTTCTTCTGCAAAAAGCAAAGGTGTAGTCGAATGTGTGGTAATTTCTCTCACAAAGAAGAAAGGATGTCATATACTGCCGCAAAAAGTAAGGGTGTTGCAGACTACGGGCGAATTTCTGCTACGAAAAAGCAAGGATATTGTATACTGAGGCAGAAGTCTTGCAGCTTAAAGCAAAGGTTACATAGACTACGGAAAAATTTGAATTTCTTTATTGGTTGGCAAGATATCGCCCTGGTTTATTGAGTGTTCATTACTGGCAAGATATCGCCCTGATTTATGGAGAGTTCATTGGTGGCAAGATATCGCCCTGGTTTACAGATTGTTAATCACTAGCAATATATCGCCCTAGTTTATTGAGTGTTCATTTGTGGCAAGATGTCGCCCTGGTTTCTTGAGAGTTCGTCATTTGGCGAGACGTAGCCTTGGTTTATTGAGTGTTTCTTTTTTGACAGCATATCGCCCTGGTTCATTCAGTGTTTATTATTAGCAAGATATCGTCCTGGTTTACAAATTGTTAATTACTGGAAAGATATCGCCCTGGTTGATTGACTATCAATACTGGCAAGATAACGTCATGGCTTACCGATTGTTCATAACTGGCAATATATCGCTCTGGTTTATTGAGTGTTCATTGGTCGCAAGATATCGCTCTGGTTTATTTAGTGTTCATTGGTCGCAAGATATCGCTCTGGTTTATTGAATGTAGCCTTGGTTTATGAAGTGTTTATTTTTCTCAAGATATCGCCCTGGTTTATCGAGTGTTCATTATTGATAATATATTGTCCTGGTTTATTGAGTGTCTATTACTGGCGAGATGTAGCCTTGGGTTACAGATTGTTAATTACAGGCAATATATCGTCCTTGTTTATTGAGTGCTCATTGATGGCAAGATATCGCACTGGTTTAAATAGTGTTCATTACTGCAAGATATCGCTTTGGTTTATGGAGTGTTCATTACTGGAAAGGTGTCGCCCTGGTTTAAAGGGTGTTCATTACTTTGCAAGATATAGCTCTGGTTTAAAGGGTGTTAATTACTGGCAAGATGTCGCCCTGGTTTATTGAGTGTTCATTACTTGCAAGATATCGCCCTGCTTTTAAAAAAAGGTGTTCATTACTGGCAATATATCGCCCTGGTTTATTGAGTGTTCATTTGTCGCAAGATATCGCCCTCGTTTACAGATTGTTAATTACTGGCAAGATATCGCCCTGGTTTATTAAGCGTTCCTCACTGGCAAGACGTTATCCTTAGTTCCCGAATGTGATATCAGAATGTGTTCCAATTAAATTGTTATAATTTATTTTAATTGGCTCTACATTTTTTTGTTTGTTTAAAAGGCGAAATCATATACTAGCCAAAACCACATCAAATATGCGGAATGAGTAAACGATGGTGTTACTTGCTATTAGTGGCTGGTTACTTGTAGAAGACAAATTAGCTACTAGTAGCTGGCTACTTGTAGAAGAAAAGTTAGCTTCTAGTAGTATAGCCAGTTACTAGTAGCTAACTTTACCTATCCAGCAATCTGTAGGAAGATTCTGGCATACGTTGTGAAAGGGTGTAATTTCAAATCGTATTTATAACACAATCTTGTTACAAGGATACAAAAGTAGGTTCGGGCCCTTATAATATCCATGTCCTGCTTCCCATTTATTATTAGAGTTATCTCCCTGTTAAAAACCATCACAATTTGGCAATCAAAACGCTCTAAAGGCACAGATTCGTATCTACCATCTAGTGTGTAAGTACTGTTTAAATGCCACAATCGGGGCGCTGCTATCTGCTACGATCAGTTGTGCCAACATTATTTTAAATGCCACAATCGGGGCGTTGCTATCTGCTACGATCAGTTGTGCCAGCATTATTTTAAAAGCCACAATCGTTATACACTACAGGCACGTAATATATCGGGACATCTACTGCGCAAGTTTAAAAGCCCACAATCGGTACTCTTTAGGTATAGATCAGATCAGCTGCTCATGTTAACTACGATATTGTGTGCCAGCACTATTTTTAAATTGCACAATCAGATTAAATGTACCAATGCATCAGCACTTTTAAATCGCAATATTCTGTACAGAGCAGACACTTATTTCTACTGTCATGTGCTACTTTTGAATTTTTATCAAATAATGCTTTCAGAAGTAGCACATGACACTACTATCTACGTGAGCCAACACTTTTTAAAAGCCACAATCTGAGACCTATGAACTAGTGCGTCCCACAAACATTACACTTTATGAGTATAGGTTAACAAAATTGACCTGTCAGATGACCTTTTTAGGAATATTCATAAAGATCCGTCCAATAAATGGTTAATAGTAGGATCCACTGTTAATAATATGTGCTCAAGTTACATGATTAGTGCTTGCATTATGTAGACAAAATAAACCCACGTGATTCCTAAGCATTCATCCACAATAAATATTTACATAAAAGGTCAAACGGACAGGTCAAATTTGTGTGCCTATACAAAACAGACAAGACACTTATCTACGATCTAGTGAGTCAGATTCAGTGTGATCTGACATTGTAACAACTCCCAATGAAGTCCAGTGGCTAATGAAGTTCAGCACCTAATGAAGTCCAGGTATTGAGGCTCCAGGCTAGAAGTCAAATACTGTCTGGAGAATTTTGAGAATAATTTTGTTTTGTAATACCTAAAAGACTTCATGTCTAGAGCCTTAACCTTTGGACTTCATAAGGCGTCAAAATTGTCAACGCCTAATAAAGTCTTAATTTCATTAGACGTTGGACTTCATTAGGAGTTGCTGCAGATCTACGTGTAGTTAATGTATACACTAGATCAATATTAAGTTATCCAACCAAACAAATGGTAAAGACGAAAGATATATACAGTACAACCTGCCTTAAAGGCCACCTCTATATAAGGGACACCTGCTTATGGTAAAGACGAAAGATATATACAGTACAACCTGCCTTAAAGGCCACCTCTATATAAGGGACACCTGTTTATGGTAAAGACGAAAGATATATACAGTACAACCTGCCTTAAAGGCCACCTCTATATAAGGGACACCTGCTTATAACGACCTGTAGAATTATTCAAATTATTTGAACCTGTATATAAAGGTCACCTGACCACAAAGGCCACGTATACTGGTTCCCTTTGGTGGCCATTATAGACATGTTTGACTTACATGTACCTTAAATTGCTATAATCAGTGATCTCATTAACGAAACCCGTATAAATACAAGGTTGTAAAAATATTAACTAATACATGTATATGTTTCGATCGCAATAAAATATTTTCTCTCAGATAATAAACGTAAGTGCTTCCGTAATATTAATACTTCAGTGTATATAGTATTTCACGATTTATTGTACTATGTACAGTACAGTTCTGTCGAAAGTTTAACATTAATACATGTATAACCTAAAGATTAACTACTTTAACCGAATTGGCAATTCATCTCGGCCCTAGTTGTCTATATTTGACCAGGTTTTGGACAGCTGCTATCTAGCTCTCAGCGGTTTATTGGTCACAATCTGTCCACAACTCGGCCACTTATAAGCCGAACTACGGCTACTTTTGATTAGCTCGGTGTTACTACGGCTACTTTTGATTAGCTCGGTGTTACTACGGCTACTTTTGATTAGCTCGGTGTTACTACGGCTACTTTTGATTAGCTCGGTGTTAAATTTTCGACGGCTCAGTACTGTACATTTTCATCCACAAAATTCTCAATTTTGTAACATCTCAATTTTAAAAACTAATAAATGAGCAAAACACGGAACAAATATTTTTAGAATAAAAATTTTATTTGTCTATAATATCGTAAACAAGTGAAGTGATTCTATTATGATTTCAATTCGGTGTATGAATAAATTTAAGGGTTTCTTCATCTCCAATGATCAACATCCTGAAAGCATAAATAACATGTATGTTCAAGGTTTGAGTAAAATGGAATCATTTAGCAACGGGGTTCAATATTGTCCAAGTCCAAGTGTTTTTTTTCTCGGACACTCCGGTTTCCTCCACCATTCCTTGATATAAGTGAAGATTTGACTGGGGCGTATAACACCATTATGTGTGTGCTAATTTTATGGTACACTGGTTGTAAAATAAATTGGTTGTGGTCATTAAATAGTATTAAAACCACACCTGTGGACTCTAAATTTCCAGGAAATTGAAGTGAGACCAGGTGCTTCGAAGAGGTAAATACATCCTGTTTAGCTAGCTACATCCGCCACGTGTGTAAAAATTGGAAAATGAAAGAAACATTGGACTATGAGGCGTCACTGACCAAAGAATAACCTGATAAAACCGACTCAAATTTGTAATTTTTTCTTTTGCGTCAAAGCGCACTTTCTATGTCAAATATTTTTTAAAAAAGACATAGGGTTTTTTTAATAGCAAGCAATGTTAATTGCACTTACATTTACTGACAGGTGTAGTCCATGGCTATATATTTGTAGATTCCGGGACAAGGATCAACTCCGTTGAAGAATCCGATAGATGAATCTAAAACACATGCCCGTTTGTTTTGACACACAGATCTGACCTTGGCGAGACTTCCATCGTAACGGCAGTTTGTATTCTGGATGTTGCTGAAGCTTGTACATACTGAGTTTAATGTACGGCCGAAATTGGCACTGATTATGTTCAAGTTACCGGAAGCGCAACCTAAGGTGTACGTTTCACCCTCACAGACATAGACAGCAACTGAAAAAAGTTAAAAAAAGAATTGTGTAATGAGTATTTTACGCCCTAATAAAGAATTTTTTATTTATATCAGGGATAGTGGAGGAAACGGGAGTTCCCGAAAAAAACAACAACCCACCTACTTTCGGCAAGCGAACTGACAACCTTGCCAATAATAATAATAATAATGATGATGATGATGATGATAATAAATCGTTTGCAGAGGTTTGATAAATGATAGATATTATATATTTCAATTGGTTCATTTGCATTCAGACACAAATACACGCCTTTAACTTAGTGAAACACTTATTGCATCCCGAAAAATTTCATGATTATAAACAAAACATCCAAAATGTTCTTCATATTTGGTTCAACTATGAATTTTAGACTTAAGCAATGGACAATTCATTCATTCATTCATTCATTCATTCATTCATTCATTCATTCATTCATTCATTCATTCTATACTTACTTGCTTTGCTAAGAGCTGGTAAAACAATTAAGAGACACAATGCAAAAACAGACTTCATGGCTGAAAAAAACAACACCAAATAACATCAATTTTACAGATCTTTTTATTTTCTTGATTTATACTATTTATAGAAATCTAAGTAGTATATATTGTATCGATCTTGGCTTTCAAATGATCGAAACTGGTGATTTTTTTCTGGGTACGCCAGTTTTCCCCTGGTCATCTCGATACAATTGACGTATCGCCGGCCACGCCCACAATGTTCCGACTCTGGCCGCCATTACGGTACCAAAGCAGTGTAATTCAAGCATGTCGACTCTTTGTCGGAACATAGTGGGCGTGGCCGGCGATCCGTCAATTAGTAAAAAAACGCTAACTTGAGAAAATGTTAAACTTTTTTTTACGGCACAGGCATGTCGAAAGGTTACACTAAGCTAACTAATTTGTACCTCTCGGCATCTTAGTAGCTATAAATGGTTCCCATGTGACGTCACACTGTCGACTTTAAGGTAAAGTAGTGGCCATTTTGGTAGGCATCGGAAATTGAGGCTTATTACATTTTCTAAAATAGGGTGTATAAGATTTATTTTCACATCGTTATTATGGGGACAAAAATCTTATAAAATACATATATATTAAATCAAAGTAAAACATTTACGATTTCATAAATTTAAAAACTTTATTGATTTGAAAAACAATAATTTAAAAATTAATAAATTTGGTTAAATTAGATAGATAAATGATATAGAATGCCTAACAAAATGACGACCAGTCTACGGAAACACTTGTCTGCTAGAGGTCCATGGGAACTATCTATATCTCAGTAGCTCTTCCTCTCTCGACAGGTTTTCGGCTGCTAGTTATTCATATCTCGGTAATCGGTAGCAGAGCTTCCTTTCCTTTTTGTTAGATTAGTGTTAAACTTTAGACGTGCCTGTATTTTAATTTGTAAAATTGTGTAAGTAAGATTGTTTGTAAAGTTTTCCATTTGTAACTTCCACTGAATAATTTCAACCGAAATTATCAAGACTTTTTGAAAAAAAAATTAAAAAGTTTACATAAAATTTATGGGTGAGAGTACAAAAAGAATTAATACTGTTTGTTTGAATATTCAGTTTCTTTTTTCAAGACTATTTTAAATTTTTTAAGAGATGATGGTCATTGAATTGTCAAATATTATTTACGTTGCCAAAACGAAAAGACATTTATCTTTCTTCTCATATAATTTTAAATTTGAAATAAAAAACTAAAATGACGGTACCAAGCCGTGTTTAACAATTCAGTAAAAAATAATTTTTAAAAATTTTACAAAGAATTTCTGAGAGAGAGAGAGAGAGAGAGAGAGAGAGAGAGAGAGAGAGAGAGAGAGAGAGAAAACAGGCTGACCAATTCGACGGATTTGTCCGTTTTCGACGGATATGTACCGCAAAAATGGATGTAAAAATGTACTAAAATTATAACATTGCAAGTTAAAATGTACAAAATACAAAATTATGGCTTTGCTGGTTAAAAATATACCAATAAAATTGATTGGTCAGTCTGAGAGAGAGAGAGAGAGGAGAGAGAGAGAGAGAGCGAGAGAGAGATTTTACATTACCTTTTTCTTTTTTCTTTCGTTCTGTATAGTACCACGTGTGTTATGTAGACCTTGGTAGGTTTGTGATGCTGGTACTCGAACACCATGCCTATATATACATTACAGAGAACACCAGGTGCGGGGAAAAATAAACGCAATATAGATGCAGGGCATGATTAAAATTTTTATTGTAACTGCACATGTTTAATTTCATCAAAGTTTACCGACAAAATATGCATTTAGGGTATAAATCGTTTTCCTACTACAATAAAATTACATTATCTTATTGTCCAATCAGATAAGTAATTAACAACAGGTGGTTACAGAACAAAAATCATGATTTTATAACACAGTACAGACCTGTCAAAAAGTTTAACACTAAGCTAACGAAAAGGACTCAAAGCTCGGTTGCCAAGTAGACAAGATATACGTAACTATTGGACGAAAAGCTGCCTAGAGATGGATGGCAGTTGTTGAGATATAGGGAACAAGGGGGCGTGATACGCCGTCGATTCATCACTGTAAATCGTTAGCCGGGCGTTAAACTTTCGACAGGTCAGTATTGGAACTAGGTGTATTCGATATATCCGCAGTTGATTTTGTTTGATTATCGGAGTTCAATAAGGTAAAGAGTACTCAAAGTTTATCATAAAAGTTCAAAAACTGATGCCGCAGACGGATTAAAACTCAAGTCATGACCACAGCCGGTTACATGTGATCCTTTAGGCTATAGCCGCTTTGCCATGTGTACATGTATGTGCTACGTTTGAATAGTGGAAAGAATCAAAACTTTTTGCTACTGGTGAATGGTATTATTTTTATAGAAATGGAAAACTGGGCTGATTAAAAGATATACAGATATTAAAGTGTCGCTGGTTCCGATCATAAAACAGCAAGCAGGCTAAACAAACTAAAACCAATGATACATAGAAACATTAAACTAAACTAAAAATTAAATTTGTTTATTATTATTTTCTTTCCCCTTAGTATGTAAATAATATTATTCAAAATATTTTTGGTCTGTCCATGCTATTGCATAATCATCAAATTTTGATTGAGCAATGTAATAGGACCAAAGTTCCGGATTACGCCATACGTTTACCGATTTATAAATTAACATTTTATATTTACTTCCGAACCTTTGTGCAACAGTAGACCTGTGATAATTTGTTCCAGCAAAATATAATTTATTTCAGTTTTTAAAGCATCGATCCAAAGGTATGTATTTAAAAAACCAACATCAGTTTGGTGGTTTTCAAACAACAGTTGACTAGACTGATAAAAACCTAGTTAGAACTGTAAGTGACTTGAACACTGATAGACACTGAGAAAAGTCAGTATTGCCCAAAACAGCCGAAAACAACATAGAGTCTAGATTGTTATTGTCGGCTTGTGACGCAGCTGCAATAAATTCACTTTGCACCATTTACTTTACTGTCTTTTATATCATGCGCCTTTAATAAGCTTTAGGCCTATATGGGCGCAAATTAATCTTTGCACTTGCAGTGCAATGTCAGTCAGATTATAGTAGGATCTTCTGATGTAACCATGACTGACAGTGCATATTATGAGTATTAATATATGTCCGCCTTGTATGTACTAGCGCACACTCAGGATAACTATTAGGTGCTAGCTCACTGAGGCAATAGTTGCAGAGGTACATTTTCCTGACATGGGGTAGGTTGGAAGCAATTTGAAATCAAGTAACTTGTTTAACATCACAACATGCTCCTGTCAGGATTCAGACTTGCGACCCTTAGATCTTGAATCTGACACTCTTCTAACTGAGCTACATGTTCCCACTATGTTATTACAACAATATGTTAATATTTGTGTAGGTGAAGTCATAGAAATTACTTATATAATGCACTAATTGACTTATCTAGTAGTTTTTCCTTGGTGACAAAATGGTCTGAATTGCTAGGCTATGGATCACAGTGCCTTTCTCGGCCTAGGTTTAGATCACATGCAGGTAATCTATGTGTTAGAAAATTTGTTAGCTGAGCACTTTTTCTTGGGGCACTTTGGTTTTCTCCACTATCCCAGAACTGATTGACACAATACTCCTGACTGGAGTTACAAACACTATTTTAATCTTTTCATAATTGCAAATTTGCAATGTCTGAAATGTGAAATTAACACTAAGTCACTAGATTTGCTATTCATATTCAAGTCTCTGATTCAAACAGGTATAAGGTCTAAAATCAGATCAGAATTTGAACCATGAATGAGTTTTAAATTTTTAATGAAAGTACTTTACCAACTGATCAACTTTAATTAAATTGTCTTGTACCGTAAACATTATCTCCTGTTTTAGTGTATGGACCTCTATGACCAATTGGTCTGAAGCACACACTTACAGATCACACTGCTACTCATTGCTTAGATTTGAATCTCACTCATGATGGGTGATTTCCTTAAAACAGAGAATTTGAATTCCTTCACCATTCCCTCAATTAATCACCTCTATATTAATGAAATAATCTTGACTGGAATGTAATACCTGGTCTCAATTTACTCTATTACTCCAATCCACGTCTTTTTCATTTATCTTTCTTGCTCACCATGAATACTGTGTCTGTGCTCATCATTTCTTCTTCAGTATTTCTAACTTACTTTGCTTACCGTAGTCTGTTTCAATCATGTGTTATAGTTGTAAGCGTCCTCTGTAGCAGCCATAAGTGGCTTACTCTTTTCCAACTCTACAGAGGTGTTTTTAGCGTGCACTGAGACAAGGAACCTTGGATTTGAGTCTCATTTCAAAGACTATACTAGTATTTAGCTTTTTACAGCTCTAGTATGGACAGAAAATGAAAATCATCTCAGAAAATTTCTAAGTCCCGATTGAAGTTCAAACCCACAACCCTTGACTTTGAAAGCCAGTAATAGTACCACTTGGCCATGCCTGTCCATGTTTACATAAGCAGAGTTTCCTATTGCATTTCTTCAAAATATCAATAGTTGAACCATATAAACACAGAAATCTGAAGCTTTATACATAACTGGAGACAAAGTTAATTTTTCAGTATGTCTACCTATTTTATATTAAGGCCTAAAAAAATATGTGTGTTTCCGCTAACATAGAGTTATTATAATGGGTCGGTCGGTCGGTCGTTATTTATTTTTTTTTTTTTAATAGCATATGTTATGCATGTGTATGTAATGTATTATGTTAAAATTATATTATAAATGTGTTGTTTAAGTTATAAGTTACAGTTATAATGATAACATATCAAAAACATGTACAAATCAAACGTTTTGCTGACTTGTTTTTGATACAATAGAGTTTTAATAGAAAAACGAAAACAGATTTTTAAAAATCTGGGAAAAAAACCTGGAGTCGGTCTTATTTTAGTTGGGTCGGTCAGGTTAGCGGAAACACACATATTTTTTTTTTAGGCCTAAATGGATTTTCAATATTTCATACCTCCTGCAAAAAAAGTTTAGTAGAGTATATAGAAATCACCCGGTCTGTCTGGCAATCCATCCCAATATTGTTTGCTACATATCTTCCATGACTATGGATGGATTTTTTATCAAATTTGGCACACGAGACAGTGTGTTGCATACCAAATTAAAGTACATAGGTAAAAGATCTAGGTCACAAGGTCAAAACTTACAAATAACAACTTGGCAATTTTCATGATGGGGGTATTTATTTTTCTCAAGAGACTGCTCTAGTTTCATATTTATACCTGTGTTTTGAATCTTATGTTTCTCTCCAGGACTTAAATATCAAGAACAGAAAATATTTTAATGGACCATATTTAAACTGTTTCAATGTATCCAAGATTGTTGACCTGCACATATACTGGATCTATTTTGCTGATAAATATATCAAATTGAAATGATTTCATTATTAATTCACAATCTATGTTTTTGTTTCAGACTATCATGATAATGAAAGCTAAATGAAGATTACAAAGTATTTTGTGAAGAAGAAATGACCTGCAAGAAAAGGGAAAACCATGTTGCAATTTAGAAATCTTACCACTTAAATTTTAGATTACTTTTAGAATGATGTAATGATAGAGTGCAAAAAATGTAACATTTCATGTTTTTAAGCAGTAAAAAGAATAGAAACACCAAATGATGCCATTTATATTTTCTGATTTCATCATGACAGAAAGTGAAAAACTAATTGATTAACTAAGGAAAAAAAAAATTCATTTAGAGTAGCAGTGTTTGGTAGTATTTGACTACCACATCAATTTACTATCCAGAAATTTTATTCCTGTATGACCTGGGTTTTGAATTTGGAAATAAACATTGTGTACCAGATTTTTATAAGAAACAAAAGAAATGGCAAATGAGAGCATTGAGCATACAGGTTATAATTATATTTTTGATCTTGATGAAATAGAAGATCAAAATAATATTGAGAAGAAACTCCACCCATATGGTAAAAACCCACATACAGATGATGATGGAAGGGAGGTAACTCATGTAGATTATTACGGTGATTGCAATGGAAGGGAGAAAAAGTACTTAAACCAGAATCAAATGCTGATTGGTTCAAAAAGAAAAAAATCCACTATTTATTTTGGCAATAATGCAAGGGAGATAATTCAAACACAAAATGAAATGGACATTGACACAAATGGCCATGGATCTGTCAGTGAAATTGAACAGAACAAGGACAGCGATTCACAAAATTCTCAAGAAACTGGAGATGGAGAACACCAGGATTTTGAAATGTATGTAGAACAGTCTGACACAAACATCATACACAAACGCAAATCTGATTCTAAAAAGAACAAAAATGAAGAAATCATACAAGGTGAAAGTTATAACACAAGTCACAAAAGTGATGAATCTGAGGGTGATGTGTCACCTTTACAACTCACCATCAAGGATTATGTCCAACGTGCCGTGGAAGAGAGTATGTTATACAACCAGGGCAAAGAAATACTAAAAAGTAGTACAAAAATGAACACAAAAGATAAAACACAAACAGACAGTGAAATTTCAGCTGCCAGTGATGACGTGAATACTATCTACTATAACTGTCAGTTTTGTACAAAGCATTTTACTGATGTAAAAAAGCTGGAAAGTCATCATAAATATCATTTACAAAAGTTTACCTGCGAGCTCTGTGGAGCTGAATATAAACAGAAAAGGAGTTTAAATAGGCATAAAGAGACAGTTCATTCAGAGGAGTTACCTTTTATCTGTGGAGTCTGTGGTCTCGGATTTGTATGCTCCAGTAGTCATGGAAAACACTTAAAGACGCATTCATTGAACAACTTTCTACAATCTTGTACAGATATGCCGTCTAGTTCTGTTGCAGCTTTCGACAAAGACCAGTTTAAGGTCCTGGACTTAAATAGTCTTTTTAAACCAAATGAGAAAAAACAAGATACCATTCCAAATCGGAACTCAGAAGGATCACTATCTGACTGTTTCTTGAAAGGAAAATCATTAAACAGAGAGAAAATTTTAAAATACGAATGTCTTGTTTGTGGTAAGATGTTTCCAGAAAAGACAAATTTGAGAGCACATAAAGTTATTCACGAGGAGGGAAAATATAAATGTGATGTTTGTGGCAAAAAATTCAATAAAATAAATAATTTACAAAAACATAAGATTATTCACACTGGTGATAAACCATATTCGTGTCCAGTTTGTGGACGTGAGTTTGCTGACCCGAGTAGTTCGAAGAGACACCAAAGGACCCATACCGGTTTAAAACCTTATGAATGTGATCTCTGTGGAAAGCATTTCTCAGACACTTCATTATTAAATAGGCATAAAAAACGGCACATGAAAATTCGACCATATGGATGTCCTCAATGTGACAAGAGTTTTAGTAACTCAGATCATCTGAATCGCCATGTTCGAACACATACTGGGGAACGACCATACGAATGTGGTATTTGTGGACGGCGTTTTACACAGACAAGCAGTCTGAATGTTCATACAAAAAGACATTCAGGAATTCGACCTTTTCAGTGTGGAATTTGTAAAGCAGAATTTACCCGAGCAATGCATTTGAAAAACCACCTAAGCAGGCTTCATGGTGAAGATAGACCCCATAAATGTGAAGAGTGTGGCAAGCAGTATGCTACTAATGATGAGTTACTGAATCATAAGAAAACTCACAATAAGATTGATGAGAAGGTAAACAGCAGTCAACATTCTCAGTTAACTGAGGAAGAAATAAGTCACTTTAATGAGGTCCTGTATGAAAAAGTCACGGACCTGGCTGGACCAAAAAGTACAAGTACTGATGATACTGACAGAATAACTATAAGTAATGACACAGATGAGGATATAGAATAATTGAAGAAGGTATCCTAAGTAACTAATGAAAAAGTTAGTCATTCCAATGAAGAGGTCTCTCTTGGCACTCTTGTTTTAAATTTACAATAGATGTTATATTATGATATAAAACCTGGTCCCAGTTTTACAATCATTCCTTAGGTAAGATTTTCCTTAAATTAAATCTGGCAAAATTTCAAATTTATTATATTATTAATTTTTAACATGTTCAAGAATTTAAGGTTTTATTTTGACAATCACTTCTAGATCAAAACATTTCCATGTAGTTTTAACAGAAATATTCACCAGTAACTTCAAAAAGAGATAAACAAAATTTGCAAAATTAAAGTTAAGGAAATAGCTAAGGAATGATCGTGAAACTGGGGCCAGAGCCTGATTTTAGGGAAAGCTTACGTACATAGAAAAAGTCTATTTGTTGTCAAGGATACAGTCTATGAACTAGAAGTCAGCTTTATAAACAGGGTTTTAAATTTGGCCCTTGACTTTCAGGGATCATCATTTGACCCTTGACTTTCAGGGATCATCATTTGACCCTTGACTTTCAGCGATCATTATTTGATTCTTGACTTCCAGGGATCAATTGGCATTTCTTCAAAATCTAAATATTCAGACCATTTAAACACAACTGATTATTCTTGAAAATCAGCAGTCAAATTTAATTCTCAAGACAAGTCTAATGGAAGTTCTGACTATACTAGGTTTTCAGAAATTTAAAATTATTAAAAGACACATTTCCAAAATTTGTAAAAATATAATACATTTAAAGTATTAGATCACAATTTGTCAAAAAGGTTCCTTTTTTTGAAAGATATTACTCAGAAATTAGTAACCAATGGTGATTTTGGCTATCAGGAATGGAAAGCATAGTATATATTGAAATAAAGTCAGTTTGCTAAGAGCACAGAGGTTTGATAATGAATTTTTCTTAATTTTTATGATTTATTTTATTAAGGTCACTTCTTCAATGTTGTCACTTTTATTGGTTGTCTTGGAAGTTGTTTATGTACATGTACATTTTTCAATGTATTCATATTTTAAATATACATTTGTATATAAAAGATTTCTTGAAACTGGTTGGTGATTTTTTTTTCAATAAGCCTTAGATGTGTAAATCTTACTACTAGGTATTGTTAGGTAATACATGCACATTTATAATGTGAGCAATACAGACTCTATAGGGCCTCTTGTTTCACAACCAATTTGTCATGTTTTACATTTTTTGAAGAAAAAAAAATTCAGCTTTAAAATCAGTATTCTGGATTTTCTAACAATTTTTGTTTTTCACAATTTTGGTCCTTATGATGCATATTTTCACAACTGCAAGGGTCATTGCCCTATTCACAAAGGTGAGAGAGAGAGAGAGAGAGAGAGGAGAGAGAGAGAGAGAGAGAGAGAGAGCATTGCATATAATGAATGTATTTTTCTATCCCATAGTTGAAACATATTTTACTTCTTAAATCACCAGGTTGATCTTTGTAAGATGTTTAGATTCTTATACCCATTTATTTATATATACAAACAAGCATTTAAGTGACTAAAGTCTGTGGAACTCTAGATTATTTCAATTCTAATACACATTAATGTGTGACACAATTATAAAATATGTTAGTAGTAGTTCTGTCGTCTTCTGTAATTCAATTGATCGATTGATTGGTTTTACATTCCAGTCAAGAATATTTCACTTATATCGAGACATCACCAGCTATATAGGCGAAGAGGCAGAACTTTTGAGCTCTCTAAGTGGACCCAAAGCAGTGTGTAGGGGAGTTTTAAAGGGTCTCTTCTGAAGGACCCAACGACTTTATTTCTTATTTCTATCACTATTGTAGCTCAATTGTAGATTGTTCTTTCGCCAAACCCTCAACATTTAGAATTAAAAGTCACGGGTTTGCGTGGTCTTACGGAAGAGACCTTAAAAACCGATGTCCCGTGTCACAGCAGGCCTGTCACATTGACCTAAGGGAAGTACAAAGGGAATAATTTCTACCACTATATCTCTCGACGTCTCGATATAAGTGAGATATTTAGACTGGGATATGAAACTCAATTCAATCAATCAATCACTCATTTCTAAATGTCGAGAGCTTGACGAAAGAACAGTCGCAGCCTATTTTCAAGTCGTGGTCAGACCCCGGTCTGGGTTTGAACCCACGACCTACCACATATGAAACGAACACTCCACCAAATGAGCTACTGCAGTGGTTCTTCTGTAATGTAAGTTTATAAGTTAAAGAAGTTTGAAGTATCCTGACAATTAGTATTTAATGTCCTGATTATTGCGAAGCTATATATATATATATTGTCATTCAGTTGCAACTGTAGTTACTCTATAAATTGGTCTGGCAACTATTGCCAAAATACAACATTTGATACTTCATATTATATCTGGCGACTACTAGTATTGACAAGAACTAGTTATTATAATTTATCTGAAATTTTAGAAACTTCATAAATTGCCCTGATCACTATTGCCATTTTATTTCTCATTGAACTGCCATTTTTAATAACCATCATATTTTGAATATACTAGTATATTATCTATACTACACAAGTGTAACATATACATTTATATTGTTTTATCATATACCATTAGCTGTATTAGTGTAAAACTTACATATTTATCATACATGTGAGATATGGTCGGATATTGTCTATATTTATTTGAAGGGAAATATGTCTGCCTGTTGCTTTAGAACATATTTTTAATGTATCTATAAATGAAATAATTGACAATTTTTGCTGAATATGTGTCTGCATATTTTATACATAAATAAAACTGTGTGACAAACGTCACTAGATATCATTTTTGTTTTCTCACATGTGCCTTCTTGAAGCCAATTTTCATCTGTCCTGTAGTTCATTATACCACTGTAAACCTGTAGTTCATTACACCACTGTAAAAGTTTAGGGGAATATATAGGGATTCTGTCATTCTGGTCGCCCATCCCAGTATCACGTGGGCGCAATATCTTTTATGTCTATGGACTGATTTTGGATTTTGAACAAACTTAACACAAGTAAGGCTGAATTATCTGCCTTAACGATAGTATGGTATTTGTTTTTAATATCAAAAATTACAAACCATCGTTAAGGCAGAATATTCGACCAAGACACATATGTAAACCAGCAATAAACAATGTGTCGCATACCAAATTTAAATGCATAGGTTAAGGGTCAAGATCACAAGTTCGAGTCTTAGAAATAATGGGGATACATATTTGTGTTTTAAGAGACTGCTCTAGTTCAATAAGCAGTATAAGCTGGCATTCAGAAAGCGCCAAAATTATGTTGACGTTCTGTAAACTTCAGTTTTAATCAAAACTTCGTTGGCGTTCTAAAGGCATCAACACTTTGGTGGCGTTCAGAAAGTATCAAAACATTGGTGACGTTCAGAAAGCGTCAAAACTTTGGTGGCGTTCAGAAAGCGTCAAAACTTTGGTGACGTTCAGAAAGTATCAAAACATTGGTGGCGTTCAGAAAGCATCAAAACATTGGTGACGTTCAGAAAGCATCAAAACATTGGTGACGTTCAGAAAGCGTCAAAACATTGGTGGCGTTCAGAAAGCATCAAAACATTGGTGACGTTCAGAAAGCATCAAAACATTGGTGACGTTCAGAAAGCGTCAAAACTTTGGTGACGTTCAGAAAGCGTCAAAACTTTGGTGACGTTCAGAAAGTATCAAAACATTGGTGGCGTTCAGAAAGCGTCAAAACTTTGGTGGCGTTCAGAAAGTATCAAAACATTGGTGGCGTTCAGAAAGCGTCAAAACTTTGGTGACGTTCAGAAAGCATCAAAACATTGGTGACGTTCAGAAAGCGTCAAAACATTGGTGACGTTCAGAAAGCATCAAAACTTTGGTGACGTTCAGAAAGCATCAAAACATTGGTGACGTTCAGAAAGCGTCAAAACATTGGTGACGTTCAGAAAGCATCAAAACTTCGGTTGCCTTCAGAAAGCGTCAAAACTTTGGTGGCGTTCAGAAAGCATCAAAACTTTGGTTGTGTTCAGAACGTCTTGTACATGTGTATTATAACTTAATTTGCAAGGCTAGAGACTCATGTGCATTTCTAAAAGCCAGAATAGAATTTATGTTAGTTCGCTTGACAAAGGAAGGTTGTTGTCTCCTGGTAACCTGATATTCTTTGATATCCGTGAATTTAGCACCTCTGTATAAGTGAGAGTAATTGAATGGAATGTAAATGACATCTACCCTCAATCTTTTTGTCTGTCTCCATGAAGGGCGGAGCTAGTCTTGGCTAGGACCTTAATCATTAATTCGCTCCATTACAGTCTTTATTATCACTTCAATGCTAGTAGCAAAGTCTTGGCTAGGGCGTTAACGCTATTACTCCGTTTCTTTCCAACCTTGCTGACTCCGTGCCAGTATTGACTAGACACTTGCTCCACTTTACTCCACACTTGCTCATCGCTTCAATATAAGTGACATAGTGTTTACTTCTGACCGCCCCCTAAAGTGACATAGTCGACTAAGGCATTAAACACAATTATTCCACACCACTTTAACATTGCTTTCGTTGTGAATTGTTCCCAACTGTTCTTTAGAGGCCGGATAATGGATAAGACGTAAGTCTACAAATCCAGGGTCTCTCACCGCTGTGAGTTCGAGTCCCGCTCAGACCACATGTGGGAAAGTGAATTTCCTTGCCGTTGGTCTTTACTGGTTCACCTGGTATCAGTATAATGGACTTGGGATTGGTACACTTGTCTGCGGTGTCCTGACTCGGTGAACTATCACCTAATAAAGTCGCCCGAGTGCGCATTGGTACAAGGCAGACCATACAACACAATCGCACTTCACATGCATACACGAACTTGTTCATAGATTAATTCATAGAGATTAATAAAATAGTTTTAGTCGCTAATGGCTGAAAAATTGCTGATGCAACGTTAATTAAGCAACATTCAACCAACCAACTAACTTTTAGAACCGTCACGTACATGTTTCTAGGATTAATATTTATGTCTCCATCATGGGCGCTATGCTAGATTATTTGTACGCCGAAAGTGTTAATTAATTGGACGTTCATGCCAAAGTTAAGATGAGTTCACTTACAACGAGATGTCACCATCAACATCAGATGCCAAATTTAAACATTGCGCTCAACTCTCGATCAGTGTCCATACTCAGATAAACCTACCATGCAGTTAGTGATTAAGTAGGCGTTTACATAAGCAACGCTTAAAAGTAAAAGTTTATTTGTTGTGGAACACTTGCTCATTAATTAAAAAAAAAACTACACAAAAATTTTACATAACGCAATTTATAAATAAATTAAATTCGGTCACATGTGTCATTTATATGTAGGTCTCCCAGTTGTCGGCTGCTGTTTAAAATGGCATTTAGTTCAGTACAAGGATGAATATTGTTGACCTGATTATCAAAATTCCATATTTGGTCCAAATTGCACGAATTCTGACTCTGACTCATTTAGAAAAAAAGAGTTAAATTGCACTTTCTAAACGTCTTTACAGAACCAAAATAAAAATAAATAAATAAATATCATGATTTTTATTATAAACATGTCAAACCACTTCGATTTTTGACATCAAGTAAACTGGGATGGCTATCTAAAAAGTCAGATAATGTACCTTAAATAGATATGAACAAATTCATTATTATGCACTGTATAAATTTTGGCGTTGGGTCTTTGGCAAGAATAGCTTTTTTGAATTCTACTATCAAAGTTCTGAGTGTGTGGGAGTTGTCATATTGAAATTGTTTGAAAATTACAATCGAATATTATAAATTTTTGAACATTTCAATCGAATATAATAATTTTTCATATATTTCAAAAAAATAATATGACAGTTTACTCTTTTTCTTACATGTTTTCTTGAAGAGAATGAAGAATCTGTTTTAAGTACATGTTATCAGCCGGGTTTCACAAAAAATCTTAACTTAAATTTTCCTAAACTTAAATCCGACCTGTTTAAAATGTTGTTAGATTTCAAGATGTTTATGAATTTAAAGTGTCATATTGAAGATCACAATGGCCTTTTTTCTTCAATCTTCTTCTTCCAACCACAGAAATTAGTTTGCAAGATTTAAGTTGAGAAATCATTGTGAAACTAGAACCATGGCCTCAGTTTCACGATCATTTCTCAACCAAGATTTTCCTTAACTAAAATTTAGCAATTTTGGCAAGTCGTTTTGATATTGAGAATAAACTTTTTAGCCAAAACTAAATACAGGTGTTATAAGCTTGAAGTTATCTTAAAAATGACACCTTTAATTATTACGGTATCAAATTTGGCAGATTTCAGTTAAAGAAATTCTTAGTTAAGTAATGATTATGAAACTGGTGCCAGTTCCCCCTTTATGACGTATATGTCGATGTACAGTGTTATGTAAAGTCACCACCAAATATCTGATTGATACATTTTTTGAAAACGAGATTAGCTTAATCAATTGATTAGGAAATATTTGTTCACAATTTTGGTAAATCTTTGTTACATCAAAATGTCTCAATTTGAAACAATTTCATTCTCCTCGTTTCCAGAAACACTGATTTAATGCGCGATTAAATTCGTCGTCACTATGGTAATCGGTAAGTTTAACCACTTTTCCGGAAGCTGCGCACATACACGTATTTTGTCCGTCTGTACATCTAAAAGCGTCTTCCGGTCGATCACTAACTTCGTAAACCTTTCCTCTGTAACTGCAAGTGTCTGAAAATAAAAAGAATATGCATCAGAATATTTACTAGATCTAAATCGTAGATATGGTCAAGTCACAATCCCAAAAAGCAAAGTAAAAACGTTGTAAACTGGCACATGACTTTCCACCAGAAATATGAGACCAATTGCTCCGGGGAATATTTACTTACTGTCAAGCTAGTTGCATCCCTTTTTGTGTAGAAAATAATTGATACAGATTTTTTTTCCGGGGGACATTTAAGAAACATTAAAGACAAAAAGTGGATAAAGACTTGATAATTGGGTACATTGCAATAGACGTTACTAAATTAACGTTACATTGCAGATATACACCTTATGGGAATAAGAAATGTTAGGTTTTATTCGTAAAAACGTGGCCCCGTTAAAGGATTTATCACGAAACATTCCTTGGATTTCACTCATAACGCATTTCACGTCTAAGACTTGACCAGGGACCAAACACGTCCTTCCATCTCTAAAGGAAACAACATGCCAACGAGCATTTTGTTTAAAAACCTGTACATTTTTTTCAACAAAAAGAACACACCTGTCAAAAGTTTTTACACTCGGTTAACGAAAACGAACCGAAGCTCGCATGGCGAGTGGTCGAGGCAATAACCACTGGACGAAAATCTGCCGAGAATTGGCTAGCAACTGTCAAAAAATTGCACGGAAATGGCTAACAAGGGACCTAGATGCTGCCGATTTGACAATAAATTTGTTAGCGCAATGTTACACGTTCGACAGGCTTCTAATGTACACAGGCAGTGAATTAGACCAAGAATATTGATACAGCCTATATTATTTTAGTCCGAATAATGTAATGAATTTATACCAAATATGATTAAGGACACCGTTAGTTTCCTAATTTAAAATTGACACTAATCATGACACATTCAAAGTTGGCCAATTTTTAACCTCGTACTATTGATAGATTGGGTAGTAGGTAGACTGTTCATGGCAA